>CM035434.1:88893913-89208913 GCA_020310875.1 Ceratopteris richardii
TAGAGTCTAGGCTTACTATCAGGTCTTGTGCTCTTGTGAACAAGTGATCTACTTAGCTTAGTGGTTAAGTCTTAAGGATGTGAAGGAGGAGGTCTTGGGTTCAATCCCCATGGGGTACATTGGGAGAGTATTTTGCCCAAAGAGATCTAGAGCCTTCTAGAAGCATCCACTTGAGTTAAGCGACTTAATTGGGACACTTGGTGCACATGCAGTTACATGGCTAACACATGGATGGTTAGTATTTGCCTGCCCAAGAAGGCAGTTCTCTGGAGAGAGCTATATATAGAGGCATTTGGTGGGGAGGAGAGTCATCTCTCTAGCATGTGGTGGTGGTCATAATCCGTAGTTCTCTTGAACAAAACACATTTCTTCTTTCTTGAAAAAGATAGTTAATGCTCAAGTTTATTTACATGAACGGTTATATCTTTTTTTTTTAAATCTAGCAAGTAGAATGTTTCTGCATGGGTGATTGGGAGCATGCATTTTTAAGCTCAAGAATTGCTTGATTTATGTTTGGTGCATGAAAGGAGAATGCCAACACCTGCATGCACTCACATGCATCTGCATGCAAGAACAAGCATTCGCATATGCATGATTGTTTATTAAGAAGTTGAATACTTATACTTTCATTACGTCTTTCTTTTAACTTGACTTAGATAGCTAGGGAAAAAAGTAAACTAGGTAGTTGCAAGGCTCCTGACTACCATGCAACTCAAGTAGAGAGTATGTTTTTCCCAAACATGATACTTAGGTATAAAAAATTATGAGTCTTGATTATAAAAAGTAGGTTCTTCGAAAGTCAAGTGTTCAATTTTCTTGCTCATTGGAATGGCAAGAAAATAGGGCTACTTGAAAATTTCCATGATGACTCTAAGTTTAGGAGAAAACTTAGAGAATCCTAACAACAAGCCTAGATATAATCGTTAGCTTGGATTTAAGAAATCATGCATTCAAGTATGTTGATAAAGTTTCCTTTGGAAGTTTTAGCTGATCCTATCCCAAGACGTGATAAGAATCAAATAAAATCAAATGGAACTTAAATCAATTGAACTTTCAAGTTCAAAGCATAGTTGATATGTTCCAACTTTGTAAAAATCATGGAACTTTTGAAGTCTTTTCTTAGATTTTCTCTTCAGGATGAAATCAAAGAAGTGAATAAACTTTAGCATCATTTGAACTTTAGTGTTCAATAGTTGGATGCTAGGTTCCATGATTGCATCTCTAGTCAAGATGCAAAGTTTTCAAAAAGTATGGAAACTTTATTAAGCAATTTTCTGAGGACGAGAAAATTATTCTTGGTTTTGTTTAAGCTAATTAGGGCTTAAAGAAGAAACCCAAGTCAAAGTAATCTTTGGGAATCAAGATATTTTCCTAAAAGCTATGTCAAAGTAATCTTTGGGAATCAAGATATTTCATGAAAGCTACATCAAAGTAATCTTTGGGAATCAAGATCTTTTCTTAAAAGATACGTCAAAGCAATCTTTGGGAATTAAGATACTTCCTAAAGATAAGCCAATATAATGAAATAGTCTGATAAACTATTTCATTGGTTAAAAAGGAATATCTTTTGGACAAGCAATAAAGCTTTAAGTCTTGGTCTTGTCCAAAAGCCAAGAATTTCTTTTGAAGATCATTCCAATAAAGAAAAAGATTCCAAGATGAATCATTAGACTTGAAATCAAAAGATTCCAAGATGAATCATTGGCTTAGTATTACTTGATTCCTTGGCAGGAATCTGAAATTGTTTGAAAGAAAAATATCTCCCTAGATGTGAGACTGGAATCTTTCAAGTAAGTTTAATAGCAAGTAGTTCCGAGTAATTCCCAAACCACCGGTATTGGTAATTACATCCAAATATTGATATAATCTAAAGGTGTATCAAAGATTCTTAGCTTTGGAACCTGAGATACCTACCCTGGCCATGACTTGATAGGAATCTCTCTACTGCATAAGTCTAAGCATTCACTCATGCTTTTTGGATTTGTACCAAAATCCCTTTAAGGATAGGCAAACTTTATGTTTTACCTTCCACAGACTTAAGTACCATCATCATGGCCAAGCTTGACCAAGTCTCATTGACCTTGCCAAAAGAATAAAGACTTAGTCTTTATTACTAATATCTCTTAAACTAACAAAAGCGTCTTCGCTTACCCATGGGATTTTTGGAGATCTTTCCCTCAACGTAAGTCCAAGCATACACTGATTTAAAGCATCAGTAAGAAAGGAATCTAAAGACAAGAAGTCAAAAGCTCTTGTCACTACAAATTGGTCAAGAATAAACCAATTGAACTTGAATCTATGAAAATTCAAGTACTTGGAATTCTGATTGGTTTTTATTTGAAAACCTTAGCAAAGAACAATGGATATTCTATCAACAGGTTTTCAATTTTCCAAGGCAAAGCCAATGATTCTGAGATGATCATGTGAAGGAATCAAAACCAAGAAAATCTAGTTAGAGGTAATGCCTGAAACTTCAATTGAAGAGATAAGGTACTCTATCAAGATATGTTTAGACTTTAGGATAAGTATCACCCACACATTAATGTGAATATAAAATAGGATGGTATGGGACACCAGATTTTATACTCACATTGATGTAGGAAAGATGGTATGGGACATCAGACTGTGGGATGATAATGGGATGATAATTATCTTTTAGTGCTAGATTGGATCTTGAATATAGGTATGATCCTCAAGGGAATTAAAACTTCAAAGAAGGAGTTTAAATTCAAGGAGGATAAAATTAGTATCTCAAGATATTTCAAGATAACTTCAAGATCAAGGAAACAGATGATATGAAGAAAGTAACTTCCAAGATCTTATTGAAACACTTCAAGATAAAGTGTCGCTGATTCAGAAATATTTGAAAAATTTTCTGAAGAAGTGGATTTTGATATTGAAAAGATCTTTTCAACTAAGGAAAAGACTGACTAAGTCAAGCACTAAGTTCCTAGTGTAACTTGGTATATTCAATCCTTTGACTCGAAGAAATGCACGAGAATTGCATTCCCAATAAGGAGTCATAAAGATTGAATATAGGCATGAACTTAGTCTCAAGTGAAGCATTACTTAAGTACAAACTCATCAATAGAACCTCAGTGGGTCGACACACTGATGTTAGTTACCAAACTAGTATCTTGTGGTTGGATGATGTTTTAGATTTGCTCTGAATCTTTTTTAGAATCCAGTTTATTTCTCTTAAAGATAGAAAAAATGCTTCAATATCCTCTTGAAACAGATCTTTGAGAAGTTAAAGTCCTAAGTCATCTAGTGGTTAAATAGAGTTTTCATTCTTTCTTTTAGCTTTCTAAATCTTTTGGATTTGACTCGGATATGGTATCTGATTCTTTTCACAAAAGTCAAGGATTAGCCGGTTAGAACCGAGTAACTAAATAAAACATCCCAGATAGATGTTTTGTACAAGAACCTTTCCAATCTTCAAAAGGTAATAAGTCTAAGTGGACTTGGTAATAAGTCTATGTGGACTTACCTATTTGAGTTTGCTTCAAGTTATAGAATCAATGATTTCCTAGACTCTAATATACTCTAGAATAGAGAAGTTAGGAATTGCTCATCAGATTGACAATTCCCAAGAACTTTTAGATCAAGTCTTTGAGAAAAGTGTCCTAAGTTGGACAATTTTCCTTTTGAATTTGAATTGGTCAAGTGATAGTACGGTTGACTCAAAGCAAATGGTAAACACTCTCCTGCAGTTTGTATAGGATTTTTTTTAACTCATTAGGGACAAAGTAGTCCTCTAGTTGGGTGAAAAAATCAAGTAATTATTGGATAGAAGTAAACCATTGTACAAACATCCAAGTTAGATGTTTGGATCAACCAAACTTCAAGTTCTCCAAGTCAAATTCAAGTAAATCAAGAGTTCTCAAAGTCTTGCGAGGGATAAGAATCCCACCTTAATTACTAAGTCCATGTAGCAGTCATGCCCAAAAATGGACTAGTAATTTGAATCCACCTAGTTCACATGTTTGTGCCCATATTGCACCTACCAAAAACAGTGAATTGGCCAGAATGTTTTTAGATCCACCCTTATTATTCATCCACTAGTTTGTACTTTGACCATTTCATCAAAGTAGAGAGTGACATAAATCCACTACTTTGTACTTTGACCATTTTATTTGGGCATGGATGCCACCATGGAGATGAGACATGTTCTTCTAGTTCTAGAACATGACCATGTTCTTCCAGTTTTAGAACATGAGGCTCGGGGGTTGCCTATAGTAGTTATATAGCTCTATTTTTGAGGACAAAAATATTTTCCAAGGGGGGAAGAATGTAATAAAATAAGTCTATGATCTAAGGATCTGACTAGTTCATATGGATCTGAAATCGAACACCGTTTGTTAACCCGTCTGTATGACCAAAGATCTCAAGCCTAGACTTACTAGGAGGTCTTGTGCTCTTGTGAACACGTGATCCACTTAGCTTAGTGGTTAAGTCTCAAGGCTGTGAAGAGTAGGTCTTTGGTTCAATCCCCATGGGGTACATGGGGAGAGTATTTTGCCCAAAGAGATCTAGAGCCTTCTAGAAGCATCCACTTGAGTTAACCCGAGTTAACTGGGACACTTGATGCACATGCAGTTACATGGACGACACATGGATGGTTAGTATCCACTTGCCCAAGAAGGAAGGTCTCTGGAGAGAGCTATATATAGAGGCATTTGGTTGGGAGGAGGGTCATCTCTCTAGCATGTGGTGGTGGTCATAATCCATAGTTTCTTGCTGATTGCGACTTGCCAAGCCTAATATGGAGTGATGGACTGCAATGCTTTGGTGGGACACCTATTAAGTACATATGTTGCATACATAACAACCTCAAGCCTGAAGTTATGTGGTAAAGCTTGACTTTTGACCATACACCTCGCCATCTCCATGAGTGATCTATTCTTCCTTTTAGCAACTCCATTATGTTGAGGTGTATACAACACTATACACTGACGTTTTATCCCATTTTCGGCCAAAAATGCATTAAAATCAAAAGACATGTATTCCCCCCTCGATCAGAATGTAGGGTGCCCACTTTACATGTTGATAGATTTTCAACCAAAACCAGAAACAGTTTGAAGCACATAAACACTTAGAACTTTGCATTTAGTGGATACACCCATGCATGCTTGGAAAAAACATCAATAAAAGTCAAGAAGTAAAGGTAGTTCCCAAAAGAAGGTGTCTGCATAAGACCACAAACATCAAAATAAACAAGCTGTAATTTTTTAGTAGCTCGAATTGAACCATCTTTTCGGAAGGAGGAATGCTACATTTTTTGCCCAAAATACAACCTTCACAAACATGTTTACAAGGTGCCTCAAGTTTGGGCAGAGAGAACACCAGTTTAGAGTTCTGTAAGCGTAGCAAACAAGCATACTTCACATGACCAAAATGTGGATGCAAAAGCTTTGCATCTGAGATAGCCCAAGAATCTTGAACTACACATGATGAATCATTCACAGGTTTTGCATAATCTATGAGAGCCTGATAATCTTGAAGTACACATGATGAATCATTCATAGGTTTTGCATAATCTATAAGCTTATACAACCCATGACATGAAATGCCAGAAGCAATAATAACATCACCATTAGACAAATCATGCGTTGTACATCTATCATTAAGAGATTTCACAACCAAGATGATCTTGACTAATGCTCAAAATGATAACAGATTTTTCTTGATCCCTGGCATAAACAAAGCATCTGACAATGTGAAAGAACTACCATTAATAGTAGTCAGAATGATCTTACCAACTCCCATTATAGCATAAGAGGAGTCGATAGCACATGTGATAGTATTCCCTGTAGAGGCAAGCTCAAGTGAATTGAAGAAACTCTACTGTGAGGTAATATGTTTGGTTGCCCCATTGTCAAAGTACTGGCAACCATCTAAGTCTACTATAGCATACACTGTTCATGAGAGGATGGATCATATCTGCAAACAATAGTAAATGCCCATTCTTCATTTTGCACAAGATTAGCAAACTCTGTTTTACGTGTAGAGGCCTCTACAACAGCCATCCTGGCCTCTTTTTTCTTTGCCTCTTTTGAAGCCAATTTTGGACAAATTTTTATGACATGATCGTTTTCTTTACAGTGTTTACAAAACAATTTATGCTTTTTTGTTTTCTTCTCATCTTTGTCTTCCTTTTTGAATCTACAAAATTAATAGATATTTGTTACTATTAGATGAGCTCCACGCATGATGGACTTGTTCTATCTAGAGTAATCTTCTTGCAACAAAACAAAGACTAACTTCTCAAACATCAAGGCATTTTGATTGCCTTTCATCATCAACCAATGAGTAGATGAAACTTTGATATAAATCTGGAAGACCATTCAGAATAGAATGCACAAGTGAACAGTCTTGCAAGACTTCATTAACAAAAATAAATTGCTCCTTCAAATCTTTGATCTTTGTCAAAAAATTATCCATAGAATCTCCTTTGTTCATATGCTCACTCTTCAATTGTTTTTGGAGGTAAGCAACATGAGCCTCATTTCTTGCTTGGTACAGAGTGGTAAGTGTATCCCAAGCATCCTTTTCTATTTTGCAAGAGCGAATATGAGGGATAATGGCATGTTTGATAAACAAAGCTATCAATGCATGTGCCTGAGCATCTCTTCCATCTATTAGTCAGCCGCCGGATTGGAAGTTGTAAAGACAAAATCCTTTCAGTTTTCGCACGTACGAAAGGTTGTTACCAAGATTATTGTAATCTTTATAAAGCAATGAAAAAGAGACACTTCGTGACGGTTAGTGGAATCACCGGCTGTCTGTCTGGGTGATTGTCTGTGACGTGCCATTGTGTCTGTTCTGATAAATCTGAGTACTCTTGTGCCCTTCTGTTGTGATGTTCTGTAAGTTGTTATTCTCCGTGCTCCAGTAATGACAGTTTCAGCATTGTGCGTTTAGGTAATGTTGAGTATTTTGATCTCGTCTTGGTCTTGCATGGTTATCAATACCTGTTTGGTTGATGAATCTCTATCTAGACGGTGAAGTCGGTGTAGTAACTGTAGTGTGTGTGAGGAACTCTAAGTCGTAATGTGGTTGTCTTCGGTGTTAACGATCTGTTATTGCACGGTAAGGATTAAGTTACAGTAAGGCTCGCCTTAAGTTGGGTACGGAATCTACATTCAATACTCTGTGTTTGAGAATTTTAAGTCTTTCTGTGTCTTCGATTCTGGTTGATTGTCTGCAACTACTCAGTAAAGGTTGAGTCATTGTATTATCGCTGTTGTTACAGTGTTTTGTGTTCGAAGCAGTTCTTGAGTTAATCAAGATCATATCCGTATTACGATATTGAATAGTCTGGTGCTATAGGTCGGAAGTACCTTAATTGGAATCTGTTTGGTATACTTTAGGAAGTGTCCGATTACAGATAGTAAGATCGTAAAGCGTAAATAGATTCTTAATAAGGTCATTGAGCACTAGTATATGGTTGTGTGTGAAGTGGTTAGTTTGGGGAACCAAGCATAGGGCCTCTGCCTAGCAGACCCCTTCCACTCCCAAGAAGCCACTAATTGTCTAAACGCGTCTCTGACGGTTAGTACCGCGTTTAACACTGGCGCCGTCTGTGGGAAGGTGGCATCAACAGTGTTGTCAGCTAACTGGCAGAAAGTGGCACAAGATTGTTGTCATTTGTCTGTGCGAATGTGGCATCAAGAGTGCTCATTGATTGATTATGAAAGTGGTCATAGATTGTGAATCGACCATAAAGAAGGTATGCAAAGTATTGCAAACGTAGTATATGCCGGTTACTCGTTCCGGTGAATCATACCCGAGGCATAGAAGAAACCAACAGTCTTGGGCGATACCTAATTTGCTAAGGACGCCTCCAGGAAGTAGAAGCGCAGATAAGTCTAAATCAGCTGTCAAGGAATTGAAGAATGCCAGTAGGGATTCCAGTAGTATTCCGGCAGAACGCACTACGTTTCTGGCAGATTCCGGTGCGTTTTCGGCACAGTCTGTCGAAGAAATAGTAACTCCAGAGTTGACCAGGACGAAGCTTGAAGTTGATTTAACACCATTGGGTCAAGATTCGAATTTGTCTGTGGATAGAAACGTCTTGGCCAAAGAAATCAGTGAAAGAAGAAAAGCACCTTGTTTTGGTGAAAATTCGACACCTTCCGGTGTTATTTCGGTACCAGTTATCGAGAGTTCACAGTCTTCCGGTGACGGTTTACCATTTCTTGGCGGATCTTTAGTCCAATCACCGCTATTTGGAGTAAGTACCCCTACATCTGATACCAAGGAGGAAGGTAGCTTGTTCAGAACAGAAATCAGAACCGTACTGAACGATATTGGCAAGCCGAAAAGTATACAGACTGATGACACAAATTCCAACGGTTCGGATATCCAGCCTCAGGATACAGAAGATAGTCACAATACCACCGCCAGCACGATGAGTGGGCAACAACAACAACAACAACAACAGCAACAACAACATCTATTTCCACCCCGACCGACTCCAATAGGAGTAACGTACACTAAATTCGGTGGATTCCCAAGTGATGACCCAGACGCTCATGTACGCACATTTGAGATAAGTTACGCAGTGCTCAATCATCCACTTGATCCGGCGTATAAAGCTATTGTATTTCAGTCTACATTGGTTAATGAAGCCGCAAGGTGGCTTACGGAATATGATATTAACCATTTCGGCACCTATGAAGCAGTAACGGACGCATTTTTGCAGAGATTCAGGCTAAAGAAGAATCCAACCGAAATTTTCGATTACCTGCAAAACAATAGACAGAAGATGAATCAGACAGTGCAGGAATATGCCACCCTATTCAGAACGCATTTAAGGCAATTACCACCAGCACATGCCAACCTACCGGATGACATCATCACTCAATGGTTTATCAATGGTTTGACTCCGCAACTTAAATAGATTATGATCATACGCTGTGTGGGAGCTATGATACTCGATGCGGTGATTGCAATGGCTTTGCAGTTGGAAAACAAGGTTGGAGGATTTACAGAAGACCTGGAATGGGTAAAAGCAAGTAAAAATGCTGCCGAATATCCGACCAGATAGATGTACTGCACCACGTGCAAGAATTCAGGGCATACCAGTGCCACTTGTGCCCTCAACCAGTTGTTTTGCGCTATCTGTAATATGACAGGACATTCCACTGAAAACTGTGCATACAACGCCAAAGTACAAGGAACAGCAACAGTGAATGCAATTATACAAGAACTAGGGCAGCCTGCCAATCACTATGTACCTCCTCAAATGAGAAACAACCAGCAGCAGGGATACCGAAATTACAGAGGACAGAGAAATAATAACTACAATGCAAACCGTTGGCAGGCAGGACCAGCGCAGGAAAATACTAATTTGCCACCACCTCGCTGCCATTTTTGCGGTGAATTTGGCCATATTAGAAGATTTTGTAAAAATGCAGCAGAATGTGATCAGAGAAAGAAAGAACGGCAGAATCCAATGACTAATATGGTTCATACCACACCAATAGAAACACAAGCTACAGTAGTCCAGACCAGATCCGGTAGGCCGTTATAACCAGCAGCTGAAATATTTGAACCACACATCCTAGAGCAGCAAAGAACATATGACAAGGCTAGTTAGTGGACCACCTCAGAACCTCCAGTGTTCCCAGATCCTATTCCGGTGACACAAGTTTCACTGTCAAAGGAAACTGCACAGGAGCAAGAGTCAATTCCAGTAACCGACGCATCGTCTTCAAAATCGGTGAAAGGTACAAATCAATTAAACCAAGCATGTGAAATCTTATCTAAAGCGTCCATTACTCTTCCTCTTGGACAGTTACTTGCACTAGTACCAGGAGTCCACCAACAATTCCAACAACAGTTTAGTACTGAGTCTGCCTGCATTCCGGCAACAGCAACAGTACAACCAGAAATGAACGCTACGGTGGATCATTTGGTCCCATTGATTACGGTATGGTACAAAAATCATAAAATTAATCAAGTACTAATTGATGGAGGGTCTGGTGTAAACATTGCTACTGCCACACTATGTAAAAAGTTAGGATGGACGAAAATTGAGCCTGTCCAGTTTTTTGTAAGGATGGCTGATCAGTCCAGAGTTCACCCAGTAGGACTAGTACGAGATATTCCCATAACTCTGCAAGGTACAACATTTAAGATGACTTTTGTCGTCTTAGAACTACCAGAGTCTAGCTTGGATAATAATCTACTTTTCGACCGTCCTTGGTTGAAACGAGCCAAGGTAATACAAGATTGGTCCGCACAGGAACTCACTTTCAAGGATAATAATCGTAAATATGTTGTCAAGTTAGATGCTATCTAGCCTTGTGAATTACATGCTAGACCTTATTTTGCAGAACCAGTTCATATGTTAGATGGTTTGTCAGATGATGAAGAAGAAGAGTTTTTGAAGAATAATATTGATTTGATCTCCCTAAAAACTGTTGATCTACAATCTGTTGTAGATAATTGGAATCCGGCAGTTTGTACGGTGATGCCTGTGACTGAAGAAGACAAGAAAGAAGATATTGCTGCTATAGATGACGCTGATCTACAACAACTGTTAAAATAAGCTGATGTTACAAAGAAGTCCCGACAATTCTATGTTCCAGAAGATCAGTTGATCACCTATAATTTAGGAAATGAAGAAAATCCACGTCTTGTCAAGATAAAGGAAAGCTTACTTGAAGTATTTCAAGCAGATCTGATCCAGTTACTTCGTGAGTTCGCTGATGTTTTTGCATGGGATTACAAAGATATGAAGGGTTTTGGACCCCCGCATTTATCAACATAGGGTGATGCTGAAGCCGGAAGCAAAACCAATCAAACAACCCAGCTACCGGATGAATCCGAATTATGCAGCACAGGTAAAGGCAAAGTTGGATAGGTTATTAAAAGTTGGATTCATTGTACCAGTAGAGCATGCTGAGTGGATATCACCCATTGTTATCGTCCCTAAAAAGAATAAGCAGCTACGCATATGTGTGGATTACCGGAAACTGAATGCAGCTACGGTGCCAGATCCGTTTCCCCTTCCATTTCTGGACACCATGCTTGACAGAGTAGCAGGGCACGAAATGTATTCATTTCTGGATGGATACAGTGGGTATAATCAGGTCAGAATGGCTGAGGAAGACATACCAAAAATAGCGTTCATTACCAATTGGGGTGTTTTTGCTTGTACTGTTATGTGGTTCGGATTGAGAAATGCTCGCAGCACTTTCCAGAGGTGTATGCAAGAAATATTCTCCCCTTATCTGACCTCTTTTATGCAAGTATATCTTGATGATTTCTCGTTATTCGGTAAAATGGAAGCACACTTGCTCCATTTACGGTGCCGCTTTGAGAATACAGACTCTATCTGAACCCAAACAAATCTGTGTTTGCAGTTTCATGTGGTAAGTTGCTTGGCCATATTGTATCTGCACAGGGCATACAAGTCGACCCAGATAAGGTAGCAGCAGAGAATACAGACTCTATCTGAACCCAAACAAATCTGTGTTTGCAGTTTCATGTGGTAAGTTGCTTGGCCATATTGTATCTGCACAGGGCATACAAGTCGACCCAGATAAGGTAGCAGCTGTGTTAGAAGCACCTGTACCTACTACACCAAAGGAAGTAATGAGTTTCATGGGTCAAGTGAGATAGCATGGTCGTCATTTACGGTGGCTCGCTCATTTAGCCATTCCACTCAATCATTTAATCACGAGTACTCCTAAACAGTTTGATTGGACTCAAGAATGTCAAACAACATTTGATCGTCTAAAGTGTTTATTAACGCAGGTCCCAATTTTACAACCACCTGATTGGGAACGCCCATTTCATGTTTTTGTAGACACATCAGATATCGCCATCGGCAGTGTGTTAATGCAACAAACTGATAAGTGGTTCCGGCCTGTTTACTATGCGAGTAGAAGACTTGCTCCTACAGAAAAGAACTACTCTGTAACTGAAAGAGAATGTCGGGGTTTAGTGTATTCTGTAAAGAAATTTAGACACTATTTACTTGGTCGCAGATTTACTTTTCATATAGATCATGCTGCACTTGTCTATCTGGTACGACAACAGCATTTAGGTGGTCGATTAGCGTGTTGGGTTCTACTTTTACAAGAGTTTGATTTCGAAGTAATCCATCGGCCTGACAGCTCACATGCCTTAGCAGATTTCCTTTCTCGCTTAGATTCCGGTGAAGCTCCGGTCGGTGTAGTTGACACCACACCAGCGATTTATGTTACTGAACCAACTAATGATGAATTTGCAGAACCTCCTATGCCATCTACATATTATGATCAGATATTAACTTTTCTTACTGATGGATGTATTCCTACGCAAACCTCTCCTGCAATGCATAGAAAGATTGCAGTGTACAGTCGCAGATTTCGGTTAATTTCTTGATAATTATACTATATGGATCACACTGGAATTTTACTTCGTTGTATTCCTCCGCATGAAGTTAACTCAGTCATTATTCTGGCTCACTCAATTCCTTGCAGTGGACACTTTGCAGCAGATTTAACGCACCGGAAAATTCTGCAAAGTGGACTTTGGTGGCCTACTATGTACAGGGATGTATCTTAGTTTGTCAAACAATGTGATACTTGTCAACGGTCTGGACAACCTCTACAATGCCATTTTTTCCCTCTCTAACCTGTCTTGCCGTTGGAGCCTTTTCAGAAGTGGGGCCTAGATTTTGTTGGACCTATTACACCTCCAGCCATACTCAGTAATAATCGTTATATTCTAACATGTATAGATTATGCCACCAGATGGGTAGAAGCATGGGCTTTAAGGTCCGCCACAGCCGTTTCGGTGGCAAAGTGTCTAATGAAAGATGTTTTCCCGCGTTTTGGCTTACCACTAGAGCTTGTGACAGATCAAGGCACGCATTTTGTGAACAATTTAATGAAAGTAATCACCCATTCTTTTCAGATAATGCATAAATTCAGTTCTCCTTATTATCCTCGTGCCAATGGTTTGGCTAAGAGTACAAACAAAACCCTGTTGAATATGCTTCGAAAACTGATTCTGGAATCATCGGAAAGGTGGGATCAACTGTTACCTGCAGTATTACCGGACTACCTACAAGGTAGCAACAGGACTAACACCTTTCAAATTGGCTTATGGACTGGAAGCCATAGCACCAATGGAGATTGTTGTGCCAAGTTTACGTGTAGCCATCACTCAGAAACTACTACCTGAAGAATCTCTGTCATTTCGGTTGGATACACTCAGAGAACTGGATGAGCATCGATGGCAAAGTTTTCTGACTATTCAGGAAGTACAGTTAAGACAAGCTCGAACACATGACCGATATCTGAAAACTCCAGTTTTTTTGGTGGGGCAACTTGTACTCTTTTACAATGCAAAATCGAATCGCTCTACTGGAAAATTCAAGTTACGATGGTTTGGTCCCTACCGGATTTCTGAACAAGTAGGCCCAGCTACGTTTTGGTTGACTACTTTGACCGAAAGTCCTCTGTCGAAGGTGATAAATGGTTCAAAGCTGCGGACGTATCAACAAGCATCCGAACCACATTGAACGTTCCGCAGATTGGCCGCGTATTTTGCATTTCCTTTTCTTTTCTTTACTTTTCTTTTGTTTTTGCGTACTTAATAAAATAAGTCTGTAAATATCCGCGTTTTGATATATAATTATGACTAACAGCCGCCCTGCCTTATCGATTCTGCTCCTGCATGCCCACCAAAGTTATGAGGTTATCAGCTCAATATCGTGCGATGATTCACGAATTTAATTGCTTCTTGGTACCAAGTATCTACTTAACCTTTTTCATTTCGCTGTTAATCGCTATTGTGTTTGCGTGATTTGTGTGTGTGTGCTCTCTATCTACCCTACGCTTGTATTCTTGTGCTTGCATTTAGTGTGTGCGCCATGGAAGCTCTGACAAATTTCGCCGCTTTCCGTGACGGACTCCCTGCTGATGTAGGTGAGTTCCTGCGCAACCGTAGGCTGGCCAATTTCGTTGAACTGCCTTGGCATTCAGTGGATTTCCACCCATTCTGTCATATGACATTAGGGATGCACCCCTAATATGACACATTCTATGCTCAGATAATCGCCGCAATCGCTGCCACACCTGCCACCGAGCAGAGTTGGCCTATCACTGGCCTACCATCCCGTACTATAATCACTTTCTAGGCCTTTGCTGATGCGTTTCGACTCCCTCGGCAAGGTTGAGAAAATGGCCCGAATCTACCAATACCAACCATGATCCAGCTATTCCCTAGATACTCCTCAAATGAATACGCAATCCTCTGTCACCCTGAACCTGAGAGATCCGCGCTACAGTTCTTAGTAGCCATTCTTAATCTGCACAAACGAACCTATGGCATCTCTCGGCCTTTCTATTCGGCAATAGATTTGGCTGCGAGAGAGCCTGTAAATTTTGCATCCTACTTCTTCCGCCTCATTCACAAAGAATGCGTATCAATTATCAAACAGGTTAATAAGGGTGATATGCCAAGGTCCAGACTGTCGCACATCATATCCTTTCTATTTCCGACTATTGTAGTAGCACAACCACCACCCTGAGGACCCATTCTACGCCATGAGGAATCTGCACAACTATTAGAAGACGATGAAGAAGAAGACGAAGAGATTTACCACCTTCTCTGCCGGAAAAGGATCAGGATAAGTTCATCCGATAGTCAAGTACAAGGGTCAGCCGCAAATGATAAGGCAGACGACAAAGAAGAAGAAGCGAACGAAGAAGAAACCTTTCACGATACCACAACCTCCATGCATCACAAGTCATCAGCGAAGTCCTCTTCAGAGCAGCAACAAGAACAGGATAGCACTGCTGATTCGGCAGCCAGTTCTTCTAAAAACGAATCTCAACAACAAGACGAACATGACAAATCAGCAGAGGAGCAAACTATCATTAAGGAAGTTTTTGAGGAATTGCTTAGAGCAGTCGAGTCGACAACTACCGATCCTGATGACACTACACAACCCATCGGAAAGGTAATCAATGAAACTACTATTCTTCCTATTCATCCAACCGAACCTCGAGCCGAACCCATTCTCCCTAGTCCACCCATTGTCCCCGACGAACCCACTGCTTCTTCATCCTCTTCACCAAATTACTCTCCGCCGAATTCCTAGCAACTTCTTACCGCTTCTTCAACTCAACCTCGTTCTCAAGCTCCAATTCCTTCAATTCCCGTATTTTCTGAGCTAGCAGCTATGGGTCAAATGCTGATCCAGCTATCAGAACAATTACCTGAACAAATAAAGCAAGTAACAGAGAATATCCGAGGTGAATTTCAACACAAAGTGGACGTGCTGGAGGCAGACATTAGTCCTCTCCAGAAATAATTAGTAGTGGCCAAAGCAGAAAATCAAGCATTACATGAACAACTTAAGGAGTTACAGGCAAGAATTGACAAACAGATAGCAGTTTCCGATCAAAGAGATGAGGCACTGGCTGAGCTCAGAAAGAAGGAAGAATTATTAAATGATGCAAATACCGAAATCATTCAGTTGAACAAGAGCTACAGGATAAAGAAGATGCGCGAGTCGCTTTAGGGAATCTGTTAGAAGAAACAAGACAGCAGCTAGATGAAGTAGTACAGCGAGGCCAAGAACAGCATGATGTGGCTATGAAAACAGCTGAAGAACTCCAGAAATGCAAAATAGATTTTGCAGAAGTAAACAACATTCTAAAACGTAAATTGACAGTGGAAGCTCAACTACAGAAGGTAATAACAGATCTCCGAAGAGAAAGAGATGCCTACTCCAGGACAATCTAGTTTCAAAATCAAGAAATAGAAAGAAGGGAAAACCGGCTGGACGCTCAAAAAGATAGATTAGTCAGAATGGAGCAGCAAGTTGTAGAAATAAAAGTATCCAGGGATGCGGCACTAGCAAACGATTTTTATCTCCAAGAAGCTTTTCTGCAGACACAGGCAGAGGTTTTGCTGACCGAAGCCATTTCCTTAAGTTCTGTACAAACAGATGCCCAATTAGTAGAACCAGATACTTTAAAACAGATGTTAGAAGCTTTAAAGAAGAAAATAGCCCGAACTTTTAGATTAGCAAGATCCATGTACTTAGAAGGTATAGTCGATGAACCATGAGTTCTTACTTTTGATATACTTGTGGGTTCGAGTCCACCGTGCGTGCCAGTGTTAGTCGGCCGCCGGATTGGAAGTTGTAAAGACAAAATCCTTTCAGTTTCCGCACGTACGAAAGGTTGTTACCAAGATTATTGTAATCTTTATAAAGCAATGAAAAAGAGACACTTCGCGACGGTTAGTGGAATCACCAGGCTGTCTATCTGGGTGATTGTCTGTGACGTGCCGTTGTGTCTGTTCTGATAACTCTGAGTACTCTTGTGCCCTTCTGTTGTGATGTTCTATAAGTTGTTATTCTCCGTGCTCCAGTAATGACAGTTTCAGCATTGTGCGTTTAGGTAATGTTGAGTATTCTGATCTCGTCTCGGTCTTGCATGGTTATCAATACCTGTTCGGTTGGTGAATCTCTGTCTAGACGGTGAAGTCGATGTAGTAACTGTAGTGTGTGTGAGAAATCTAAGTCGTATTGTGGTTGTCTTCGGTGTTAACGATACGTTATTGCACGGTAAGGACTAAGTTACAGTAAGGCTCGCCTTAAGTTGGGTACGGAATCTACATTCAATACTGTGTGTTTGAAAATTTTAAGTCTTTCTGTGTCTTCGGTTCTGGTTGATTGTCTGCAACTACTCGGTAAAGGTTGAGTCATTGTATTATCGCTGTTGTTACAGTGTTTTGTGTTCGAAGCAGTTCTTGAGTTAATCAAGATCATATCCGTATTACGATATTGAATAGTCTGGTGCTATAGGTCGGAAGTACCTTAATTGGAATCTGTTCGGTATACTTTAGGAAGTGTCCGATTACAGATAGTAAGATCGTAAAGCGTAAATAGATTCTTAATAAAGTCATTGAGCACTAGTATATGGTTGTGTGTGAAGTGGTTAGTTTGGGGAACCAAGCATAGGGCCTCTGCCTAGCAGACCCCTTCCACTCCCAATAACCCACTAATTGTCTAAACGCGTCTCTGACGGTTAGTACCGCGTTTAACACATCCCAAAGAAGTTGCCTCCACAACACAAACAAGAGCCTAAAGATCATCATCGTCAATGCCATCTGCATCACCTTCAATAACTATATTTGCAAGTGTAGTAGGCTTTTTTTCAACACCTTGCAGTAATATTGCAGAGTCCTTTTGTGAACAATACATGATGCATCATATATGCCTATAATGGGTAATTGGTACCATCCAAATTATCCTCAATAACCAACATATGAAATACATAATTGCTTTCAGCCATGGCAATGGACTAAAATACTCGGATGCAAAAAAATGATTGTTTCTCTAGTACGATGATAAGCACCACGATAAGAAGCTCCATCTCCTTAATGTCAATCCGCGGAAGAGATAAGAGTGATATGAAGATCGTGAACATGAGATGTAGTGAGAGTGAAGGTGAGAAGCATAGAGATGCACACATGCATACACACACACACACAAGAAAGAGACAAGCAAGACACAATGGAAGATAGGAAAATAGACTCTATTGCTTAAGATCACTATTACAAACTCAAAATAGCTCAAAGCTCACATTAACCAACCTCAAAAATGAGCTCTCTAGCTCTTTTTATAGATTCTAGATTAGTTTTGACCGATTTCCTATCTAGTGACTGACATAGTTAAAAAATAGGTTCTAGGTACTATTTTGAGGTCTAAACGAGATCTAAAAATAACCAAAATTGTTACACTTGTTCTACCTAAGCTCCTCAAGCTCAAGGACTCCTCAGCTTGCACAAAATGGAGCTAGTAATTACAAAAGTGGTTGTTCTATGTTACATATTATACAAGAGTGATGAAAATCACTATTAAAAGCTTTGAAAAAATATTATAAAATATGTTTCTTTGAAAAAATAATCCGCTTTGCTCCCCACTACTTTGTTGTAATCTGCCTTCACATACTTCCTCATCGTCTGTGCCTTCGGCTAATGCCAACAATGATTTTATCGCAAAAAGTTGAAAAGAGCTACCATTTCGAGTTCTGCTAAACCTGTAGCAAACTTTGAGGTGTTTGTATTGGTGAATCAAAATTTGTATATATATTTGGCACAAAAAGATGAAATTTCTTGTGCAGGCACTGTAGTAGTGCGTTTGGAAGCTGAAACGAGCTAAGATCAAAATTTTGGCACCGCACAATGAAGCTGTTTCAAACTCATAATCACCTTGAGTATGCTCACCAAATTTTGTGTGATTTTGAGACTGTGACCAGATGGGTGTCGACAATGCCCTAGATGAAGTGGCGACCTCCTCTGATACCAATTATTGGAGTTTGAGGACGGTGGAAGCACACTAACATCACAAGGAAGAAGAATAAGCTTGGAGTACAACACACAATCTCGAATGTATTACCAAGTGAATGTACAAAGATAAATAGCCTATTAGGCATATAGGCATATATACAAGTCGGGGGAAAAACCTCCTAAAGAGAGAAAAAAGTGCCCTAGCACTCCTAAGTCTGTTCACACACATCACTACCAAAATATATCAATAGTCCAAGCACAGACGCATCACCTTACAAATCATGGGCTACTCGAATCAATGAGGACCATATAATTATAAAATTGAAAATAAGAGTAAATATAATATGATTCTAGATATAGTAAATATAATAGGATTCTAGGTATACAAATATACAAGAAAAGTGTTTACAAATATACATATATACAAATGTAGTATGCTCTAATGTAGATTTCATCGTGCATTTATTTGAGAAAATATTCCACCACCTGCTAGAGAGGTGTCTCTCCTCCAAACCTTATGCCTCTCTATATATATCTACTTGAATCAACAAGGACCATAATACATATATAGATACATACACATCATACAGATACACATACATATATATAAAACACATCACACACACATGCATATATATATATATATATATATATATATATATATATATATATATATATATATATATATATATATATATATATATATATATATATATATATATATATATATATATATATATATATATATATATATATATATATACACACACACACACACATACACACATACATGGGAGAGATTTTTTTCTCGAAAATAAAGCTATATCAAAATTTTAAGCATACCCTATAGCTTCATATTCTAACATCAAAGAACATGTTTTCATCTATGTGGTAGGATTCACCTGTATTCCATTTGAATAAAGGAGAATCAACTATTTGATGCCCATCCAAATGATTCAAGTTAACGATCGTTAACTCGACTTAGAAAGCTATAGAGCTTGTTGGAAAAAACTTAACCTCTTTCCTTGAGCATAATCTTTTGACCTACAAGAATATATATTCATCTCTATGATGGGATTGGTTTGTATTACAAACAAATAGAGGGGGATCTACTGTCTAATCTAGTCATGTGTTTTCATTATTACCATCATTTTGGTAAGACATCAATATAGTCTCATCTTCATTGTCTTTATTGATTTTTTTTATTTCTTATGTTGCTAAATCTATTTGTCATCAAATAGATTATTGTTGTTGTCATGTAAAATGATTCTAATTTCTTTATGAGATTCCGACATATCAATATTTGATTATGAATCATCAACATAAATTTATTCAATTTCTCTAAACATAAATTTGTCAATCAGTGAACGAACTCTAGGTTGAACATGAATGACTTGCCACCAAGGATGCACATCAGGGTTTTTATTAAAAAATGATTGTTCAATATGCGTAGGAAGAATAGATGGCTCTATAGTTAATCACATTATTTTTGAAGCATCAATTGCCCAAAACCCAAATAACTCCCTTCTAAATGTGGAATTATTACCTCTATACTCAGCTCGAAACCAATCAACCTTCAAAATAACCCATCAAAATATAAAAGAAGAAAAAATCATTACTATAAAAAATACTAAACTATATCATAGAAAATATATATTTTTTAATTTGTTTGAAGATACAAAATGATATTTGCAGATACCAACAACAGTTCCTACATAGCCAAGTTTGCTACCTATAAGGTTCGTATCTTTTGAACTAGAATGTGATAGTTGCTTGAAAGAAGTAACAATGCTAGAATCCTCTATTTTATGCAAAGAATCAATAACTTTGATTCTAATATGTTGTCCATAAGCCTACATATTAGTGAACATTTGTTTTTTCAATAAAAAGTAAATGATTAAAAGAGAGACTAATATACATATATGTGTAAAAAGAGAATATTAGTAAAATCAAATTACCTTTCTTTCACAACCTATCATTAACTCCCTCTGCTCATCTGAGATTCTTTCATTATTTGCATTGGTTTGTTGCATGCGAGTATATAGCCAATCCGTGAAAAAAAATATATCTGTATTCTCATTACTATCGAGATTATGTCTATATCTTTTGTTTCTCTGTCTTTTACTTTGAAGATTTTGAAGTTCCTGTTCATACTCATTAATGGATGATTGCATGCATTCCCTATTATATGCCATAAAAGTAGAAATAACACTTTTTTCTTGCAGCATAAATTAGAATGGATCTCCCTTATCTGATAATGCCTCATCTATTAATTTTGAAGAAAACTTAATACTCCATGCATGTGGAGCTTCTTCATGAACTCTTTCAAGGTATTTACTAACATAATACATGCACTCCTCAAGCATCCACCCCTTTGCCATAGATCCTTTTGGTTTTGCTCTTTGATACACATACGTTTTTACCATAAATTGCTCTATCCAAAACATCCATCGAGTGTTTACAAGTCCTGCAATCTCTATTTCATCCACAAGATGGATCAATAAATGAACTTGAATATAAAAAAAAATGATGTTGGAAGCTCTTTATCCATCAGACATAGTAGCTCCTTGCATTCACATTTCTTTTGTGAGATCAAGTCTTTGTCAATCTCTTTTGATGTAATCCACCTATTATCGTTCATAAATTAAATCATAAAGAAATTACTTCATAAAGATAAGATATCAAATAGTCTTATATATTAAACATAAAAGTACAATAATTACCTTATAAGTGATCCAAGACGATAGATCACATCCCGTACTTCTTTTGTTGTATATCCATCAATAACAAGAGGTAGAATGTGCTTCAAAAAGTTATGCCAATCATGTGTCTTTAACCCACATAAGCTCCTATCATCCAAAATAAACATGTTTTTGAAAGATACTCCATATCTTGTAGGTGTTTGAATTGGTTGGATCCTATTGTTAATAGTTTGTATCTCCTTTGTCATAAGTATCCAAGGAGCAAGTTTATAAGTTGTTCCCTATAAATTTTTATAAAAAAATGACCATAAATTTGGTTTTGGGTTTTGATCTTTGAAATCATTTCTTGATGATGTTGTGTCATTTAATCCAAGAAGATATTGCCATAACGAGTAACCAATATTCTTAAATATCTACATAGGATCAAGAAGATGACATATCTTTAACTCTCTCCAATATTCCAAAGAATACTATATTGACATATTCTCTGCTAGTCATAATTTTTCTTTACCTCTAATCTTCACATTCTCATTATCTTCATCGTCACTTAAGATTTCGGATTGTAGATCTATAAGAGGCCCTTCTGTCCATTTTTACAAATCCATAGGTGTCATTGGTTTTGGACACTGATGTGTGTCAATATTTCCACTAAAATGTATCACTTCTCTTTTTGCGTCATAATGGATGATCATTAGACATGAATCATCAATGTCGAAGATAAATATTTTTATTGAGATTATTAGAATAAACTGATCTCAGCCAATCACCATAGTAAGGACAAGCTTTATATCCCTTAGTAGATATTCTTACATGCATAAAAACCATAAAAATATAATTAGAATAACTCCATATAATTGTATATATATTAAATAAATAATTACATCATTACCTCAATAGACACCATAGCTTTGAGAATCTTGTATAGTCGAAGCCACAATTGCATGAACCATAATGTGACTTTGATTAATGCTTTTCAATATATCAATGACACTAATACCTCTCCATAACTCTTGGAGATCATCAATGAGAGGAGCAAGATATACATTCATGTGTTTAACTTGTATTTTTCTTGGGAATAAAAGTGAAAGCATTAAATGTTCCTTTTTAATGCTACAATATTGTGGGAGATTATAGTTCATGACTACCACTCGCCATGTTGACATTTACTATATTTCATCGAAAATGGATTAATCCCATCTAATGAAATTCCTAACTCCAGATTGCATGGCTCTTGTGCAAAATCAGGCCATCTAGAACCAATATGTTGAAAGGCTTTGAAACATATGTTTGATTCATGGATCTAATGGAAAACATCTCAATACCTTTTTTCAGATTTTACCTTCTTCATTCTTATATCCAGAAGATTGACATTTTGAACATGTCAAAGACTCTACATATTAACCTCTATATAAAATACATTTGTTAGGACATGCATGTATACAATAATAATCTATACCAATATTATTGGTTATCTTCTTCATTTCATCATGTGACGTAGGAAGAATATTGTTGCTTGGTAAAAACTTTTTAAATAATAACCTACAAGGTCATTAAAAAAGTATTATGAATAAAAATAAATAAATAAATAAATATGTATATGTGTATGTGTATGTGTGTGTATGTGTATGTATGTGTGTGTATGTGTATATGTGTGTATGTGTATGTCTATGTGTATATATGTGTATGTGTGTGTATATGTTTGTGTATGTGTATGTGTATGTGTATGTGTATGTGTATGTGTATGTGTATGTGTATGTGTATGTGTATGTGTATGTGTATGTGTATGTGTATGTGTATGTGTATGTGTATGTGTATGTGTATGTGTATGTGTATGTGTATGTGTATGTGTATGTGTATGTGTATGTGTATGTGTATGTGTATGTGTATGTGTATGTGTATGTGTATGTGTATGTGTATGTGTATGTGTATGTGTATGTGTATGTGTATGTGTATGTGTATGTGTATGTGTATGTGTATGTGTATGTGTATGTGTATGTGTATGTGTATGTGTATGTGTATGTGTATGTGTGTGTGTGTATGTGTATGTGTATGTGTATGTGTATGTGTATGTGTATGTGTATGTGTATGTGTATGTGTATGCGTATGTGTATGCGTATGCGTATGCGTATGCGTATGCGTATGCGTATGCGTATGCGTATGCGTATGTGTATGTGTATGTGTATGTGTATGTGTATGTGTATGATTATGTGTATATATGTATGTGTGTATTTATGTGTGTATGTGTATATGTATGTATGTGCATGTATGTGTATATGTATGTGTGTATATGTACGTGTGTATATGCATGTATGTGTATATATGAAAGAATGTTCATATTTTGTACTGTGTAAGTCTCAGTTGATGTGGTATGGCCAAGGTGGTCATGTGAGATCTATCTATGTTTTTATATACATTGTTGCATACAAAAAATAGATGTGACAACAATAATTTTTTTCATTTCATTTCTAATTTTCTTTTGGTTTATTGAAGGATGCAAGTTGCCGCTTGTCTATCTTAGCTACTAAATCGCTTGACTTGCACCCATTTTACAGATGATCTTATACCTACCTTGCTAACTAAGACTTACACATTTTTCTGCAAAGTGAAAGTCTCACTTAGCAATGTAGGTATTAGGTCGTGTGGAGAATGGGAGAAACAAATTTATCTAGAAGATTCTAAAGATTTTTTAATCAAAGATGGAAAAAGATTCGATGCAAAGGAGCCAAAGAAGAAGAATCTTATTCTTTATCTCTTTGGCATCGAATCTTTTTCCATCTTTGATTTGAAACCTTTAGAATTTGTTTTCATCTTTGATTTGGTAACCTTTAGAATCTTCTATATTAATTTGCTTCTCCCATTATCTAGATGACGTAGTACCTACCTTGCTAACTGAGACTTACAAATTTTTCTGCAAAGTTCACAAAGCAGTTACGAATGTAGGTATTAGGTCATATGGAAAATGGGAGAAGCAAATTTATCTAGAAGATTCTAAAGGTTTTCAATAAAAAATGGAAAAATATTTGATGCCAAAGAGCCAAAGAGGATTCTATTTTTATAGGTTTTTTTTTTTTCATATTACAAACAATGTAAAGTCGTGTTGGTTTTCCTTGTATTTTCACCTACATGATGGGCAGACAAAAAGTGTTCATTCAATGCAGGTTCTTGTTCTCACCTTAGCTTTTATCACTTTGGCATTACTTTCATAGCATGTGTATGTATGTCTATGTATGTGTATGTGTGTGTGTATGCATGCATGCATATGTGCATATGTGTGTATATGTATATATTTATTTTATATGTGTATGTGTATGTGTGTATATATATAAATAGATAAAAAAATAAAAAAATATATATACCTTAATAGTGTCAAGACAGATGCATTACTCCATCCAAAATGATTTTGAAGATTGAGAATAAGCAAGCTTGCACTTTAGTCATGTCAAGCGACTTCCTTCATATATATGCTTTAGACATTTGTTTCGAAGATATTTCTCATTTCTAAAAAGATCAATACTTTCGCTATCATTTTGATATCAATCCTCAATAAAACCTACCATGCCATCATCACCATCATCATCATAAAAATTTTGTACTTTATTTTTTTTTGAATATAGTTCTTTAAATCTTGCATATTCTACATGATCACTTTTGCATAGCCTCCTCATCGATGCTTATGAAAAATGAGGTCTTACTGGAAACTCTGAATGGTGTGGTAGAAGATCATCAATATCATACATTGGAATCTACATACATGAATAAAAAAATCATTAGTATTCCATTAAATGAATGAAAAATAAACTTAAAAGACAAAATGAAATATGTAAGTTAGTTTGAAAAGAGTTTCAATTAATTAGAGTTTTCAATGCAACATAGGATAGGTGGATAGAAAATTTTCATTGCTCTCTAGCTAAAAGGTACTCTTGGAGGTCTATGCCATCCATGATTCACTAATAATTCATCTCCAGCACATAATGAAGTAATAACATTGACAACTATGTATCTTGCTACATATCTAATCATGTATGGTGATTCATGAATATTTTCATGCTCTTCAAATGTGCAATTAGTCATTGAACTATTATATGATCAACTACTATTTATTAAACCTCCTATATTTCCATGTGTACAAGGTCTTCCATCAACATGTAATATTTTATAATGCATGTGTAATCCCTCTACTAGCAAGAGAAGCTATGTTCACGCATAATCCATAAGTAGTCATGCTTTGAACATAACATGTAAGCCAATGCAAATGTCCCCATATATATATATATATATAGGACCACAAAATGACATAAGAGTGACTTTAGAGTTTAGAGACACATACAAATCCTCTACAATAAAGAGACCATGACCAACACCGATGATAGTGGAGGGAACAATCATATAGCGATTATCCCAAAAGTTAAAAACCTCTCCATCTAAAGGAAGTGGTCCTCTATGCCATCCTCCATATCTTCTTCTATCATATGTTTGTACTAGAGGACGGTCACGAGTTGACAATGGATAATCTCCAACCGTTTTAGTCTGTAAACTAGGAGGTAAAGGATTTCAAGAAACCTCGGCTTGTAATTGATAAACAACATGTTCATGATGTGTACAAGATATATTAGCATTATTAGTAGGCAAAGAATCATCATCATCATCATCATTAAGCAAATATTCCTGTATATTAAGTATAATTTAATTGTGTATATGATTTTCAAATAAAATAATGATAGTAATTTATGGAATCAATACATACCCAAGCATTATCATGTTGATCAGGTGGTGGCACAAACTCAAAAATACCATAATTTGCCTCATGTTCAATAACATATAATATGATCTTGATAGTAAAAATGATCATAATTCCTATCAAACAACACATGTGAAGTCATTGCATGGGTAGGAGGTGGTGGAGTACCTTGTTATTTATCAAAATTTGATTATAATATAATAACAAAAAAATATTAATTATGTATATATCTATCAAAATACTAGAATTATAAGTTTAATATACTTAGAGTAAGTAGTCCTTTTCACAATTAGGAGAAGGTGGTGGAGTTCCATCTTATTGATCAGAATCTGAGTGTGTAGCAAAAAAAGATGCTAGATATTAATAATCTGATTATTGACATACATACTCATTCACATGTATGTATGTATGTATGTATGTATGTATATGTGTGTGTATGTGTGTGTATGTGTGTGTATGTGTATGCATTTGTGTATATATGTGTATGTGTATGTTTATGTGTTATTTATGTGTGTCTATGCATGTGTATCTGTGTGTATGTGTATTTGTGTGTACATGTGCATGCATTTATTATGTATGTGTGTATGTGTATGTGTGTGTATGTGTATGTATATGTATAAGTATATGCATGCGTGTGCAAGTGTATGTATGTTTGTATGCATGATTATAAATCTATATGTATTTATTATGTATGTGTGGGAATGTATGTGTGTGTATGTGTATGTATATGTACAATAATGTGTAAGTATGTATGTGTAAGTGTATGTATGTGTAAGTGTATGTATGTATGTGTAAGTGTATGTATGTGTGTGCGTATGTGTATGTATATATGTGCAATTGTATGTATGTATGTGTAAGTGTATATATGTGTGTTTATAAGTTTAAAGCTTTTTTATATACTGATCCTTTTTTGTTTGAGATTAAAATAACATGAGATATTATATGGTAGAAAAAAATAAGTGAAAAGTTGACATGCCACTTGAGACATGGTAGTATTTTTGCAGAAAACTACGTCTTGAGGAATCATTTCCTTAGCAAAAAGTATACAAAACAGTTTATATTACTGTGAGTTATAATTCTCATATATTTTATGAATATCTTACATTTAATCTATTTACTTTTCTTTCATTATATAAACCCAAGCTGCTACAAAGAAGAGGGTTGAGGCAGGTCATATTTCGTGCTTAGGCCAAATGGACCATCATGGTTTTGTCGCTACATTTATAAGTATATGTATTATTAAAACTATATTTTTTATTTTATTTAAAACATTAATCATTATTTTTTTTATTCGTTTCCATGCAGTGAAAGGATTATGGTCGTTATCCTATGAAAAAAAAAATCAAATTTGCTGCACATTGTGGATATCGACATCTGAGTAAGTACATATAAGATAATCCAGATGCTTTTGTGAGTATTTTTAAAGTTTATATAATTTATTTTATTTTTATTGATGTTTGATATGTTTTATTTATTTTATGTTTGTTATATGTAATACAGGAGTATTATGGAGAGGCAGATATGGATGAGGTGGAGAGACAGACACAGGATGGACAATATCGATCATCATAGAGTACTCACCCCGCTATCCATGATGTGTCTTCATATACATCAATTCATGCGGATGATCATGATGATGCGGATGATCATGATGATGAGGATGATCATGATGAGGAGGATGATCATGATGATGTGGATAATCATATATTTATATATATATATATATATATATATATATATATATATATATATATATATATATATATATATATATATATATATATATATATTCTCACTCCAGTTATGTTTTTAATTGTGTCTATGGTACTAATTAATGACAAAATGTACTAACAATTTTTAATAGAGTTTATATTTAACATATGATTTATTATTTCAATTGTATAATTAATTCATATTAGATGTGTGTTTGTGTGCATATATGTATGTATGTGCATGTAATTTTATGTGTATATGCATTTATGCACATGTAGTATATATCAATATTTGTGTAAGTGCATGTATGTGTGCATATCTGTGTGTGTACATGCATGTGTATATGTTTATATGTATGTGTGTATGTGTATATGTAGGTGTACGTATATGTTTGTGTATATGCATATGTGTGTATGTGTATGTGTATATATGCATGTGTATGTGTATGTGTGTATATGCATGTGTATATGTATGAGCATGCATGTGCATGCATCTACATTTGCATGCATGTGTATGTGTATGTGCATGTGCATATGCATGTGTACAAGTATGTGTTTATGTGTATGTGCATGTAGATATGTTTGTGCATATGCATGTGTGTATGTGTATGTGTATGTGTATGTGTGTGTGTGTATGTGTATGTGTATATGTGAGTGTGAATGTGTACGTGTGAGTATGCTCAGTAATGAAAACAAAACAATTTAAATGATATACAGACAAGGATAATTGTACTTACAATAATTAGCCATATATTATGCTGGGTGAACTTCTAGAATAACTTGCAATACAGAGAGAGAGAGAGAGAGAGAGAGAGAGAGAGAGAGAGAGAGAGAGAGAGAGAGAGAGAGAGAGAGAGAGATCAAAAGAGAGAAAAACAGAGAAATATATAGAAACTAAAAACGAAAGAGAGAGAAAGAAAGAGAGACAATGAGAGAGAGATTTTAAGAGAGAGAGATTGAGAAAGAGAGAGCTCGAGCTCGTATGCACAGTGGAGATATGAACGTTGGATTGCTCTTCGATCAAATGCACACAAAATGATGATCAAAGAGAAATCCAATATATTTTTTTTAAATTCGATGCTCATTGCGACAAAATGCACAATCACATAACGACAAAAATGTATCGCATCAATTGTCGCTATGCCTCCGTATTCTTTGTAGTGAGATACAAATATATGTATTATTTATTTAACTCACGAGTAAAAACATCTACATACAAAGGCTCCATAAGCCTACACAAATTTGTGAACCTTTTGATTTTTATTTTTATATAAAAAAACAATTACCAGCTATATACCTGATCATATACTAATGCAATTTGTTTTCATAATTTTTAATTAAAAGATGATTATTTTCTTATGTTTTATTTCAACGAGCATTTGAACCAGTATTTCAACCACTATACCTATGGACATGTGTAAACTATATTCCCGATGATAATTTAAACGTGTATAATGACCATTATAATGATGAATTGCGGAAATATCCACACATCTTTAGAAGCGTAATGTGATGCATGTTTATTACCAATGGGTACATAGATGTGAAGAACATGGATGCGGTCGAAATACACACTGAAGAATGCCAATTTTGTTGAAGTGTCAACATCTCCAAATGCCTTAGCCCATTTTGAAAAGAAAAACAAATTCAAACTTGTAAAATCATTTTGCTAAAGGAAGTTCGATATGAGGCGTACTCTTCAGGTATAAGTACACTGAACCAATTGAAAATACAACTAAAGGCGGGTTAAATACAAATAAGACCCCTCAAATCCCACAAAATAGAGATTAGATATCAGAAAGCCCATTAGAGTAGAACTTTGGAAACGAAGGCTTAAAGCAAGATGAGATGATTGGTTTGGGGGGTCCAAAAACCAAAGGAGAGTCCATCCACTATGTCAATCGCACACGAATTGTTCATAAAATGTTTTTTTTATAAATGGAAGTTCGGCAAGCGCCTACTACTCCCCTGAGCTTTAACTTTGAAAGAACAACTGTATAAGTGAATGGGAGTAGTACCTACGGGGACCTCTATCCCACAAAGCAGGGGTTAGACAAGATTACAATTGATTTCAACCGGTTTAGATTGACCAAAACCATTACATTTCTAGCCTGTGATTGAACTCTTGACCTCTGTCTCAAAAACCAAAGACTCAACCACTCGAACAACTAGAAATAGATTCCATAAAATCTTTCGAAACACATACACATGTATGCATTTATCTATTTAAACTCAATATGAAATAGATTCCATAATATCTTTCGAAACACATACACATGTATGCATTTATCTATTTAAACTCAATATTACATATTGGAGCCTCGTGTAGAGCAATTTACATTTGTGACGCTCCATTACGGGATCGTGATTCGTGATTCTCACATTTGAGAAGTTTGTGGTCATTTTTTCTATAACTAAACACCTTGAAGAAATAAAAATTTTTTGATTCCGGGAAACTCAGTTTATTGCATTGACGTGATGGACACTGACTCATGGCGAGGTACGTTCACCTGCTCATGGACTCACGCAAGAATCGCAACTTCGCAAGAGCTAGGCGCTATCATTCCTCCTGTATCGACAATGTCCATGAAGCACATCTTCTTGTTGGAAAAGATCAGCTGGATTACCGGTACATCTTGCGACGGTGATCAATCCTTCTGTGTGCATTTCATGTGGATAATCTTCGTTGTCAGCTTCTGTACGTGCGCTCAGTGTCTCCCTGCGTGTGTGCGTGTATTCTGGCCTGTGTATATACACATACATATGAGAGAGAGAGAGAAAAAGAGAGAGAGAGCTCTTTGGCCTCTGGTTGAACCTAATGAACATTACTTCTAAGCACTCATCTTTTTTATTTGCATTCACGAATGCATCTCAAGGAAAGGTACGTAAATGTCTTACTAATATTATTGTTATTAATTGGAAATTCAGTGTACGCAGCACATGAATGCATGTTTATCCTAGGCGAATTACGAATAAAAAATACCTTAGCGCGACACAAACACACCCATACGCAAAGTATGAAATTTCAACATGCATTCGTTTCCTTGCGTTAAGTATATACGATTATGTTTGACGTAGGTGCGCGTGATCTTTCTTCTGTATTGTAGTGAATCAATGAATAGAATAAACTACATAGATGATTAGGCATTGTCCTGCGCTCATTCACTTTAAATCACAGTAAATTTATGAATTCTAGAAGGCTGCTGCATATTTTGCAATAGGTCAAGATCTTACGAAGTCAACTTTTTCGAGGCAGCGTTTGGCTTCTCAACGTGAAAGGATGTCAATAAGAACCTATGAAGTTTGTGAATCCATCATACACTTACTTGCATTGATTTTTTTGTCAGGAATCGGTCATACCATCCCAGTGACCGAGCTTCCTTTAACGAGAAATATCATAGTTGGCGTTTGGATTTTTGATACGCAAAATTCGACTGTAACTATTCAATACGAGTGTTTAAACTGCTACACCATATGAATATCCTGAACCATCCTTTTGTAATATCTCCTCTATGATATCTTAATCCGAAGAATGTCCTATTTCTGAAAGCTATATTGGTCTGTGTATGTCTTAGCTGAATCATTCACGCGCATTAGTTGAAGAAAGCATGCTGTACGAGTAATTGTTTTATAATACTGTACTGTACAAGTTTCTTGAACCATCCTCATGTAAGCCTTAGTATCTGCTTTTCGATATCTTACCCAAAGACTCTGCTATTCGGGGAAGCATAGTATTCTGTGTACTTCTCAGCCGATTCAAGTACACACATAAGTTGAAGGAACCAGCCTGTAGACATTCTAGCATGAACAGCGTGTTGGGAAGGATTAGGCCGGTTTGAGGTAGCTTCTTATTTCCATATAGGTGCGTATTGCCCTTTTGATATTGGCGTAGCTGAGTATTTAGAAAGTATTACTAAGGTGGGATGTCCATGCATCCCCATTCAGCATCACAATGGTGAAGCAAAGTTGATGAAGGTGTTTTGTCTAGATGTACATACTAGTCAACATTCATATTGAGGTTCAGTAAAGATACAAACAATTTTTAAATTCTCAACATGTGTCTTTCCCCCCACTATACTGTATTGAAAATCTTAAAACCTTGGCCAAAATTTTGACTGGTATCTAGTTTATTTCTAAAGTTTGACCTTAGTTTTTCTCTAGAACTTACTATACTTCAGAAAAGTTATAATGCCTTTCATCTTCCATGAAGATCATTGTATGCTCTTGGTTTCAGTCCTTTTTCACCCAGTCTTAATCCTTTTCCTCAATCGGATGAAAACTTTAACTCTTGATCCTGATACATAACCGACACAACTACTGAAATTGACCATGAAACACTTCTTCCATACATATTTGGTGTGATTTTTCTCTGAAAGTAGACACGGGAACTTTTGTAAATTAAAAAACTTGCTTGTGTTTGAAACTGGAAACATGTAAACTATGTGCCAAAATTTAAAGGCTTGCATCACAGCAGTTGACCTTGTTAATGGCCATGCAGAGATCAGTTTACAGGTGGATGATACGGTTAGAACTTGTGTTGCTTCTGGCAACGTTCATCATGACAATGACAGAAGCACGACAAGCTGGACATTTAGCGACCCATGGAGGTCTAATAGATACTGTGAAGCCCTTGGTGCCAGCATTTTATATATTTGGGGACTCCACTGTTGATTGTGGAAACAACGATTATTTGATAACCCTAGCAAGGGCAGATATGCCACCATATGGAAGAGATTTTGATGGTCATAAACCCAGTGGAAGATTTTGCAATGGAAAAATAAGTGTAGATTATCTTGGTGAGTACTAAAAAATGTTGGTTCTGTTGCTGTGGACAACTTAGCTTTTCTTCTTTCAGTCTCTCTCTCTCCCCTCTCTCTCTTCCCCCCCCCCCCCCCCCTCTTTTTTTTCTCTTTATGAATCAAGTTTGTGAAGGTTGTTACACACAACGCGCGCGCACACACACACACACACACACACACAGAGAGAGAGAGAGAGAGAGAGAGAGAGAGAGAGAGAGAGAGAGAGAGAGAGAGAGAGAGAGAGAGAGAGAGAGAGAGAGAGAGAGAGAGAGAGAGAGAGATTAACGTCTTCTGAAGGCCAAACTTGGCCTATGGGACAAAACCATGTACAACTGTAGTAACTCTTGTGTAGAAATAAAATGGAATCGTACTCGCTACACAAAACTGTGTAGGCTGAAAAAGGCTCGAAATGAGAGAGAGAGAGAGAGAGAGAGAGAGAGAGAGAGAGAGAGAGAGAGAGAGAGAGAGAGAGAGAGAGAGAGAGAGAGAGAGAGAGAGAGAGAGAGAGAGAGAGAGAGAGAGAGAGAGAGAGATGTGTGTATGAAATCTACAGATGAGAGATGGACCCTGTCCGAATCCCAGAGGATAGTGGGAGCTGAGAGAGGGGGGATCTTGTTCCCGCATCACATAACTCTCAACACCTACACAAACTCGTCAGTTAGCACCCTTTACTCTATTTCTGCAGCTTGTCGCTCTCTTGTTTACCCTATCTGCAGTTCATCTCCTTCTTTACACCCCATCAGAAGTTCATTCTTCAATTTCTCTTACTATTTGTGCTGGTCATCACCCTCTGTACCTCGATTGTATGATTGCCCGCACTGTTTAAAGACAGATTTCATCAGCTATTTCCGTAGTTTGCTCCCTTTTGCCTATTTCTGCCTTCCTTCAGATCCCGTCTAACCTTGTTGTTAATACTCCTATACATCAGTTTTCGTGTTCTGCTGTATTAGTTTTCTTCTCTTGCTGTAATTGTTGTTTCCACCAGGGTTCTGTACATATTTATTGTTTGACAACAGCACTGTCATCTTTTCTTCTGTTTTCACTTGAAGATCGACTTCCCCCTTCAAGGCCTTCTTTCCTTCCTTTGTTCAGAAATGTTTTCTGTTCAGTCCTTTGTCAGGTTCTGTTTTCCTCTCATTTGCTTTCTGCCTTGTCATATTCTCAATCATGGCTACCCTGTGATCTCACGATGTTCTAGTGGTGGGAACTTCTCCTTTCACTTCTTCTCAATGTATGGTTATGAATCCTCTGCAAGATAGAGACTCGCATGTCCTCCATGCATGAAATTCTCCAAGTTGGCCTCAATAAAAATTATGTTCACTTTACAACCACTATAAAGGAATTGTCTTCTATAGTCTGGGCAAGCCACACTTGGTTGTGAAGATTGGTCAAAATTTTGACTCTTGCTTTCAATATGGTGCAGTTGAACAAGTATTCTTCTCAGGCTTAGGCTGATGTGAAATTATTCTCAAGAGTTCTGATGACCGAGATATGATCATTGCTCAATGTGCAATCCCGTTCTTTGGTAGTTTAACATATGTCTTCCCCTGGAAGCCTGTATGTTACATTAGAGAGGAATTGTTATGTGCATGTCTGGTGAGGGTTGATTTTATAGACCGCTCACTGAGAAGAAAGGTCTAGTTCCCGACAGCATGAAGAATAGGAATCTCACATGACACCCAACATCGCAGTCCACCTGCGGATGTGCATGCGGCATTTTGCCTTTCCAGGGCAGGAAAGATTCACAATGCCTCATAAGAAAGTGTGGTCTTACAAGGATCATCTATAGATGATGCTTGGCTTATGACATACCCCTTCAACGGGCACTATCTTGGAACAGAATCAAACAACTTAAAAACCGGAAATCCTTTGCACCACCATCGAAGAGGATGAGGGGATCCATATCATGTGCACAACCCAGACGAGCCACATTGACTCCGGATGTAACCCCTATACCACAAAGAGTGGTATGACCATTCACTCTCAGACTTCCAAGAAAAAGTATCGATGGAGCTAACTTGATTTTTCCCCATCCCATCCGACCTAGAATTTCGTGGAGGAATCGGTCTAAAAGAGCTAAGTAATGAAGACTTTGAACGGATTCTCAAAGATGTGAACCTGGAGTTTGAAGAAGAAGAAGAGGGTGACCATCTGTGGCAACACGGAGAAGAACAGTAAGGACAAGCATATGAAGAAGAAGAGGAAGAGGAGCACGAGGATGAAGAACAGGACGACCAACAAGAAGGCGGAGAAACAGAAGGTGCACAAGCCTATACGATACTATTGTAAAGATTATATGACACCATGATGAGGGTACAAGAGCGGCACCGCATTTCATTTAGCACAGGCAAAGCATTGATTGATCAGATCCTAAGTGAAGGAGTGGACCCCCAATTCATTGAGACCCTCCAACTTCTGATAGAAACCTTAGGAGTGACACAAGCTGTCCATACCATGTTGAAGAAACCAACGCCTCCCTATGACCGACGATGTGTCGAGACTCGGCCACACCCTGGTAAGAATATAAGAATACTTGTATATGACCGAGAAGAGACTACAGCTCAAGAGGCTACCTCAACTGTTACAATTGATTTGACGGCCTAGACTTTTGTTCAAACTTCGCCAATCCCTCAACACCCTCTATCCCCTCCCATCACTACTAATGTAGAGACAGTGTAGATCAATTTCTTGATCTATATGCTCGATGTGGTGTGTCCTCATAAGCGCAATATGCAATGTGGGTTGCAATTTGAAAACTCAATGGGGAAGAAAAATAGAATATACAATGACACAGTGAAATAAGAGAAAGAAGCTGAAATTATGAGTACAAACAGCTCAAAAGAGGATTATACAAACTTTGGGCGATTGGTAGGAGACATAAGCATGCACCTTCATTCTAAGTGCTGGACTTCGGTTCCCTAAACATACATGCTCAAAATCTAGTTTCCCAATAGCTGCTCAAGAGAAGATTGGCCAATCACTGCTTGCCCACTACTCACTCAGAGTGCCAAGCTAGCTGATTCCAAATCTCACAAGTGGAGCACTAGTGGTAAGCTAAGAGCTCTACACACACAAAGAGAAGGCAAAGCTGCATGAGTGCATTCCTTCCTCGAGTCTCTCTCCCCGAGCTTCTCTTCCTCCCTTTGTTGATGAAGAGGTCTACTTATATAGTTTTTCTAGAAAGTGAAGGATAACAAAAGGGGACAAAATTAGTTTCTTCTTTGGGAGGCTCTCTGACACTTTTGACAATTTTGGTACTTTGGAAGCTTCCTTCTTGGACCACTTTCGGCGCCGTCCACCGTCCATGAGTTCTCCGCGTGCAAGTGGCTGAAAATTTAGACTATATGGAGATGTGGAAAATTTAGTCTCTTTTTTCAAGTGAAAAAGTAGACTAAATCAAAAGTACACCCTTTTCTTAAAAATTAGACTACTTTTGAAGTAAGTAGACTAACTTCATAAAATTGGTGAACTTTTGAGTAAGTCGACTAACTTGTAAAATTTGACTAAAAAATTGACTAATTGGTCAACTTAGGAAAATTAGACAACTTAGAGATTTGGTGAACTGGGAGAATTAGACGACTTATGAAAATAGGTGAAATGGGGAATTAGGCAACTTGGGAAAATAGGTGAAATGGGAATTTAGACAACTTGGGAAAATAGGTGAAATGGGAATTTAGACAACTTGGGGAAATAGGTGAAATGGGAAAATAGGCAACTTGGGAAAAGAGGTGAAATGGGAATTAGGGAACTTGGGAAAATAGGTGAAATGGGAAAATAGTCAACTTGGGAAAAGAGGTGAAATGGGAATTAGGGAACTTGGGAAAATAGGTGAAATGGGAAATTTGGCCTTCTTCATGAGTTGGATCCCCCTTCCACCATTTTCTTGCTCTTCGCTTCTTCTCCTTCTCCTTTTGTTCGAAATCGAGGTAACTTGCCTTGTGCTTGGCTTCTGCATCTTGAAAAGCAAAACAAAAAAATACATTATTTTAAGGGTGTATCAAAGTACCCCGCTACAGGTTGCCCACCACTTAGACATTCTCCATCGTCGGAGAAAAATATTATTATTTTTTTCTCTTTTTCTCTTTTTCTCTTTTTTTTTTTTCCTTTTTCTTTCTTTCTTTTTTTTTTCCATCTTCTTCTTTTTCTCTCTTTTTTTTGTTGTTTTTTTTTTTGTTTTTTGAAATAATGTAAGTGAGAGATAATATGGAAAAAAGGGAGACGTTTGCAAGTAAAATGCAATACATGCTTCTTACAAAAGGAAGTAACTAGACAAAAAGATGGCCGATATAAAGTAAAAAGAAACATCTAATGCTATCCACCGCCATTCCTAACTAGGGTGCATTTTGTGCCGCCAGAGTTTTTGCCTTGTCGTGGATGTCTTCATAGAACGTTGCTTCCTTTCGTAGCTTCTTGTTTTCTTCTTTGAGTTCCTAGTTATTCTGCTCAAGTTTCTTGTTGCGGTCTTCTAAGTCTGCGATCCGTCTGTGAAGCTGAAGTACTTGTTGGTTTGCCTCCCCCACAAATGAGGAGATCCCTTTGTGATAGTCATGGAGTAGTGAGAGAGATTCTAACGTGTTTCTTGCATGAAGATTTGCTATATGGATGTTTTCTTATGCGGGGAGTGCACAAGTGGAAGAACAAGGTGCGATTGGAGGTGTGCTAGAATGCATGGGTTGGGTGGAGGTGGAGTGCATATGTGAACTTGAAGGGGTAGCTAAGATGGTGGGGGTAGGTGAACTTGGTGATGGCATAGGAGGAGGTATGGGAGGTATGGGGATAGGTGGGACATGGATAGGTGTATGATGAGGTTGAATCGAAGGTGACATACGTGGTGAAGGAATTTGGATAGGAGACGATGCATGTGGAGTGTAAATAGTAGAAGGAGATGGTGGTCGTGTGGGTGGATTATATGAAGCACTATGGTGAGTGTGAACATGAGGATTGGGAGCCTTTTTCCGCGCATATGTACGTGAAGATGAAGGGGGATGAGTACCTTTTGCTGCAGCATAACCTTGAGCACCAATTGGAAGGGCTCGGATGTCTTCTAATGCTTCGCCTTTTACTCGTGCTCGTTTTACCAGGAGCCTCTTTCTTACAGGAGTGGATGTATTGTGCTTCATGGAAGATGGTTGACCCACATCCTTCAGTATTTCCGTAAGCCTCGATGGTAAATTCTTTAGCCACAAGAGTATTATAGAAGAGTATACGTGAAATTTCTTTGCGTCTTTTTGTACCTGAACCGCATGCCTTTTCCTTTTTTCCATGATGGATGCCCATATTAGATGATGGAAGGGATATGGACGCACCCAGGCAAGACATAAAAGCGCATCGCAAGCAGCCATATTGTTGAATGGAAACTTGGATTCGACCCTTTTTAAGAGGATAAAATACTGGCATGCACATAAGATATGATAGTACCTGTTTGAGAGGTCGTTGGCGGTGAACAACTTCACACATTCCTCACATACCTTGCTTACGTCGACGCCTGAGTATGATCTCCCTGGCATGAGCCGTTCTGACTCTTTCATCCCGACAACTTTGTTTACCATCTTCTTGGTAAGAGTTCCTGCAGTAAGGTGAGGAAAGACTCGAAGAAGTCAATCACCTCGTCTGTTGCAATATTTTTGGTAAGTGGTACTGTGGCAATCTCTGTGAGGTGCATAGTATGCAACTCATCTGTTGTGAAGATCTCTTCCAATGACGCTGGTGGAAGAGCATCGTGGGCCTAATAACTAAAAAAACGACTTTTCCCACTAAAAACAAATCGACTTTTTCTTTGGGAAAAAAAATTCGACCTATCCAAAGAAAATCGATTTTTTTTTTTTTTATCTTTGGAAAAAAATCGACCTTTCCACAAACAATCGACCTATTCACTAAAAAATTCGACCTCAAACCAAAAAAAATTGACTCCAACTTAATGTCAAAAAAGACTTATGCTAGTGGATAGAGATGATGGGTTTTATTGATGGGAACTATAGTAAGTCTAATAGAGCATAAGGAGGGGACATGGTATGTACATAGTTCCTATAGTAGTGATTCATATCTCATTCTGATTCTCGGTAGAGTTTGAGACGTGAACGGTTCACCAAAGGAATCTGGGTCCCTTCAAGAGTGGAAAGACGTATTGCACCTTGGGGAAGGATCTCTGTTACCTTGTAAGGACCTGTCCATCCGGTGGATAACTTCTTTTCTTTATTGTTGTACAGGCTTGGTTGATATAGCAAGACCAACGATCCTTCTTTGATCTCTGTCTTCCATAGATTCCTGTCGTGCCACGCTTTCCGCTTTATCTGCTCTTTCTCGAGAGTTGAATCTTCTATTGTTCTCTTTTCCTCCAGTTGATGTAATCTGTTCATATTGATGTTACTCATGACTTGCAAATTACCAATCCTTGGATGTCCCACTCTGCTTGATCCTTTTAGAAATTCTAATGGAGCTATCGATTCAAGACCATATACTAACTGGAAGGGAGTATGTTTCGTGGTTACCTTGAATGCCGTCCTGTATGCCCATACCACACCTAGGTAGGTAGTGCCCCATGCCAAGGGATGGAGATAACACATTTTCCTCAAGAGCGAGATGAGTACCTTGTTGGTGCTTTCCGCTTGACCATTGGCTCGTGGGTAATATGCACATGATTTTTTGTGGAAAATTTTGTACTTCATAAATATTTCAGTTAGGGTTTTGTTGATAAAATGAGATCCTTGGTCACTTGTAACTTCAATTGGACAGCCATACCTGCAGAAAATATTTTCATACAAGAAAGAGGCTACCGTATGAGAAGTGCAATCTTTTGTCGCCAGAACTTCTGCCCATTTGGTGGCGTAATCAGTTGCTACCAACAAGTACTTCACATTCGAGGAAGAAGTGATGGGATAGATTGGTCCCACAAAATCTAATCCCCATTTTTCGAATGGTCTCCATGATAAAGAAATTTGCAAAGGTTGGTTGTTGAGCTTACTTGGTTTTGGTGCACAACGTTGGCAAGTATCGCATGTCTTTACATATGCTGTTGCATCTGGGAAAAGATAAGGCCACCATAATCCTCCATGTAAAATCCGATGTGCTGTTATGTGACCTGGATAATGGCATGCATTTGTTCCTCCATGGGCTTCTTCTAGTATTTGTGGTACTTCATGTGGCAGAACGCATCTCCTATAGATCCCATCATATCCTAGTCGGAAAAGAGTATTTTGAACAATTGAGAAATTCTTACTTTTTAGGAGCAATCTTCTTCGTTCGAGTGGTGTGAGGTTAGGTGGACAGATACCCGTAGTTAACAAATGATGGACGTCCTCGTACCAAGTAGGGTAAGTGCTTATTGGAAATAAAGATTGATATGGGAGGTTGTCTTCTATGCCTGTAACTGGTTCCGGATGTCCTTTAATCCTTGAAAGGTGATCTTCCATCACATGGTGCTTCCCAGGTCGTTGAACTAGCTCGAAGTTGAATTCTTGGAATAAGAGTAGTCACCTCCACACTCTTCCATAGATGTTCGGCTTGTTTAGCAAATATTTGATTGCCTGATGGTCGGTGATGATTGTGAAGTGAATTCCGAACAAATAATGACGGAACTTCTTGAGGGTGAAGACAATAGCGAGTGCTTCTCTTTCAGTGGTACTATAGTTGCTCTCTGCTTTGGTTAAGATTCTACTAGCATAGTAAATGGGTCGGTCAAGTTTATGTTCTTTGCTAGGTTGCGTGAGTATGGCTCCTACTTCCATAGAACTTGCATCCACATGAACGTGGAAGGTAGCATTCCAATCTGGTGCTACTAAAATAGGTGCACTGATAAGTTTGGTTTTTAGAAGGGTGAGTGCATTGTCTTCTACTTTAGTCCACTGAAAGGGTACCATTTTGCTAACGAGCCTAGAGAGGGGCTTAGTTATCTTTTTATGAACTTGCGGTGATAGCCGGTATGTCCTAAGAAACTCTGGATTTCTTTTGCATTAATTGGTTTGGGCATATGAAGTATTGCTATGATTTTGTCAGGATCGGGAGCCATACCTTTTGCTGAGACTATGTGACCCAAGAGTGTCCCTTCTGTCACCAAAAAGTGACATTTGTTTGGATTGAGTTTCAATTTGGCTTCTCTGCAAGCACTAAAAACCTATTCCAATGGACAAAGATGATGAGTGAAGTTTTCTACTGGAGTAGAACATCCAGTGCCTGAAAAGGTGGAGAAGTCGTCCATAAAGATCCTCAAGAATTTTGGCAACAATGATCGGAAGATTGAGTAAACCACTCGATTGAAAGAGGCAGGAGCATTGCATAATCCAAAAGCCATCTTAGTATATACATACGTACCCCATGGAGTTACAAATGCAGTTTTAGCTTGGTCCTTTGGATGTATGAACACTTGGTTGTATCCGCTAAATCCGTCCATGAAACTGTATAAAACATGACCAGCCACGTCTTCCATAACTTGTTCTGAAAATGGGGTTGGAAACCCATCGGGAATCGTAACCTTGTTGAGAGCCCAAAAATCGACACAAACGCGTATCTTGTTGGATGCTTCTTTTGGACTATTACCATTGATGGTAACCATTCAGAATGCTCCACTGGGACAATGATCCTCGCATCCTATAGCTTTTCTATTTCTTTTTTGACCGCTTCTGCATACTTTGGAGTAAGTTGATAAATCCTTCCTTTTACTAGCTTAGCATCATGAATCAATGGAATAGAATGCTCTCCAAGATGAACAGGAATTCCTTCTAAGTCATGGTAACTCCATGCAAACACATCCTTGAAGTTTTGCATGAAAGTGGTTACCTGATGGAGCAAGGACGGATGTTCCCAAAGCCATGTTGCTAGTAAGATCGGTTGTGAGTGTTTCTCATTTCCAAGATTGACTTTCCTTACAGGTTGAGATGACATGGCTGATTGTTCGTTTTGATCTTCAAAAATGCATTGTGGATAGGCTGGCGATTCCTCTATGTTGATTTTTGATTCCTTTTCTTGCATCCATGAAGGTGAAAGCTCTTTCATCCACGGTATGTCAGATGGTATCGGTACGTCGTCTATTGCAACTCTTTTCTCCTTTCCTTGGGTCAAATCCTTCGAGACTCCTTTCTTTCCTCTCCTCAAGTCCATGACGGGTTCTCCAAGCCCAAGAGTTTCTACCTGTTCAGAGTCTCCTTCACAAATAGATATGCCATAACATGGAAAGGCTTCCATCCATTCCAAAAGATCTTGGTCATCGTTTATTTCAATTTCATTACACGCTTCCGCGATAGGAATGTGTTGTTCTTCGAGAATAGTGAAAGAATGAGCATTACCTCCATGAGATCCTTTCGGATTTAAGTGTACTTGTTTCTGTACTTTCCCTGGCAGGTTAACTAAAATAGTATCATTTCCCCAATCATGCATGGCTTGGATGTGCCTTAGCCATGGCCTCCCTATGAGTAAAGGAAAGCCTCCATTGACCTGCGGTAAATTTAACACCACAAAATCTAGAAAGAATGTCAGCCCGTCCATCTCTACCGGTACCTTCTCTACAATACCAAGAGGTTTAACTCGACTCTGGTCAGCCAAGGTTATTGTGAACTTTGCTTCACCTGAAATTTGGAGTCCAAGTGATTTGAGGGTGAACTCTGGCATGAGATTTATGCCTGAACCTCCATCGATGATGACTCCATTTATAGTTATTCCGTATATAGTGACTGATAGACATGGACTCCTTAAGTCGGTTAGAGAGTTGGTTGATACCTTTGTGAAGTTCTCGGAAATTGAAGCTTTCATCAGGTTTGTTGGAGTGTGCCCACCACTTATTGCAAGCATTGTCGGAGGAGACAATGTCTATATGATCCCTATAACTTCACTTCTAAACCTTTCATCTAGTCTTAATAGATCATACAATGATACCTGTTGGAAGGTGTTCTTTAATATTTCCTCCGTCTTGATGATGGATGGTATTGGCGAAGGTAGAGGAGGCTTGTTACATGAATGGAGTTCCCTCATCGTTTCTTTAAAAACTTTGTCTATTTCCTGCAAAACTTCAGAATTTTTCGTACTTGAGTATTTTTCTTGGAGGACCCTTGCTTCTGCTTTCTTTTTCTGGGCTCTTGTCTGAACCCCTTGTTCTTGATCCATTTCTTGCAACACCACCACTCTAGCTTCTGGACTTGAGCTGAAGGATGGGCTTGCATTGAGTTCTTGATTTCCTTCTCTCTGTTGTGAATCAGGTTCTAACTCTGGAGCATAGCTTGGGGTTTCTTTTTTTGATCTTGATTGTGTGGGCCAAGATCACTTAGTGGAGTGGCATGAATCTGGGCAAAAGAGTTGATTTCAAAAAATAGTCTATTTTCTTGAATTGAGTCATCTTGGGAAAATAAGTCGACTTCAAATATTTGACCTTTTTTAAGTAGACTATTTTTAAAAGTTTGGGCAACTTCAAGTTGACCATTTTCCAAAAATTGGTCTACTTTGTGAACGTGGTCATTTTTACAAAATTGGTCAAATTTTTTAGTCACTTGCTCCTCTTTTAAGTCGACTTGCTCAACTTGACCATTTTTAAAAAATGGGTCAACTTCTTTAGGTGAAAGAATTCGTCCAAATTGCCTAGGGGCATCACACACATTCGGGTCCTCTTTCTCAGATAAGTGCCATTGTGAGTGTACAGGAGAAAATTGGGTACCTGGATATTTCAGAGTATTGCTCTCTTCTCTCTTACTTGAATGAATTGATGGTTGCTTTCCCTTATTGACAGAGATAACATTGACTTGGTAGGATGGAGCTGATCCGCTTGTAGAAGCCTTCTGCTTCGGACAGTCCTTCGAATAATGATCCATTGTATCCGGGCAAAACCTGCAAGGTGGAGACCCTTCTGGGAGGGAGCATTTTCCTTGAAAATGCCCATACTCGCCACATCTATAGCACATGATAGGACGAGCTGGTCTTCTAAATGGAGGTTTTCTTTCGTTAGAGGAGTTTACCTGAGGAGTGGTATACATGCTTTCGATTTGAAATCTTGGAGTTGGTAATAAGGGCTGATGTACGGATACACTTGGTGAGGCCCAATTCGCTTGCATCCCCTTGAGAAAATAGCAATCCCTTGCTTCATGGCCTGGTTTTCCACAAAATTGACACACCAACCTCTCCGGACAATCTCGAGAAGAATGTCCTGATTTCTTACATAAGGTGCACCAAATCGATGTTTTTACCTCTTTTTGCATTCTAAGCTCCTCCAATTCTTGTCGTAGTAGAGCTAACGCTTGATCCCTTCCTTGCCAAGCAGCTTTTTCCTCTTGCAAGGTCTTTTGTAACTTCAAGGCTTCTAACTCCCTTCTTAGTTGTGCAAGAGGATCACTTGTGAATTCATCCGTACCTTCATGTTCTTTGAACTCGACTCTTGCTGCATCGATCCTTGAAGCTGCAACTTCGAATTCCTCCAATGATGCATCAGCTTGTAGCAACTCTCTAAGCTTTTGCTGAGAAGTTTTTGGTAGAGCCTTCTCTACCCATTTCTTGACTAGAAAATCCCGAGGATTGTGAGGAAGATGAGAAACTAACGACTTCACTTTGGTCATTAATTCAGAGAATGCCTCTCCTTTTTGTAGTTTAAGATTTTCCAATTGATCAAGAATGCAATCTGTGGAGTTACCTGGGGTAAATGTAGTTGTGAAGGCGGTTTTGAGGGCATCCTAGGTGGTGAAGTGTGCTTCATCGTGTTGATTGTACCATCGATCCGCGAGCCCTTCAAGAGTGGCCGGAAACAAGGCAAGGAAGGCATCTTCTCTATGATGTAAACCCCTATTCTTACATAGGGAAAGAAACCTCCTGACGTGATCATCCGCATCCTCATGAGGGGCTCCTTTGAAGGAAGGAAACTTGATGTTGATCCGGGAGAGAAAGTTAGTCAAATCATCTCCCATCACAGCCACTTGTGGCCTTTGGTTGTCTGCCATGTCCGTCGAAGGAGGCGTTGAGTGCCGATCCAAGATGCCTCGCGATGATGATGGGTTGGGAAATGGAAATGGAAGTGGTGGAGCTCTAGGAGGGATGTAGTGTAATCTCTTGCGATGATAACTCTTTATGGGAGTCTTTACAGGACTAAGGGATCCTTCCTTATGGCTGGAGCGAGTATGAGTCATAGACTTTCGCTCTAACCCTCTTCATCAACTCGGTTCTTCTAAGGGCTGAACTTCTAACAAGTTCAAATTGCAACCGAGGTCCCACCGGGCGTGCCAAAATGAGCACATATGGATCAATTTCTTGATCTATATGCTCGATGTGGTGTGTCCTCTTAAGTGCAATATGCACTGTGGGTTGCAATTTGAAGACTCAATGGGGAAGAAAAATAGAATATACAATGACACAGTGAAATAAGAGAAAGAAGCTGAAATTATGAGTACAAACAACTCAAAAGAGGATTATACAAACTTTGGGCAATTGGTAGGAGACATAAGCATACACCTTCATTCTAAGTGCTGGACTTCGGTTCCCTAAACAGACATGCTCAAAATCTAGTTTCCCAATAGTTGCTCAAGAGAAGATTGGCCAATCACTGCTTGCCCACTACTCACTCAGAGTGCTAAGCTAGCTGATTCCAAATCTCCCAAGTGGAGCACTAGTGGTAAGCTAAGAGCTCTACACACACAAAGAGAAGGTAAAGCTGCAGGAGTGCATTCCTTCCTCGAGTCTCTCTCCCTGAGCTTCTCTTCCTCCCTTTGTTGATGAAGAGGTCTACTTATATAGTTTTTCTGAAAGTGAAGGATAGCAAAAGGGGACAAAATTAGTTTCTTCTTTGGGAGGCTCTCTGACACTTTTGACAATTTTGGTACTCCGGAAGCTTCCTTCTTAGACCACTTTCAGCGCCGTCCACCGTCCATGAGTTCTCCGCGTGCAAGTGGCTGAAAATTTAGACTATATGGAGATCTGGAAAATTTAGTAGCTTTTTTCAAGTGAAAAAGTAGACTAAATCAAAAGTACACCCTTTTCTTAAAAATTAAACTACTTTTGAAGTAAGTAGACTAACTTCATAAAATTGGTGAACTTTTGAGTAAGTCGACTAACTTGTAAAATTTGACTAAAAAATCGACTAATTGGTCAACTTAGGAAAATTAGACAACTTAGAGATTTGGTGAACTGGGAGAATTAGACGACTTATGAAAATAGGTGAAATGGGGAATTAGGCAACTTGGAAAAATAGGTGAAATGGGAATTTAGACAACTTGGGAAAATAGGTGAAATGGGAATTTAGACAACTTGGGGAAATAGGTGAAATGGGAAAATAGGCAACTTGGGAAAAGAGGTGAAATAGGAATTAGGGAACTTGGGAAAAGAGGTGAAATGGGAATTAGGGAACTTGGGAAAATAGGTGAAATGGGAAAATAGTCAACTTGGGAAAAGAGGTGAAATGGGAATTAGGGAACTTGGGAAAATAGGAGAAATGGGAAATTTGGCCTTCTTCATGAGTTGGATCCCCCTTCCACCATTTTCTTGCTCTTCGCTTCTTCTCCTTCTCCTTTTGTTCGAAATCGAGGTAACTTGCCTTGTGCTTGGCTTCTGCATCTTGAAAAGCAAAACAAAAAAATACATTATTTTAAGGGTGTATCAAAGTACCCCGCTACAGACAACCATAGAAACCACTCAACCCACTAAACCCATCTTTTGCACTCCTCCCACTGAACCCATCTTTCGCACTCCTCCCACTTCCCCACACCATACCGACACCACCACAACCACTATAGAAAGCATCACGTCCACAACGTCTTTTAGTTTCAGAGCACCTATGTCCCAAGCCACACTCTTTTTCGCCATCACCAACCCGCTGTATAATATCTCTGTCGAAACCCTAAAACCCATCATCGACCACCAATTCAAATGCATCGTAGCTGACATACCCATTCCCACTGAAGGGAGTATTGGTTTTTTCGTCACCCCTCGCACCCAAATCCCTTTTACTGTAGACCCATATTCTTCTATAGTTTCTCCTATCCACCGACCCCCCTCAATAGCCATCACATTACCGCAGTTTTGGGAAGATTTTATACGAGTCATGGACTGTGTTGCAGCTTCATCATTACAGAGTTTTCAACCGCTTGGCACATCACTTTACGCAAACACTACAATGTTGCTGGGGGGCCAAGAGCAACACTTTGGGAGTCTCAATAGCTCATAACAAGCTGTTTTTAGGTGTTTTACAGGAATAAAATGGTGTTTCACAGGTCATAACAGCAATACACATGTAGTGATTTGTGGCAAAAGAAATTGCTTATGTACATCACATCATGGTATTTTTCTGAGAATTTCAGAAATTTCTGAAGCAAAATTTGGGGCTTTTGCTCTTATTTGTTTCTAAAGGCTGCGTATAGTCTTATGCATGCATATTGAAGTCAAAGGAATCAAAATTGTTGATTTTTGGCACAAATTAGCTTGCTGGAATTTTCTGCGAAAAATTCCAGAAAATTTCAGATTCTGATTTTGTACCCCAATCGGCTCGATTTTGCTCCTACAGGTGTTTGAAGTTGTTGTGCACTACTTGTAGAGGTGGTACGCTGATTTTGGTGCATTTTGCCCAAAATTTCAGCATATTAACCTCTTATTTCTGCAACCATGGCATCGTCATTCTCAGATATGAAGAATCTTTTTGAGATTCGGCGCTTTGAGGGCATAGGATTTGATCTTTGGAAGGAGAGAATTCAGGGAATTCTCTTCCTCAAAGATTGTGATAGGGCGTTGGAAGCAAGAAAGCTGGAAGACATGTCAGATGATGCGTTGCATAATCTGAATAGAAAGGCCGTCACTTACATAAAAATGGCCGTATCTGATGACATTCTTGTAGACCTCAAGGGCATTACTATAGCCTCAGAGTTGTGGGCCAAGCTCAAGGCCATTTATGAGAACACCACACCTATTAATTAGGTACATCTGATGAGGAAATTAGTTGGCATGCAGTTGGACGAGTCGAAGAGCGTTGTAGAGCACTTATCTCATTTTACAGGTACTCTATCACAGTTGCAAGACTCAAGGATGCCTCCCTTTGATGATAAGCTGAAAGCAATTTTTTTGCTTATGACACTTCTTGATTCTTGGGAGACCTTGGTGGTCTCATTATCAAATAACGCGAATCTTACTTTTGATGGTGCGAGGGGTTCTATATTGAATGAAGAAATCAGGAGAAAAGCAAGTGGTGAAGGAGGCACTTCTGCAAACATGGTCAAAGGAAGATCAAAGAAGAAGGGCTTTTATTCATAGAGGAGTAAGAGCAAAAGCAAAGAAAGGGGCAGCTCCAGCAAGAAGCAGGGTAAGCAGGGTACTGATGTGATATGTTATCAGTGTGGTAAGAAAGGTGATAAGAAGCCCGACTGTGGATTTTATAAGACAAAGCTTGAGAGGAAGAAGAATGCTAGAGACAAAAGAAAGGACAAGAAGGAAGACAAGATGGATGGACAAGACCGCCAGAAAGAAAAGGAGAAAGCCAATGTGGCCTCTAGTGTTGTTAGCTTTCAGATATGGAAGATGTTCTATGTGCTACTATATCAGCTGATGATGCTCATGCACATGATGTCTCTTGCCATGTTCATGTACAGGACATGTCGATCACTAAAAGTGATCTAATTTATGCTTTATTGACTGTAATATCCCAGACATGGATTGTTGATTCTGGTGCTTCATTTCATGTGACTCCTGTCAAGGAGTGTTTTGTTACTTTTCATGCGGGAAGCCATGGCCATGTATACCTAGGGAATAATCATGCATGTCCCATTGAAAGTATTGGCACTGTGCATCTTTCAACATATGGCACAAATGAGCTGGTCCTGCATAATGTGAGATATGTACCAAGAATCAAGAAGAGTTTGCTCTCTGTTAGGCAAATGGATATGCATGGTTACAACATTTTATTTGAAAGAGGCTCATGGAAGATGACCAAAGGGTCATGGCTGATTGTTAAAGGCACGAAAAGGGGAACTTTGTATTGCTTGCATGGAAAGGCATTGTCTGGAATATTCATTGCATTGGTTGAGATTAATTCTCATATGGAATTGTGGCATAAAAGACTCGGCCATATGAGCCAAAACCAAATTTTGTATCCTGAAGAAGCTTGATGTTAAAGGAAGCAAGCTAGATTTTTGTAATGATTATCAATATGGAAAGCAAATGAAAAGTTCTTATTACTTATGTGTATCTCGTAAGTCTTGTTTATTAGATCTTGTCCATTCTGACGTATGTAGAATGCCCACCAAATCTATGGGGGGTGCTTTATATTTTATTTCTTTTGTTGAGTGCCATATGTTTGGCAAAGAATGCCATGTTCCATGCATGCAGAAAACATATTGATGTGCGATATCACTTCATTCAAGGGGTGCTTGAGGATGGCTTTATCACATTGGTTAGGGTCCATAGATCACAGAACCCTGCAGACGGTGCCATTTATGCCTTTGAGTGGGAGGTTGTTGAGGTAAAGCCCTAAATGACCCCTTTATAGTGTATACATGTGTATAGGCCTATTTATAAAGGCTAAGTCACTTATTCTTTATTTTTTTGGGAACTTCAATGTGAACTTGGCCAACCCTCAAAGGGTCATATATAACATAACTTAATAACACTTTTAGGGCTCTCTCATTCTTAGTGAGCCTCTCCAAAAGTTGATCGAAACTCTCTCTCTCTCTCTCTCTCTCTGCCGCTTCTCTATTTTTGCCCAGCGCCTCCACTTTTGAGGCACATACACGTGTCCTCTACCCCTTCAACACCACATCTCAACCCTTTCACCCAGTACCCCGCCGATGGCCATGGCCTCAGTTCGAAGTCAAGGTAAACACTACTAAAGGTTGCTCTGACGGGAGAAATTACCCCTACTTCACTCTGTCGAAAGGAACACCTACTGTTGCATATATGATCTCAATGATATGCCATTGGAAATCACGATTCAAGAATGTACTTGACATCATCGCAAAAATGTGTATAAAGATCTTTGAACTCATGACAGTGGTTTTCAAAACGTTGAGAATTGTGAAGGCCCCGTACATCTTAGGTGTAGGCTTCAATGAGGGGAACCTTGACCTGGTCTATGATATGAGCAGAACTCCTTCTGTCAACACCATCTATGCCTGGCATGCTATAATCAAGTACATGCCTGCGAGTTACAAGAAGATATTCAAGGAAATACTCGCAACCGGGTCCTAAGAATATCACTTTGAAAGATTCATTCTGAGACAGACACATCTTCTACATCTCTTTGCGGTAGAACAAGTCCTCCATGCCAATCAGTTACTTATGCCACATATGGACATTCAGTCCCGTAGATTGGGATAGTTTAATGACCGATTTAGTGCAAGGCCTCCGACTCAAAGAGCATGAACTAGCTATTGATGTGCTTCAATATTACATATCACTCCCTATACCACAAAGGTCTGTCATGGATGACAAATGCAAGAGAGAGGGGGGTGTTGGCAGTAGCTAGGGTGGTCGAGGAGGCTTGACAAAGCAAGGAAGCATGAGGAAGTTGATTCAAAGAGAGTCACGATAGAGGGAAGGTCAAACAAGTCATGATACAACCAATGCAGATCAGGCAAGTAGGCCAAACTATTCTTTTTTCAAATCTAAGAATTATCAATAGTGATTTTCATCAGTCCACCACATTGTAAATTTCATTTTTGATAATTCCAACTCCATTTTATTCAAGTTGAGGAGTCCTTGAGCTTGAGGACTACTAGTTCTATATACATACCAATTCTCATAATTTTTAGTGCTCGTTTGGGCCGCCAAAATAGCTTAGGAATCTAATTTCTGACTAGGCCTGATAGTATGTCTGCACAAGCCCAAAACTAGTCAAAAACTATAAAAGGAGCTAGAGAGCTCATTTTTGAGGTTGGATTGTTGGGAATTGAAGCCACTTAGGCACATTGTAAACTTGTTTTTGGCGAAAATATTCCATTGCTCCATTTCTTTATTTTATCGTGTATACCTGTGTGCATGCGTGTGCATGTTAGTGTGCTTCTCACTCACACCCTTCTGTACTCATTCATCATACCTCCCTCATGTCTCATCGGATTGACAATTATGAGGTGGATCTCCGTGCACTTGACTACAATAGGTGGAGTTCAGCATGGGTAGCTACCGCTGCCTCCCTGTCTCATCGGATTCAAAGCAATGAGTTGAGACTCTCCCCCTCAATTGTCTGTACCTTAAGGTTTTGCTATTGTATCTTGTCCATATAATTATTCATTCAATTCTCTTGTACTGGAAGAAGGGTCTTAGCCTTGTCTATGTAATGCTGTTTTTATTTCAAATCATTGTTTGTTCTTGTTGGAATGGTTTCTTTAAATAAGTTGTTATCATCTAATGTTATGTTTTTAGTAGGAATTCTAGAGTCCCTGTTGTTCTAAATCTTCCATAAGGTGCAAGCTTCCTTTTCTTCTGGTATGTGCTGAGAGATTGAAGCACCGAGAGCACAGCATTGACTTTGTTCCATCCCAAAGGAGTAAAGTGGACCAATTCTGGGAGATCAAGTCTCAATGCAAGTGCAATTCGACCAATGCAGTAAAAAGCTACAAAATCACTCAAGTTCCTTCAAAGTGGACAACTTTTATAGACAAAGTGGCTATCCTTTATTTCACCATCTATGTTAATATACAACTTCACTTTACAAGTCGACTTGCTGTTCGATTTTGCCCTCGACTTTTGCTAAGAAATCGGCTAATGTGGTTGGTTTTGCCTAATGCTGGAGGAGAATATTAATGACCGGGCAATCAATAGAGCAATCAACGGTGGAACAAGGAGTCTCACTCCAATGTTGTTCACATCGAAGGTCAAAAGCAGACAACATATGAAGGCTGTCCATCCCTCAGCTAAATCTCCTACTGTTGATCAATTCAACCAGGACTACTGTTTTAAAGTGATAAATGGTAGATGAGTATGGAGAAGATGCAGGTAGACGCAATCAAAATACTTCAAAGTTGTAATATTCAAGAGCATCAACATACTTGGGAGCAAGTTCAACAAAGAAACAAAAGCGCACAATATATTTAATTTGTGATCCCTGAGGATGGAAACTGTCTTACTGGTGGGAAGCCTCTACCATGGTACTTTGATAAGTCCCTTGGTTGATGTATTTTTATCTTTATAACCTTATGAGATGCAAAGAGGGCAAGGAGTTATCTTGATTTTTATGCAAGAAACAACAACAAGGACTAAAATGGAGAAAGCCAAGAGGTTGCAATTCATCAACAGAGGAATCAACCAATTTCACAAATAATCCAATTTGTGGAGAAGTAGCCAAAGTTGTCCAAGGAAGATGCCCAACGTTAGCCAGTTGCCCAGCTTCTCAAGTTACCCAACTTCCAAAGTTGCTCAACTTCTCATGTTGCTCAACTTCTCAAGTTGCCCAATTTCCAAAGTTGCTCAACTTCCAAAGTTGCCCAACCTTTCAAGTTTCCCAACTTCCAAAGTTGCTCAACTTCTCAAGCTTCCCAACCTCTCAAGATACCCAATTTCCAAGTTGTTGAGTTTCAACCAAAGTCATCCAAATTTACAAGTTGGCCAACTACCCATAGCTGCACCAAATCTAATCGACCAAGTTTTCAAAACTTGCCTACTTTTGAAGGAGGCAAAAGGAGATCAAATTTTCTAGTAAGAGATAAACATGGCAACTTCTAGCACGCAGAGGGAGGGGCCATGTTAAAGCACGAGGAAGAACACTTTTGGACAGATCTGTGCCAAGGTACCAGAATTTGGAAGATAGTGGTGGTGAAGAAAATGACCAAATTGACCAAGGTTCAGTCTTGCAAGTGAATGAGAACCCACATGCCAAGAAACTGATTTTGGCATGTTTGCCACCACCCACACTCTATGAGTCCCAGAAAAGCTATATAAGGAGACCTCCCAAGCAGGAAAGGATATAAACAACATAGACACACAAAGAGGGGGTGCACATCATGAGTATCGACTATTGTTGAAGGGAGTACAAGAAGAAGTAGAGAAGCTCTTAGTATAGTTCAAGGAGTGGAGGTGGGAGTCCCCTCCAGCTTTTTCAAGGGGCGCATGGCAGATTGAAGCATGGAATTGGGAGCTCTTTGAAGGAGGAGTGGGTTGGGCACTTAGACTACAACATGTGGATCTGGCAAGGGTAGCTACCATTGCCTGGCTTACAAACTCCCAAATTCTTAGGCTTCAAAGATGTCTTCTTTTGCAGATCAGGGAGTTGGGACTCTCCCCCTCAATTGTCCGTCTCTTTAGGTTTCGCTATTGTATCTTGTCCATGTAATTAGTAATTTGATTCTCTTGTATTGGAAGAAGGGTCTTAATTGTTTGTTTTTGTTGGAATGGTTTCTACAAATAAGCTGTTATCATCTTATGTGATGTTTTTAGTAGGAATCCTAGAGTCCTTGCAGTTCTAAATCTTCCATAAGGTGCACAACCAATAGGCTTTTCTTTTGGTGTGTGCTTGAGAGAGCACAAGTTATACTTCCCTAAGGAGATGGGAGGTGAAGCATTCATTTTTTCTCTTAAAAAATGGCCCATGGGCATATGGGGTTTCGCTTCTACACCCATGGTCTGATTTGCATTCAACTAAACTCGCTCTGGACAACATTTGTCCAAAATGCATGTGTGGTCGCCCCTTAGATGCATGTATGGTTGCCCTTTGAACTTGCTCACTTCCAAGAGTAAGTTGTCCAAATGCATTAGCAGATGGACTAGCAGATTGAGGTTGCCAAATGCATGCGCCTAAGCATCTAGCATAGTATGGTCCCCTTATTCTTCTAATAAGTAGTCACCCATGTTGGGCCCTTCAAGGGGAGGTCGACGAGCATCTAGCATATGAGTGGGGGGAGATGTGGCCGCACCAAAATTTTCTCGCATGCACCTCTGAAACCATATTTGAATTCTGCAAGCTTACTCGTTCAATCTTGGAAGAGAATATTGCCATATCTCAATATGAAAGGAGGGATTGGTGGAGCTATTAACTCTTTACCTTTCAAATCACCGTATTGGTCCTTTTGGCATACTTCCAAGTCACCATTGCTCTCAGTTCAGATGCACGTTACTCTCACAACAAGGATGTTCTAAGTTTGGGTCAGTGTTTTGCGAAAATGGGTAGTGCATTCCTTTCCAGATTGCTTGTTGTACAGATTCGATTGGGGCAACTTACTATGCATGTTGGTTGCCTATGTAATGCTTATGAGGACATCCATATGTCATTCTCTTGTCAAACTCACCATCATGGAGATTGGAAGCTTGGAAATGTGGTCCAATAGTCCAATGCATTGGGCTCTTCATATTACACTATTTTGAAGTCCTCTCAAAATTATTGTAATCCTTGATGCCATCACCAAAAAGCTTCCCTTTAATGGATACAAAGGAATAGGGGTATTTGGAGAAAATACATTTCGTTGCATTTCTGAGTTTTCCTTTGGCAGGTGGTCATTGGTGGGCTAAGGACATGTGAATTCCTAGGACGGCACTCTTTGGTCTGCTTCCTCTATCTGCAGTGTCGAGATGCACGAGAAACTCTACAACATCCTCTCTGGGATTTCCGTTACATCAAACAATGGTGGACTGATCTTTGGGTTTGTCTGCTCCCTATCATTCTGCAACTTTCAACATTTAGAATGACTCTTGGATTGTATACTTTAACAGATTCATCGACTATGTGGGTTTCAATTAGTTGAGGTTTAAATGATGATATACCTTTTTTGCCCATGAGCAAGGGGTCTCCTTTTCAAGCTAGACCTTTTGAGTTTCATGTTTAGGTGCTACTTCTCTTTCAAGGTCCAAGCTTGGCAATTAAGTACTAAATTTCTAAAATGTAAAGGATAAACATTCAAGAAGTGTTTTTGAAGGTGATTCCATAAGATGTTAATTGAAAGAAACTCAGAAATAATAGGCACTCCTACCAATAATTGTCCTCAATTATTTTGAATCAATTTCTAAGAATCTTTGTTGAGGCAATCTCATTAAGTCAAGGGTCTATTCAGGCCTTTCTCTCTGATGCAGCTAGGTGCTGTTTCTGGTATATGCTTCGTTTAATTGAGGCTAAACATTAAAGCTGCAGTAGTCGTGTCTATACCTCTACACTTAAGCAATGCTGCAAACTATCTATCGTGCTTTAAGATGGACAGTGAATTTTCATCATAGGATCTGCGTTCTGAGGGAAACTCAAAATTATAGTCATGGAGGCTATATGCAGACTAACATATCTTGAAGAACTTCTGATGAATGTAGTATCAATGTCCAAAGTTTTTTGCTCTGTCCATAACTCTTTATTAGGTTTTGCTTCACCTTTAAATGGGACAGAGTTATCTTCAGTGTACAGATCAGTGCTCCCAAGGGGAAAGAAGCAGCAGCTTCTTTGCTTCATATTTTCTAAAGCCTTATCTTTAATGCAATGATCTGATCTTATCGTTACCTACATTGTTTCTTGATCTTTGTCCTGTAGCATGTCTGCTTGTCCACAGCAAGTGTGTAAATTATATAGGTGTAGTTGTTTCTTTTCCCTTCAAGGACAGCAGTGCAAGGATGTTGGTTCACAGTAGCATGCAGTGCATTTTTCTTAATTCTCCTGCCAAGCTACTATTTGTAAAAACCATAGTTGTCCAAGACTCATCTTTAATACAATGACCTGATTTTTTTTTTTCTTATCCACTTCTTTCCTTGACTTTTGTCCTGTAGCTTGTCTGCTCGTACATAGCAAATGCACAAATCATCATGTCTAGTTGTTTTTTTCCCCATCAAGGACAGCAGCTCAAGGATGTTGGTTCATAGTAGCATGCAGTGTAAATTGTTGTTAAGGCTCGGAAATGTAACGTGCTCGACATTTTTTAAACTCTTCCTATCCCTCCTTTAATCTTCTATCCTCTCTTGTTATTGCCCTACTCTCTCCTTATTATCTCCCACTCCCTCTTGAACCTTGCTTTCACTGGGCATCTTGCCAAGCCTGTGGCCTTGCTTTGGGTGTTGTAGACTGCTGTATTGTCTCCTTAAGATTTACTGCTACCATTGTCTATCATCTCTAGCCTTGCTTTCTTGAGAGGGCCTCCTACTACTAATCCAATGCTCCAGCCTTTTCAAACCCTAAGGATCCAATGGCTCCTCCTCTACACGATACTTTCATTGCTTATGAGAGAGTCAAAGAGAAACAATAAGCATTGTGTTGCGATTGAAACATCTCTCATTCTCTAAAATTTGGTATGACTTGTGGTTCATGAATGTATGAGTCTTGGAGACTGAAGTTCTGATTTTCCAGGTTTAGGTTATGGATCTATATTACGTTATGGGACTAAAACATTGAATTTCGAACGATGAAAGATTGAAATTTAAATCTTATGGCACATTTGACATGTGCCAAAATTTTTGTATTTGTATGTATATGTACTGTAAGTGATTGCACATGATTACTATGGCAAGGGAGCTGAATATCTGAGAAGTAGATAAGTGATGAGTCGATGACTATCCAATACTTATATAGGAGAGCTATGAACATGTATTGTACATGATTGTATGTGTGACTCCACTTTTACTTGTACAGTCAAACCAATGGTACCAATTGTACATGATAGAATGGAACTGCTATGTTAATGGATATTGTGTTATTGAGGCCAAAAGGTCTTCCACAGTTGTCTTTTCTTATTTTGTGTCTGCTCTGCTTCTGCCATTTGATGAAATTCTAACAGATTTTCATGTTATCAGCACTGTACATGGATTTGCCAATGGTACGGACAGTCTTAGGCACTCCGAATGTAACCAATATGACAAAAGGACTCAATTATGCTTCTGCAGGTGCTGGAATACTTCCTGAATCTGGTTCAGATCTTGTAAGGCTGTCCTCAGATCCTCTAGTGAAGCAAGCTATTAAAACTAGTAGAGATTTGCCACTAAAATGAATATTATTACACAGGGGCAACATATTTCTTTCAGTGAGCAGCTTGGCATGTTTTCTAATACAGAGGCCAAAATGTCCTTATCATTTGGGCAGTCAACAACAAAACAAGCTATTGAGGCTTCTTTATTCTATTTTTCTATTGGCAACAACGACTTCATTCATTATTACCTAAGGAATGTTTCAGGAATCATGGAGAAGCAAAATTCGGTTGAGTTTAGCAGTATGCTGCTGGAAAATCTGTCCAACCATTTGAAGGTACTTGAAAACACAAGAATTGTCAAACAGTGGTGCACATTGATTCATAGTAATGTTGAAACAGCTAGAGTATGGACATTGATTGACTTTAAGCACAGAGAGCCTTCATGTTGTTCCTTTTCAGTGTTTTGATTTTATCATTTGCTTTCCTCTTTATTCTGCTTTACTGATGATCATGCATTTTATCTGATTGGCTATTTCATTTTATTAGAAAAGATTAATCTCCCAGGACAAGTTTGATTCGAAGTGTGGTTTTTGTGGCAAATGGTGGTTTGATTTGAAATGTTGATTATGCCACCTTCAAGACAAAGGAACTGATGAAACAGAGGTTCTTTCTTTTTTGGAAGATGCAAGAGTATTCAGATAGCTCTTCAAAATTACTGCGACTATAACTGCTCCATATGAGGCTTGAAAAATCCTTCACATATTCTTAAGTATTTCAATGGGGATTTGATTGTCATAGCTGTGAAAAGGGATTGTTTGTGGCTGTCCCCAGCCTTTTGAGGTAAAAAAATTCTTCCTTATCAATGCCTGTTTATGATGTATGTTCCATTTTATGAGTTCTGGGAGCCAATGCTTGTTAGTTTGTGTCATCCAGTTACACACAGACCAGGCTATTTGCACTGGAGCAGTATCGGCATCTTCTCTTTTGATTTTGATGAGATCACAATCATTTGTATGTATCTAATCTCCATCCAACTTCCTTGGTTGAAGTGAACCTTTTGCTAGGCATGAACTGTGAGCTTGAAACCTTTGCAAGCCATTCCTATAAATTACCTTAGCTCTGCCATATGGCCTTTTATGGTAAGAGATTCCAAAGAAAACTTGGTAAACTTGGCAAGCTTGGATGGTTATCCATTGAGCTAAACCTTAGCAAACTTGCTAAGTAGCCTTTGCACGATACTTCCATAGCATGTTGTGTAAACATGCTACCATAAAGATGACTCTAGAGTGTAATTATGGAAGTCATAAAGTGCTTCCTTGTGAGGTACTCTGGTGCAAAAGGAATGACCACCTTCCCTTTCTTATCTTGCACTCTTTTTCCGAATTTAAGACTTGGTTGCAAATAATGAGGCTTCTCTCATATCCTAACATGTGAAGCTACAATGGTGCTGACTTAACAACCCATGTTGATATGCTACCACAAAAAGATATCAACATAGTTACCTTTCTTTTGGATAGCTCTAACCTTAGAAGCACCTAGGATCAGCAACTTCCATAACTTTTGGTTGATTCATTTAGGTAATCTCAATCACCTTGATTATCATTTGGAAGGTGATGATGAATTAGTGTGCAGGTTTCAGGGAATGCAATATATACTTCTCCTTAAGCAAGTAATGTAGACACTTAAGATACTCAGCAAGGCTCAACAAAAGTGGGTCCAATGCTCAACTGCACTTGGTACTTGGATGGAAATATGAAGAACAACACACAGTAGACCTTAAGAGAGATGCACTGTAGACAGTTAAGATTAGAAAGAAACAAATACGACTGACCTATAGGAAAGGAATACACAGTTCTGAGTAGAAACATATACACTTCTTAGCTATATGGGTGTGCAACACCGTCTTCTTGTTGGCCCCAACCTCAGGGTTACCCTCTAAGCAAGCACCTCTGCAGGGACTTCCTTGTTGGGTAGGACGAACTTGACACAAATCTTCCAGGAAAGTGGAGGAGTACAAGTCCTAGACAAACTACAACACACTCTCTACACACACGCACACCAAATCCTATGAGCATTAGGTCCTTTTCAGCTTGATTAATTTCTCTTATCCTAGTTACTTGCATGTTATGGTACATAATTCCTTGAGAATGTGCTTTTTAGTGCTCTTCTTACTGAATCATTTCAGTACACTTAACTGATCCTTTTTGAGTCTTTGAGCATTTATCCCTTAAAAAAACTTCCCTCCTCTAATGACCTTGGAAGTAATAATTCCCTTGTCAACTTAAGCGTTGAAAACATTGAAGATCCCTTCCTATTCTAGCTTCCAGTGAAGTTTTCTATCTCTTTACATTGCAAGTCTTGATAAGCTACCTGGATCGTGAACTTTCATGTTCTTCACTGCATTGAAAAAAGTAAAAATAAAAAGCTGCAACTTGCGATTAAAGCTAATGACACTTCTCGAACCATCCCCTTAAGGTGGGCACTCACATGAGTATAAAATGGCACTCATATTGTTGGAAACCATATCATCTTGAGCATTAAACCCTAAATTTCAGCAAACCCTAATTTTTGAATATCATTTACCCTAAATGGTATTGGTCGAACTTTCATTGCATATTTTTAAAGTACTCATTGAGAGCTATCTATCCATTTATAACACTTTACCATGTGAGCTCTCTAAGCCCCTAAATTTTGGAACCCTAATTTCTAGCTTTCAGTTGTTTTTTATTATGCCATATAATGTCATAATCTCCTTCAAAAGATTAAAGCACAAGAAAGCTTATGTGAAAGAAATGAAGCTGAAAACTAATTTTTTCGTGAATTTTCATGCAAGGGCTGCCTAAGCCTATAAATTGACTTGATGGGGCACACTTTAACTTCTAATTACGCTGAGATGCTGCTGGTGAGCTGATTTGCTGCTGTTTGGTGTCGTTTTGCTGCTCCTTCATCACTCACACACACTTTAAATATGGTTTATGGTTGGTAAGCTGCTGGAGTTCTGTTCCTCACACCTATCTACTGGCTGTATCAAGTTATTTTCAGCCATCTACTCCAAGTAGAGAAGTGTTTGGAGCTGCCTACATCAGAGAAGAATGTTATTTGTAGGCCCTGTAGCAGATTTTCACACATACACAATACATAGGGTGTATATTCCTTGTACAGCCTATTCTAGTGGAGTTTTATGATGATGAATCTTTTATGTAGAACGTTATGAATGGCAAGTATCCAAGACCAAGAGAAATTGGAGAAGATATTGGTTCTTCTTCCAAAAGATGTTTCGTACCGATTTCAGCCCAGCAAGAAAGAAGAAGAGGTCCTTTCTTCATCCACAGACAAGGACATACAAGATAGACAACCTATGGAAGAGAAGTGGAGATGGGATTCAAGAGATGCTCAAGCATGGCCCCTTATTGCGATGGGTGTGAAGCGTCATATTATGCTTCAAATCAGGTCATGTAGAACCTTTTGTCAAGCGTGGTTAGAGTTGGAGAATCTTTATCACAGCAAAAATCCTCCAACAAAAGTTCATCTCAGGTGCGTATTAGTCAACACACATATGAAGATTGATGAGCGAGCTCAGTCATATTAAGTTGAAAGATACTCTTGATCAACTTCTCAATGTTGGTATGAATATTGCTTGAAGAGATGGTAAATACCCTAATCAATTCTCTACCTTAAACATATCGGTCATTTGTTACATCTCTTTCTGTTTCCACAAGATAGAGAGAAATTATATTTGAGGAGCTTCAGTTTTGGGTACTTCAAGATAAGGATCATCAAAACAGTGTGGAGGAGAATTATGAGGCAATGGTTTCTTCATCAGAGGGAAAGAAGAAGAAGGAAGACAAGAAAAAGGAAACTCAATCACAATCTAAAGAAAAAGGAATTTTCCACTATTTCAAAACGCAAGGTCATCATATTGCAATGAAGAAAAAGAATTTATAATAAAAAGAAAAGAACTTTAGGTAACAGTGCTGAGAAAAGTTCAAAAGGTAAATGATGCTTTTGCATGCATCAGTATAGAGGAAGTTTCTTTCAATCAAGCAGCATTGTATGCAATATCAGAGAGCCCATTGATCTTTGATTTTGTTGATGCTCATTATTTGGATATTGTTGGTGTTGGTGATGTCATAATAAAGTCAAAAGGTGGAAATTTCAGGTTTTTAATGTTCTTTATATACCAGAAATTAAAAAGAATTTGCTCTATTTCTCAACTTTTCTTACAGATGGTTATAGAGCTGTTTTTTGAAGGGATTCTTGCCAAATATTACTCCAAATGAAGAGCATTATCTTTTAGAAGGTGAACATAGAAGTGGGATGTTTGTTGTATAAAAAAATGAACCATGCTAATATTGTAAGGTCATCTTCATCATGGAAAATATGGAGCTTTGGCATGCAAGATATGGATATGCACATTATGAAGCTCTTATGCATATGAAAAAAATACACATGTGTGAAAATTTGCCTACTTTTGCTTTACAAGATAAGAGATTCACGTGAAGATGCTTGGAAGGAAAATTGAACAAGTCACTTTTCAAGAAGCATGGATTTATCAAGGCTACCAGAAAGTTGCAAATCACTCACTTAGATGTGAATGGAACCTATGAGAGCATACTCTATTCATGATCAAAAGTATTTTGTCACATTCATTAATGCTTTTACAAGGTATTCTTGGGTTTTTGGCTTAAGAACAAAGTAAGAAGTATTTTTTACATTCAAGAAACCCTAAGCCATGGTTGAAAATGAAACATAGTAAAAAAATTCAGATTTTAAGAATAGATAGAAGTGGAGAATACATGTCTAATGGTTTGAAGTCTTACTTGGAAGATAAAGGTATTGTTCATCAACTCACAATTGCATATGTTCCAAACCAAAATGGTGTTGTAGAGAGGAAAAACCTGACACTTGTAGAAATGATACGTAGCATGTTATCTCCAAAGAAGATGTCTCTTGGTTTGATGCTATTCATACAACTAATCTTATTCTAAAGAGGGCATCTACAAAAGCTTTGACGGTACTCATACTTTATGAAGCTTATTTTGATAAGAAGCTCAATGTAGACTATTTTAGAGTTTTCGATTCTTTAGCATACGTTCGCATTGAAAGGGAGTGTGGTAACTTTGATAAAAAGGCAATCAAAGCTGCTTTTATTGGTTATGATGTAGAAAGAAAGTTCACAAGTTGTACATATCAGATATAGGTAAAATTTTACTCTCACGCAATGCATATATTACAAAAAATCAGATTTGTGAAAAAAATTAATTACTCTAGATTTTATAAAATCAGAAAATTCTTCCTTTTTTGAAAGAAATTTGGATTCTTATATTCAGCCAAGAGGAATTTAGTATTTGCAAACCTCTCAACCTGAATTTGAATTTCAATCTTGACCCACCATCTCCTATTCCCTCTAAATCCCAAAAGATTCCTTTTACTCATCCATATGAAGACCAACCAATTCAAGAAATTGGAGAATCTTCTAGAGTTCAAGAAGAATTAAGGGAGTATCCCCAATTTTTAAGAAGATATCATAGTGGCTTTTACAAACTATGAAAGGGAGTGGAGTTGAAAATTTCAAGGAGAGAACTAAAAGTCAACAAAAAGATCAATTGAATTAGGTAAATTTTGTAGAAGTTATTGATATTCATTATATTTTAGTACTTAAGTTCGAAATGAACCTGTAAGTGTTCAAGAAGCATTACATAATCCTGTATGGAAAAAAGCAATGCAAAAGAAGATTGATTCTATTCACAAGAATCAAACACGGAAGCTTTGTGAGTTACCAAAAGGAAAGAAAGTTATCGGTGTTAAGTTAAGTGGATATTCAAGATCAAAGGAAAAGCTGATGGTACTATTGACGGGTATAAAACAAGGTTAGTAGTCAAAAGATTTGCACAAAAGAAAGGAATTTACTATGATGAAACTTTTGCACCTAAATCAAGAATGATCATAATCAGAGTTTTTCTTTCTTTACCTGTATTCTTTGGCAAGAAAATTTATCAACTGAATATAAAGACTACTTTTCTCAATGGAAATCTACATGAGGATGTCTACATAACAACAATTTGAAGGCTTTGAAGTCAAAGGTAAAGAACATCTTGTTTGCAAATTGATCAAAGTACTTCATGGTTTGAAGTAGTCACCAAGAGCATGGTATGAGAAGATATACTTCTATCTTACTTCCATTGGTTTTACAGACCCAAAGATTTTTCTTACATTTTATGTTTAGTAAGAGAAAGATGTTTTGATTATTATGATAATTTATAACGATCATATGATCTTGACAGGTCCCAAAGACTTAGATCTCAAACTTTTTTAACAGAACTTAAAAAGTTTTTGATGTTAACGATCTTGATAAACTACATTATTATCTTTGCATCGAGTTCATTCACAAGTAATCGTATATTCACGAAAAACCTTTTCATGCTACATTATATAGTCAAGCACTGGGATGCTTGATATATCTTTGTACTACATGTTCAGATTTACAATTTGCGATCATGCATAAAACACTCACAATTAATTGAGAAGAAGTAAAAAGAAGTTCAAATTTTTGAAAGCTATAAAGAATTTCGCCATGGTACCTCCTCAATCTCCAATGTGTTTTATGGTTGGTAGGCTGTTGTATTTCTATTCCACATCTATCTACTTACTGTATCATGTTATTTCCAACCATCTACTCCAAGTAGAGAAGTGTTTGGGGCTGCTTGCAAGAAGGTTATTTACAAGTTTTGTAGTAGATTTTCACACTTACATACAACACGTAAGTTGTATATTCCTTATACAGCGTATTATACATCACTTCCAGTACACTCGCATTATTTCTTACAACCCAAGGCACAATTCTCTTATATTTTGTATCTAGAACTATTCAAATTTCATCCTATTACCTTTTTTTTTGTACATACACCATTATATAATCATTTCATCATATTCAAGTTATTTTTTAGTAGCTCTTGCTATTCGTTTACATCTCTTTTCTCTTATCTATTCTCAATCTTCCTCATCTATCTTTTTAGCTTTAAGTTGTGTATATGTGCTTGGGTTCTAGTGTGTGGAAGATCCTCTTAACTTGTAAGGGCCTAACTACTTCCAACACTCATGTGAATAGCCAAGTGGGAGGAGAGCAGAGGTAATGTGGGCAGAGAGAGAGAGAGAGAGAGAGAGAGAGAGAGAGAGAGAGAGAGAGAGAGAGAGAGAGAGAGAGAGAGAGAGAGAGAGAGAGAGAGAGAGAGAGAGAGAGAGAGAGAGAGAGAGAGAGAGAGAGAGAGAGAGAGAGAGAGAGAGAGAATATATATACAGTATATCCAAAAAGAAAATAAAATCATATAAAACTTTGCACCAAGAGGTAACCGCCACTAATGACCTCTCCATCTCAGAGATGAAGTATGTTGGGCTCGTTTTTCTTATTCTTCTTCTTTCTTTTTTTTTTGGTGGTGAAGGAATAAATGACTCAAGAGTGGAAGTGATAAAGGGATCAATAACTTAAGGAACTAGTTATAGGAAGAAAATTCAAGGCTCAAGTAGCTACTTCAAAAATACATGAATTGATAACTAAAGAACCAACATATCCCATGGATCATACTACTAATTGGCAAAAAGCTGATGTACCAATATGTCCCATGCATCAGACTACTAACTTCTAACAAGTCATACCAAGCGTTGAATAATCTCTAGGCATAATATGGAATTGTAAAACCAAACAGTGGGAACTACACCTTGAAACAACATTAAATGGTGAAACCAAAGCCCCTTGATAGAATGTGCTCTCCAAAGATGGTTGTGGGAGAGGTGAAGGTGGCACTAGAGGGTGGGATGAGGGTGATGGTTCAGATGTGAGAGGTGAGTGTTTTGGAGGGTCGGGAATAGTCAACGCATGGATCTAGAGATAAGAGTCACCATACAAGTCCCATTCCATCTTAGAGTAGTCACACTATGAATTCTTCGAGTGAGGGAGAAAGCCAAACGCATTTGATTGCACTCTTGCATGATGACTAAGATGGAAGCATCCTTTGCTTCCAGCTCCACCTTGAGCAAAGGTCGGACTTGTGAGATAAGTGAGGAGAAGTGGTGATCATAGTTATTTCTGACGGGTCTCTGAGTCCTGACTTCTGACTGTTTACATTTAGCTGACATATGACGGGTAAGGTAAAACGTTTTTGACGGTATCTAGCATCACCTAAATTTAAACATCCTCCCCTCTTCCCCCCCCCCCCCCCCCCCCTTCCCCACAAAAAAAAAAAAAAAAAAAAAAAGGAAGAAAAAAGAAAAAAGAAAAAAAGTGGTAGAAAAGAAATAAAACCTAGCAAATACCAAAACCATACTATATATGATTCTTAGATAGCAAATACCAAAACCAATTACCATCATTACATATGCCATAGAGGACTCATGACTCACAATTGAAACATGATAGACTAGAGTGATGCATATGTTATCAATCATCGTCGTCGTCATCATCATCATCATCCTCATCAACATCATCACCAACAACCTCCTCATCAATATCCTCAAGTGCATGGCTCTCCACAACGGTGTAAGTAGATGAAAAAGTGAATTCACCACCATTTTCTTCTTGCAATGCAAGAAGTCTCACCATCAAGTTAAGAATGATGGATCCATCATACATCATATAACATACAATTCAAATTTCACGATGAAAAATTCATTCATGCATCATGCAATGATGCATATATGCAACTTGATTTTCCATATACACGAAGGCTTCATCATGGTCAGTTCAAGAATTGTCTGGTAACTAGATTATCGCTATGTTCATTATCATTTCAAGAACTGAAAGCAGAGGTTTAAAATCTTCAATATGCTTCAGCCTCCCCTTATTTGTGCATGGGCATTGGGACCGAATTCCAATCTAAGTGTTGTATTTGCATGGATTCATAGACAGTATACTCTATACAGTATACATACTCATTATTGTTTCTCAAGAACTGAAAACAGAGGGCTATTTCAACATATTGTATTTTGTGTACATACTATCATCTGAACAACTAAAAACAGGGAGTTATTTTGACTTCAATATGCTTCAGCCTTTCCTTATTCAGCATGGGCATTGGGACCAAATTCCAATCTAAGTGTTGTTTTCGCATGGAGTCATAGACAGTATACTGTATACAGTATACGTACCTATTGTTAGGTCACATGAGGCAGAACCTTTGTAACACAGAGAACTAACCACAACGAATAATACATGAATGAGTATGTCCATCAGCAAAAGCAGAAAATATTGTAACAGGAAACTCATCTTAATAAAGATGAAACCCATTACAAATGAGTTTAACTATGTGTATTCTTTTGTTCGCTAACTTTAAGCGCTAAGAGGGGGCTGTAAAAGCTTTGTCATTTTCCGACTCCAGCAAATTCTGGTGCTATTCAACATTTTCAATAAGCATCCCAGCTGTGACAGGTCTTTAGGTGCCCACAGTCCACGATATATTTGTGTGTGTACTCAGGATTCAGCATTGTTTGCCCTGTGCTTGAAGCCTGAAGGGGGGCAGCATCATTACCCTAAAGTGTGGAGGCTGAGGCTTGAGCCCGTAAGATAGGAGCCTTGAGGTATTGGCAGCAGGAGTTACTGGTGGACTGTAACACACAGAGAGAAGTGCCAAAATGCCTATCCTAAGGCTCTGAAAACAAACAAAAAAAGGATTAAAATTGACCTGCAATGGTCACGTCAGTTATCAGTCAGGAATGCATAAGTCAAGAATAGAATAACTGACGCCAGCTATAGTTAGCTGACGTGTCAGGAAACAACCATGGTAGTGATGCTTAAGGATGTGGCAAAGCTTGCAATTTTCCAACCACTCCATGGAAGCTGCATTTTTGTAGCAATTGATTGGCCATCCTCATCTAAGAGGGTGAAGAGGCTAGGCATGGAAGTGGGGGTACAACATTCGAGGATGGTGTTTACAATGGTGAGGAGGGAGCTAAGATGAGGATTGGGTGATAGCAACGGTGAGGCATGTGGCAAGGAAGGATCGGCCTAGGAGCAAGCAGGGATGAGGAGGCTTGTTAGGGTTGGAGACGAAGATGGAGGTGGAGCCATGGATGCACCTGATGGTGGGTTGGGGAATGGAGTCTAATCGAGGAATGTCTCACCTGGGAGCCAACATGGATAAGGAGGCTCAGTGGGGTTGGAGCAAACCATTGTATTGCTTTGTACATGGATTGCCTTATCCCTATCACAAACTATTGCACACATTCTCTAAGAGTGAAGGAAACACATTCTCTAAGAGTGAAGGAAACGATTTCAACAACATCATCAAGCATGCTGGGACATTTAAATTGTATGGTGCACCTAAAATGTTGTGGATGAAGAGCTTGTAGCTTGCGCCACACCTTTGTGCCACGCTTCACATCCCCCCACCTCCACCTCCATTGCAAGAAGCTACTTCCAAGAAAAGGATTGGAGCTCGTAGTAAATGAGACAGCCTCCTCCATCCCCTACGTTTCTCTTAGCCCACTTCCTCCTCCTCGCCCTTCCTCCTCACCCAATGCACCTTCACATGAGCAACATCCCACTCCTTGCCACCCTACCACTCGTCCTTCTTATCCTTTTCTGCATCCTTCATGAGTGTACTAACTTTCACCTTTACTCCCTCCTCCTCTCCCTACTCAGATCACCACTATCGCCACTTCCTCTATTGTACCACATGTTTCGTTACCATCATCCACCTTACCAAAGGTTTTCTCCATATTCCAAAACCTTGGTGCTACTACCCACCCCACTACTACAAGCTCCACTCCTATCACCTCTACTTCTTTGTCTTGTCCCACATCCTATCCCTTTATTCTTGTTACATCACCCATGAAGAATGTCGTCAAAGATGCACTTCTTATTGTCTATCTCGATTACTCGACGGGATCTACTTCTAGTTCCTCTATCGTAAGCCCATCAACTGCACATAATGGCCCGAATCTTCTCTTTATCAAAGAGAGGTTCAAGCTAGGTATTCATCCACTAGTCCCATCTGTTGGAAACAATGTCAGAATAGCACAAAACCCTAACTTCCAACAACTCTAATTTTTGGGTACTTAGCCAATAACAATTTTGGGTAAAAACTTGTTATTGGCTCATTAGATAGAGCTTGAAGAGAGCTGTCATTTCATATATAACATTCAGTCATCAGAGGTCCAGATTAGGAGAAAACCCTAACCCTAATTTCTGTGCAAAAAGTGTTTTTTACCTCATTTGAACCCTCTCACCTTATAGATCAAGGAAAGCTAACTCCTACTTCAAGCTGATACCTAAATAATAAATTGCAGCATTTAAAGACATGAAAAGAAAACTTTTGGCAACAAATTTTCTCTATCACAAAAATTAACGAACATGCTTTAACGGAGTGATTTTTTGCATACACATGCTTTTCATGGTTTCTTCTGTGAGTGGGCACTAAAACCATATAACTAGGGCCTTGGCTCATCGTTGGAACATCATCCAAGCATCCAAGACTCAAGGAGATCATTGGAGGAAGTGTTTTACACACTTGAGGAGGTGTGCTCTACCCTTGGTGTAGCTCTGGAGAAGATTTTGGCAGCCAACCATCAGCACCTTGCTGATTTAATATGAGTAGCAAGTCTATATCAGTCCATCACTTGTTAGGTCACTAGTTTTTGATTTAGGGTTTTTAAAACCCTAATTTCAGAATTCGGGTTTATTGTAAAACAGTTCTAAACGGTTCATATTCTCTACATTCACACACACACATACTCTTCATACCTCTTAGGCACTTAACACACAAATCCTTGTATCAACTACATACATTGTAATTTGACATTAATATTAAGATAGTGTTGGTAAGCATTCTAGCTTACTGCCACACTTAGAAAATCTTGTCTATTCTCTCTATCTTTCACTCATCTCCTTTTGAGTATTAAGGTGTGTATGCTAACTTCTAAGGTTCATGTGTTGGAAGATCCTATAAACCTATGATTATTATTGTTATTGAGGCCCACCCCACTTTCAACACCATCTAGCTTGCAATAATTTGCACCCTTGGAATTGTAAGGCAAATTATTGCAGTTGTTCATGAACTCATAGACTCAAGAAATGGCAGGTAGGAGATGGTTGAACCACACCCTAAGAGGGAGGATTAGGAAGTAATCTTCAACCATGGCTTTTGGAGCAAGTGGTTAGCCCATCATATTCCTATATGGTAGGTCATGAGTTCAAATCCCACAATTGGTGTCAGAGTAGGCTTGGGCAAGGTGAATGGAAGACGCGCACATCGCTTTCAAAGATGAACCCAACAAAGATTAGAGCGTATCTCTCGGTCAGATTTAGAGATGTAAGATACCATTGGAAAGCTCTCGAACGAACTTTCCACTGGAGGCAATAGATTGAAGATCCAAGATACCTAGCATGAGTGAGGACGAGGTTCAAGATATTGAGGTTGAGAACAAGGGGCTCAACTTTCTTGCATTGCGTAGTGTTTCTAAAGTTCATTTACATCACCCTTGCACATAAAATCATTCTCATGTATATACACTCTCTTGCATTTTCTCTACTTTTTCTCTCTAGTCTTGATTTTTATTTTTTTGTAATTTCTCTCTCGAGCAGCTGTATATATTTCAGAAGTTAAAAAAAAAAGGAAGAAAAGAGAGTTCATAGTGCTTTCCCTCTTCGAGATGGAGAGGACATTAGCGCCGGGCTGAAGTGGGGCAATGGTGATGCACCATAGTGATTCTCCTTTGCGAGAACTTCGTGACGATGCCCTCGCAATAGACAACCGGGCTTTGGACAATAAGAACAATGCTTCGCACACACCTACAGAATACGTAGAACTACATAGTACATAGAGAGCACGAACTCAGATTTCCTAGCTTTTATTAATGGGATCTAACCTCGAATATGTGGCTGACCTGACCACTATATATTTCATTAGAGAACAGATACAAAAGTGTCCCATGGCTATGGGAGAAAAATAAAATATGATAAAGGATGCTTGAGTTTAAGTATATGAACTATACCTCCCACCCTATGGGCATGTTACATAGTGTACAAGTAACTATGCAAGATCATGAATCAAGTAACCCCATGAATTGACAACAATGTCGAAAGCTATCCTGTGGTAGAGCTTTAGTCAAAGCATTTGCAACATTATCTCGAGTATGAACCTTCTCAAGAATAATGTGCTCAATGGCTAAGCAATCTCTGATGAAGTGATACCTTACCTCAATGTGCTTGGTCTTTGCACGATGGACCGGATTCTTAGCCAAAGCAATGACACTTTGACTATCACTAAGCAAATGAGGTACATGCTAAGGTAGACCCATTTGACAAGCAAGACGAGAAAGCCACAACGCTTCCTTACATGCCTCACTTGCTGTAACATACTTTGTAGTGGAAAGATCTGTACATTCTTGAAGATGAGATCTCCAAGAGATATCACCTCCAACAAAGTGAAAAATGTACCTTGATGTAGACTTTCGATTGTCTACACATCCAACACAATAAGAATCTGTGTAATCAATAATGGATGCCACTCCTCTACCCAAGCATAGACACTTGTTCTTAGTGCCACTCAGGTATCTTAAAATCATCTTGATGAGTCCCCAACGCTTCTTGCCAAGATTAGACATACATCTGCTCACAAATCCCATTACAAATGCAATGTCTAGTTTCATAGCTACCCAAGGCAGTCCAGTGCGTTCGATGCGTTGAGTTCGGTGCGCACAAGGTGCGAGGACCGAATGGTATATGAAGGTAAGGTGCGTAAGGTGCATCGTTACAAATACACATAAATTCATAAGAGTCTAAAATATAGTATATAAATATATATTATGCATATTAAAAGTTAAAACCATAGTTGGTCAGGTACGATCCGTACGACAGGTACGGTACGTAATAGTACGATGCCAGGTACGTACTAATCATGAGGTACGAATCCGTACGATATTAGTACGAATTTTTTTTTTTCCATATTTTCATGTACGTGGGAGTGTACACATATGAAGGGTACTTTTTGCCATGAATATGCAAATGCATGAAGATAATTGTTCTCTAACTAGCATAGCTGCAAAACTAATGTATTTTCTTAATAAATTCAAGTCAAAATGGTCAAAATGGAAAAAAAAAAATTTGGTACCTATTGGTACGAATACGTACGAGTACGTATGGTACGAGAGGTACGTACGAATCTACTCGTACTGGTACGAGTACCAACTATGGTTAAAACTTACAAATAACAATCACGATTCACAACCATATTCCATTAATGAAGTTTGAACCATGTGGCACAAAACACAATATAGTCGAGGGGCTGTGAAACCATGTATACTATCCAACTGTCCAATGGCATTGGGTAGGCCGCAGTCGAGACTCCGACTTTGAGTACAATTCAAATGATGCTGTCAACCGAGGGCGGGCTGAGGGCTCGGGAAGAGGGGCTCAGGGTGCTGAGGGCTCAATGTAGGCAAGCTCAAAGGAGGGCTCAAAGAACTCAGCACAGAATCAACTTCTGTTGAATGTGCCTTCAAAAGTTAGGTCGTGAATTTTTATGCCCTGTAACGACGAATTTTTCGAACCGTTTCGCACCGAACGCACCGAACGTATTGAACGCCAAAAAATAACGGTGCGCCGCACGGAATCAGCCATGTAGCTACCATAGCATACATAAGACTACCAACAACATATTGATAAGGTATTTTCGTCATAAATTCCTTTTCTTCATCTGAGTTGGGGCAATCATCCTTGCTCAATTTCATGTATGTAGGTAAGGTGTTCTCAATGCTTTGCCACCTTGCATATTGAACCTGTGAAGTACTTTGGATATTTACTCACGTTGAGACAAGTATATGCATCTTTTACTCCTATCACAAGTAATGTGAATGCAAAGAATATGTTTGGCATCCCCCAAATCCTTCATATCAAATGTCTCACTCAACTTCTTTTTGAGCAATGACTAGTCATCAGAGGACTTCCCAACAATCAACATATCATTAACATAAAGTATCAAGCATATCAAGCTTCCATTTGGGCATCCTTTGTGTAGAGACAATGGTCTTCATTGCTTCGAGAGTAGCTTTGAGACTTCATAAAAGCATCAAATTTTTGGTACAATTGTCTAAGGGACTCTAAAGTCCATATAAGCTCTTCTTCAGCTTACAAACTAAACTCTCTTTGCCAAGAACTACACAACCCTTTGGTTGTTCCATATAGATCTTATTTGCAAGATCTCCATGCAAGAAAGCAATTTTCAGATCCATTTAGACTAGCTCTAAGTCCTCCATTGGAATGAATCGAAGCAACATGTGCAATGTAGTCATGTTGACTACTCGAGAGAAGATTTCTTCGAAGTATGCATAGTGAATTTTGAACCATCAATGAACTGCACAACCACATCTCCAATCACGACAATGTCCCATTGGTTAAGAGTCACCAAGTCTCACGGTGCAAAGAGACTTTGCTTCATAAGTAGAGAACCATTCTCTATGTGGTAGCACATGGAAAGAAGCACCAGAATCTAGCACCCAAGTGAAGGAAAGAGAATCAGCCATAAGAGCCTCAGTGAGCATAGTACTGTCAAGTGTCAACACATAAGCATCATCAGAAATAGCATTAATTTCTTCTATCTTTAGAGTCGAAGTAGATAGTGCAAGTAACTGTTTAAGATGCCCATCAACATTTTGTCCTTTATCTTTAGCATTCTTTAACGCATAGCATGCCTTTCTTCATACGTCTTTTCTTATGACAATAGTGGCACTTGATATCCCTCTTCCTTGATTTACTTCTATGAATCTATTGTTATTTTGTTGACTTCTTTTCCTTGTTCATGCTCCTGTCATGTTGCTGATTCTTTCCTTGGTAAGAATCATGAACATTATATGCATCTCCACTCTAAGTGTAGAGTTAAAACCATAGATTTTCTATAAATCTCTTCACTCAAGAGTGCTCCACATATGTCATTGTAGACGAGCTTACCACCAAGTCCACTATTGCTAGTAGCTTTGTATCCCATGATGATGGAAAGGTGCATAACAGCAAGACTTCTTTCAATTGATTATCCATTTCCATTTTTTGAGCGTGTAACTAAGAGAATATAGCATCAAACTCATTTGAATGAGAAGCTACACTATCTGTGCCCTTCATGCGAAGGTCATATAACTTTCTCATCAAATACACTTTATTTGATGCCGTTTCTTTTCCATATGTATTGCATAACTTCTTTCAAAGCTCCTCTGCACTTTCACAGTCCAATACTGTAAAGTAAACATTGTCTGCTTAGTGGAGTCGAATGGTAGATCTAGCCATTTCATCCAACTCATCCCAAACATCATCATCCATGTCAGCGGCTTCTTTGAGATTCCATTTATTGGCATCCACTCGAATGGTAGACCTAGCCATTTCATCCAACTCATCCCAATCATCATCATCTGTTTCAACGGCTTCTTTGAGATTCCTTTACTGACTTTCACTGCCTCCTCTGAATCAACACATCTTTAATCTGATTCTTCTATAGAGCAAAGTTAAGAAAACCTCACCATGACCTTCTTTATCAACATCAAAGGTTTTATGCAAAAAACATAACCATTTTATCAATGACCACGTGGACATACATAAGTGGTATCCACAAAAGCATACATTGTGTGTATGTGCTCAATATATGCAGTAAAATGACAGTGAAAGGCTGAATTTATAGCTTAAAAACTAGCCAACAACACCTGCAAGTGTCTCTTAACTCCGTTCTTTAGAAGTCTTTCCTCCCGTGCAACCAACAATGACTTTGGTGACTCAGATGACAAGCTATGCCATAGTTGTCACCTTCGTCGTGAGCCTTAGGTTTTACAAATGCGATCAAACTTTGAATCTATGGGTGATCCGGTCACTACATGTTTCATTAAAGAACATATATAAAAGTGTCTCGCGACTATTTGGCCTTTCACATGGATACTAACGATAACATGGGAAACCTATAGGCTATAAATTTTTTGATCTTTAGAGTAAGAAAAGAAAAAGATGTAAAATCAAGCCATTAGTAAAAATCAAGGGTGAAGTCAAGGCAAGAAGTATGCCATATGCATCTGGGTGGGTCACCAACTTTTGGGCGACTGCTAGTGAGGAGTTGGGCCATCACTCAGACTTGAACCACTAACCTTGGACCACCACCTGCGAGGAAGGAGTTGTAACTGCTTGGGAAACCTCTCTAAATAGTGGAAACTACCCAAGACCACCACCCACTAGCAGTGAGAATGTAATTGCCCACGTGCAGATCACCACCTAGACTTGGCCACCACCTAGACTTGGGCCACCACCATTTAGTTTGGGCCACCAACCACAGTGTAGGAGTTGTAATTGCTTGGGCGCCCTCTCTAAGTAGTGGCAACTACCCAAGGCCACCACGTCACTAGCATTGCTAATGTAATTGTCCACGTCTAGACCACCACCCATCTCTTAACCAAGGCCATTGAGACTGGACAAGGAGCTTCCCAAATATCTAACTCTTGTCGAATCCAAAGATTATATAAGAATGTATCTACCCAAGTGTGGAGGGAGAATCAAGCAAGAAACGACGAAGAAGAAAATCAAAACACAAAGTAATTCAATAAAGAAACTCACCCTATGTCCAAATCCCTGCAAGCGCACACATGAGGCTGCAACGAGAAGCAAGGAGGTCCTTAAGAGTGAGAACAAAGAAGTCAAAACTAGGTCCTTTCAACAACCGAAGGCTGAAGCATAGCAAAGAGTGACTAATATTGACGTCATGGTACATACTAGTCACTGGGTGTGTGAGGAGAAAAGAAATATACAAGCTAAAGAATAAATCAGCGGGCCGAATTAAAGGACAGCACGCCTCTGGATGCAAAGACTGTCAAGGGACGACAGACACTAAGAGGGGGAGAGTGTAGCAGAGGAAGACAGAGAAACAGAGAAAGAAGAAAAGCAAAGAAGGCCCCAAAAATTTTTCAAAATTAGGCTTAATTTTTCTTCTTTAATTTCGATGGTAGTACATCAAGAGCTTTGGAAATGCTCTAGAGGAGTCCTCCAGATGCATAATCCAAGAAGATTGTAACATTAGCTTTGTATATTAGTAGGAATTTAGTGATTTACAATAAAAGTGTCGGTCCCTTGTGTGAAAGGACCATTTTTAGGGCACATTTCCCTCTTGTGTATCTTCTTCTCCATGAGCTTGCATGTGTGTGTGTGACGCTTGAAATGTGTGTCTAGAGGTGTTGTCTACCCCTTCCCTTGCCGTTTTCACCATTGTAGTATGTGTGTGAAGCTTGGTGAACTCTGGAGCAAGAGTTGGTGTTTCCCGCCACTCAGTATTTTGCTCATAACTCGAAGTGTTTGTCAGATGAGGTTGAAAATATGACCATTGGATGCGTCTCATCGAGAGCTTCGAAATGAACCTTCCATTGACCATATTCGGGTATCGGAGCTGAGAGAAGAGACCTAATTTGTGCTTGCCACTATAGCAAGTATCACGACATACATTTTCAATGAGGTAGGTGACGTGAGAGGTAGATAGACCTAATTTACATGCATTGTTTGCACATTCACTTCATTTGCCATTACGAAAGCACATTTCCTTAGACACTTGATACGTCTATGTCCACGGATTGATAAATTAAAGCATGTACTAATCCACCACTGTATGTACTTGTTGATGACTGAGATATAGTCTCCTTTATCACAAGTTCCTAAGATTTCATAAGCTTAGGCACACACATGTTTTTGGCGTCGTTGCTTGGGACTAGTCAATCAAGGTGCGTACGTGATGGTTATAGCTATGGTGTGAAGGTATTGTGTGCTAAGAAGTGATTTCAGTTGTGTGGAAAGTCACAATTATCTTGCACTTGTTACTTCACACACTTGTGTGTGTAACGAGTCTTTAGGTTCAGGAGTGAGAGAGTGAAGGAGTTAGGGTTGAGGATTAGAAGGAAGTGTGTAGGAGTAGAGTAGGATAATCATTCCAAAAATACACTAAAAAAATTGGTCATTTCTTCTTCAAGCCCTTGTCACCACCAGAGGCCAAAAACCCAAAGCCTTCCATTTTCATATCACTTGTGTTTTGTGCAAGTATCGTTAGCTAGGCAGCGGCTTTATCGTGGAGCTCGTATCGGCCAAAAGCGGGTGCACATAGAGAGTTGGGAGCTGAAAATTAAGCAAGATAGTTAGTGAGGTGATGTCTTCACCATATTGAACTCAAAGTTTTATTAGATCACTCACAGAACGTGAGACTGTTAGATATGCTCAATACTCCACCCTCATGTGACCACAAATGATCCATGGTGCTCTAAGTTGTAAGGCCCCCATTATGAGGAGATGCCATTATGAGAGCTCGGACATTTGTGGAACCCTAACTTCCAAGTTAGATGAGGTCTATGTGTGACCGTTGATAGTTGTAGATGATCTTTGTGAGCCTAGCCATTAGGTTAGGTAGGGCATAAACTTCCAGGCCATTGGGTTGCCATTTAAGGTGAAAATAAAGGCCCTCTGGCGTCGCGCGGTTTCCCCATAGAACCTTAATGGGGAGAGTGCAGAGGGGGGGGCTTGCCCCCTTCTGCGGGGTCCCGGGGGCCTATCCACCCTGCCCGTAGGGCCGAGACAGTAGGACTTCTGGTCGTGGAGATTTTGTCGGATCATATATTTTACCGACTATTTTGTATCTCCCGACTACGTTTATCTATACCGAACCGCCTTGTAAAAGCTATATAAGCACGGCCCGGGTTGAGCTTTACATAGCATTGCGCACTAGTAAGCCCTTCATCTAGAGTCTGTCTAGATCGCCATCTAAGCTCCACAATGGGAGCACATGGGTAGACAGCACCATCATTGTAACTGCATTACGCTCGGCAATCTGAGAATTTGAGTTCTCTATCTCTCAGTCTGCGTCTATCTTTGTCTTTGTTTTTTTTCCTCTCAACTCTGTCTACAGGTCTATTCCGCTGTGCTGTTATTTTCTTACATGGTATCAGAGCTCAAGAGGCTCTGAGTGGTGCAGAAGCAGAAACGTAGAGGTTGCAGAGGTCTGAACAACAAAAGAGAGAAGATGTCAGGTGGTGCGTCATCATCTACGATTGGGGGCAAAGGTGGTTCATCAACAGGAGTAGGTGGCACACAAGCAGGAGGAGCAATGATGCCGGTCATCCCAATGTTGCGAATACGGCCACTAGCCTTCACAGAAGGTAAACTTGATGGTACGAACTACACCTTGTGGAAGTTCAAAATCACTTCTATTCTTGATTTGTACGAGCTTTTGGAGACTGTTCTTGGGACTGATCATGAGCCCCAAGAAAGACCTGATTCAAACAATCCTGGTCGAATGATTCCTCCTGATGCTGATCTTCTACATGCTTGGAAACGTAGAAATGCAGATGCACTCTGTGCTCTTGTTACAAGTACTTCTGATAGTGTTCTGACTCTCATTAGCATACTACGAAGGCATCTGAAGCATGGAACATATTGAGAAATCAATATGAAACTCGTAATCAAACACGGATTCAGAACTTGGAGAGTCAGCTTGCAGCAGAACAGTTTGCTGATAGGGAGACTGCAGAGGTGTTTATCACTCGCATAAAGAATCTACGAGATCAAATGGCAGGAGCAGGTGTTCAAAAAAGTGAGGAGCTAGCTCGACGTTGTCTTTGAATCTGTCCACGTAAGTTTGATGGTCTGGTAACTACTCTTAACACTCAAATCAGACCTCAACCACTAACTTTTGAAGAATTCAGTGCCTTACTTATGGAGGAGGAGCTCAGGCTCAAGGCAAGGAGTGGTGGTAGCAAAGAAGATGCTTCATTCACAGCAAATGCCAAAGGAGGCAAAACAGATTCTTCAAAAGATGGAGACAAAAAGAAGAATGACAAAAAGAAGTTCAAGGGAGAGTGTTTCCACTGCAAGAAGAAGGGACACAGAATCCAAGACTGTCGCATCAAGAAGGCAGAAGAGAAGAGTGGCTCTTCAAAAGGTGGCAAGGGCAAGGAGTCTTCCAACACAACAGAAACAGAGCTCGAGTTATTTGTCACCATAGAGGAGGTGTGCTCCTCGGCTGAAGATTCAGGAACAGATGACTCATGGGTGTTGGACAGTGGTGCATCTCGTCACATGACGAGTAGAAAAGACCTTTACAGTTCCTTACAGCCTCTAAAAGAACCCATCACAGTAAAGGTAGGAAACAATGCAAGATGTCCTGCAGAGGGCGAAGGTACGGTTTCTTTCATTAACTCTAATGGCGATATCAAAAAGCTTTCAAATGTGTTGTATGTTCCACAAATAAAACGAAATCTACTTTCAGTAGCTTCTATAACTGATCAATGTCATCAAGTATCTTTCAGTAAGACAGGAGCTAAGATTATGGACGGCAACAACAACATTGTTGGGACTGGCATAAGGAGGAACAACGTGTATGAGTTGTGTGCTCTTACAGCCACTACAAACGTGGGCACAAGTAAGCTATGGCATGAGAGATTCGGCCACATTGGATACCCTGTACTGAAGGAGATGCATTGCAGGGGTATGGTTGCACACCTACCATCGATTGCAGAAATGAAGGAACCATGTGAAGCTTGCATGATGGGCAAGCAACAGAGGAAGGCGTTTCCACAAGAAAGCAAGAACAGGGCAAGTTATCCGCTAGAGTTGGTGCATGCTGACCTGTGCGGAAAAATGCCTACACAGGCCTTGGGAAGATCTTCCTACTTCATGTTACTTGTCGACGACTATAACAGGAAGATGTGGGTGTACTTCCTTCGCGATAAGGCTCAAGCTTTTGGTAAATTTAAAGAATGGCTTCTGCTTGTTGAAACTGAAACAGGGAAGAAGATGAAGAAATTCAGGACAGACGGTGGTGGTGAGTTCACATCAACAGAGTTTGAAGATTTCTGCAAGAGTAAGGGAATCAAGCATCAACTCACAGTGGCACATAGTCCTCAACAGAACGGTGTTGCAGAACGTCGGAATCGAACCATCATGGAGATGGCAAGGTGCATGTTGAAAGGAAAGGGTTTGCCTAATCAATTTTGGGAAGAGGTTGTCAACACTGCTCTCTACATCTTGAATCGAAGCTACACCAAGGCACTTGATGGAAAGACTCCACAAGAAGCCTACACTGGTAAAAACCTTCTGTTTCCCATTTCAAAGTATTTGGAAGTGAATGTTATGTACATGTTCCAGATAGGGAGAGAAACAAGCTTCAACCAAAAAGCATCAAATGTATCTTCTTAGGGTACAACGAAGATAAGAAGGCTTATAAGGTTTATAACCCTGAGGCTAAGAAGATCATGGCGAGTCATGATGTGGTGTTTAAGGAGGAGAAGCCACATGCAGTGGAGGAGGAAAAGAGAGCTTCCACTTCATCATCAGGCGAAGGGGCAATCCACTATGAACCTGGCCCAAGAGCTATCCCTTCTACACAAGAGAAGGAAGCATCATCTTCAGATGATGAGTCTGAAAGTCACCAACCTGCCGCCACCCAAGTGGAAAAGCCATTGCCACGTTGGGTGAAGAAGCTCTATGATTCTGCAAACCCCATCCCACAGTCACTAGAACAGGTTGCAGATGGACCGAGGCGATCACAGAGAATAGAGGAACAGAGACGGGCAAGTGCCCATATTGTAAACACAGCCTTGATGGCTGATCTCATTCAAGAAGAAGCAAAGGAACCAACCAATATGGAAGAGGCACTCCATGATCCGAATTGGAGGGCTTCTATGCAAGCAGAATACAACAATATCATGAAGAATGGAACTTGGGAGCTAGTGGATTGACCCCCTAAGCGTAAAGTCATTGGCACCAAGTGGGTCTAGAAGCTAAAGTACAAGGCTGATGGTACTCTAGAAAAGTATAAAGCAAGACTTATTACACAGGGCTACTCACAAGTTGAAGGCATTGAGTTTTGTGAATCATTTGCCCCAACTGTAAGAATGACTACTATCCGAGTAGTACTAGCTGTGGCTACACATCATAGACACCAGGGGACGGTGTCGTGTCCCGGGGACAATGACATCCCGGGGTCGGGGACGGGACCTGGACCGTCCCGGGGACGCCAATCCGGGACGGCACTCAAAATATGCTGATTTTAAGGCTAATTTTTTATGGAAACCATTCATAAGGATTTTGTTAGCTTATAAGAGCACAAATAAACAAGAAAATAGTAAAAGTAAGTCTTTCAAAGTGAAATATATGAAAACATGTGATGTGTTGCTGACGCACTGTAGATATACACTAAGCATTGACAAAGACATATATCATCATATCATCTTGATTGCTACTATATATATCAAAAAGAGTACATATCATGAATAAAACAAAAAAGATATAGCCATGGCCCATATGGCATAGATGAATCATGATAGATTTAAGATATCTCAAGACTCAAGTGTCAAGGAGAATCCAAATGGGGACTCGGGAGTCTGTACTACATCAATAGAGGTGGTATGTTCTTCACCTTGCACCTTGTTCTCCATCTCCCATTCTGTAAAAGGCCCAAAGGGTAAGTTCTTCAGCCTTGCGGAGAGGGTTCAAGAGAGGGGCTGCTGAAATCACTCTCCTAGAGAGGCCCAAAGGATAAGAGGATGGAGAGGGCTGCTCAATATGCAAAGGTGCACACCAAGGCAGATCAAGAGAAAGCTGAAAGTAAGATGTGTGGTTTAAGGGCAGCAAAGAGGTCTGTTTATGGTTGCTTTGGGGCCCCAAAAGAACATTCTAGAGAGCTGAAATGGGCACCACTTTTAAAGTTTCAAAACTCTAATTTTCTTTTGAAAAAATTGGCCTTCAAAATTTCCCTCCTTTGGCGTCCCGTCCCGGATTGGCGTCATAAGAAGCTTCCGTCCCGAAATGGCATCCCGGGGACGTCCCCTTGTGACACCAAAAAAAGAGGGACGCAAGCCGTCCCGGCTGAGCATCCCATGGATTTTGAAGAGGGGGACGGAGTCTCGACGTCCCTCGGGCCCGGGGATGCGTCCCCCTGTGACTATGCTGCACATAAGCGTTGGCCAGTCTATCACATGGATGTCAAATCAGCATTCCTGAATGGAGACCTCAAGGAGGAGGTATATGTGTCTCAGCCACCAGGGTTTGAAGCTCCCCATTCAGAGAACAAGGTATGTAAGCTGAAGAAGGCATTATATGGGCTAAAACAAGCCCCTAGAGCATGGTACCAGCGGATAGATAAGTATCTCTTGGATCTAGGTTTCAAAAGATGTGCTTCTGATGCTAACTTGTATGTTCTAAAGAGAGGAGGGAAGACAATTGTACTTGTACTCTATGTAGATGACCTTGTGATTACAGGAAATGATGATGCTCTTCTTCAACAAACAAAAGATGCCCTGAGCTCAGAATTTGAAATGACAGACTTGGGCTTAATGCATTATTGCTTAGGTCTTGAAGTTTGGTAGGAACCAGGGAAGATTTTCATCTCTCAACAAAAGTATGCAAGGCAGATATTGAAGGCATTCGACATGGAGGATTGCAAGGAAATTTCTACACTTATGGAGGTCAATACAAAATTATCTATTGAAGATACTTCATCTCCAGTGGATATTGAAAGATACATGAAATTAGTTGGAAGTCTCATCTACTTGTGCAATAGCAGACCAGACATCTCTTATGGTGTTGGAGTAATAAGCAGGTTCTCTAATAAGCCTTGCCAAACTCATTGGAAGGAAAGCATGCGGATACTCAGGTATGTGAAAGGAACTACTGATTATGGTATTCTTTATGAAGAAGGATCATCTCTGGTCGGATACTGACTCAGATTGGGCAGGAGATATTGATACCAGAAAATCAGTTTCTGGATATTTCTTTTCTTTAGGATCAGGGATTTTCTCTTGCATTAGTAAGAAGCGAACGGCTGTAGCATTATCTTCTACTGAAGCTGATACTGAAGCTGAGTACAAAGCTGCATGTGTTGCAGCATGTGAAGCAGTATGGTTGAGGAGGATCCTATGGCACATAGGAATACAAGGACAGGAGGCTACAGAGTTGAAGTGTGACAACCAAAGTTGCATGGCCATCGCCAAAAATCCTGTTTTCCATGCATGTACCAAGCACATAGAAATTCAATATCACTATGTGCGTGAGTTGATTGAGGAAGGGGTCGTGGAGATAAGCTATTGTCCTACTAAAGAAAATGGAGCAGACATCTTCACCAAGGCTCTTGGGAGAGAGCAACTTCTTCGACACTTTCCAAAGCTTGGGATTGGACCAAGGAGGTAGTAGGGTGGACATTGAGGGGGGGTGTTAATTATGCTCAATACTCCACCCTATGTGACCACAAATGATCCATGGTGCTCTAAGTTGTAAGGCCCCCATTATGAGGAGAAGCCATTATGAGAGCCCGGACATTTGTGGAACCCTAACTTCCAAGTTAGATGAGGTCTATGTGTGACCGTTGATGGTTGTAGATGATCTTTGTGAGCCTAGCCATTAGGTTAGGTAGGGCATAAACTTCCAGGCCATTGGGTTGCCATTTAAGGTGAAAATAAAGGCCTTGTGGCGTCGCGTGATTTCCCCATAGAACCTTAATGGAGGGAGTGCAGAGGGGGGCTTGCCCCCTTCTGCGGGGTCCGGGAGGCCTATCCCCCCGGCCCGTAGGGCTGAGACAATAGGACTTCTGGTCGTGGAAATATTGTCGGATCATATATTTTACCGACTATTTTGTATCTCCCGACTACGTTTATCTATACCGAACCGCCTTGTAAAAGCTATACAAGCATGGGCCAGGTTGAGCTTTACATAGCATTGCACACAAGTAAGCCCTTCATCTAGAGTCTGTCTAGATCGCCATCTAAGCTCCACAGTGGGAGTGCACGGGTGGACAGCACCATCATTGTAACTTCATTATGCTCTGCAATCTGAGAATTTGAGTTCTCTATCTCTCAGTCTGCGTCTATCTTTGTTTGCGTTTTTTTTTTTTCTCTCAACTCTCTCTACAGGTCTATTCCGTTGTGCTGTTATTTTCTTACAGAGACGACACATGCCGAGTATCGCGGAAGTGGTATCGTGGGTCGAGAAAGAGATTTTGTATCCACATCCACATAAGGTAGCTAGGGGAACATAAAGAGCACATCATCATAAAAATTTTTGAATTTGGGCTTCCCTAAGTCCAAGTATCGTGACCGATTGAGTTCTGGTATTACGATGGGAGAGAGGGAGGGAGGGAGGGAGTTTTGACGTCTATTAGGAGGCCGAACTAGGCCTATGAGACAAATCAATGGACGTGGGTGTGTCTTCTATCAATCGGAAAAGATGAAAGTGCTAAAAGAACTGGTAAAGCCGATATAAATCTCCATAGTATGCATGTGGAGATGCCATGAAAGTTGGGGGGGGGGGTGTATGGAGTGCTATATCTATGATAGTCTATATGTAAAAGGGTAGTACAAGCATGAGAATGCATCTGAGCAACTAATTAGCTCCATCTTGTACTAATGGGTGGGTGTAATATGTGGTACATAGGTGGAGGTGGAGTCAGGGCTGCTTTGATGACTACAACGGGATCAACCGTCATCCGGCATCGCCTCTCCTCCATGATGCACTAGTCATGAGCTTGGATCTCTTCAATTTGGTGTCGGTGAAGTTTGGGGGCCCGATATCCTATAGCAGGGGGCCTTCTTCTAGCTCGAGGAGTCTGTGTATGCTGAACAATCATCCCTATCGGTGTGTGAGCTGAGAGGGGGAGGGCTGGTACACGTCGTAGAACAAAGAAGTCAGTGAGCTTACTCCGTTTCCCTTGTGTCTGGATTGCTGCAGTGGGCTTGAGTAGGGAATCTTTGTGACTCTGTATCTCTAGTAAGAATCGCCTGAGCTGTCGCTGATCTCTAGAGTCCATGATCTCTCGGAAGGTGGGCTGCCCTGCAAAGAGAGTCTCATATCTGCCTCTGATGTGATCATATGCCCTACAGCTACATACAAAGTGCTCCTCATCCTCCATCTCTACTCTGCATATACTGTGTATTCGCTCTTCTCTGGGGATGTTTGCACCTCTGCCCGTCTCAATCTCTAGTCTGTGTGATGAGACCCTTGAAAGAACTTGGAGAAGCTTGTAGGAGGTAGAAAAGTGCATATCGAAGCTACGAAGTTTGGTCGAGCCAACCGGCACAAGACCAGCCCTCGAGCTTATGGAGAATCAAATAGACCTTATAGGCATGTGATAAGTGCAAAGAAATGCACTATGTACTTTGGAGCATCAAGGAGAAGAAGTCCATACAAAACAGATAGGTTCGCGCGTCGACTAGCTCAAAAAACTTACTATCTATGGAAGAGAGAATGAATTTCAAATGCCCATGGTGAGCATCGTGATTACAATTAGAAAAAATCCTTTTATGGGAGTGATACACATAGGGTTGAGTGTATATAATGCATAAACATATAAGGAATAAGCAAAATATGCTATAGAAATGAATCAAATACTCAACGGTGGTACCTCCTATTTTTCAGGAATATGCAAAGATTGACCCCGAGACAGAAAATCTGAGATTTCTCCCAATCTACTGAACCAAATGCTATGAAAATGTGTAGGCATAAACTAGACACTAATATCTTTCCAATGAGCCATCTTTCACTCAATTTGGAGCTCTGGAGAGAGAGCAGTAGCCTCTGTAAGATTACTGTTGGCAAAGAAGATGATGCAGAAAATTGAAGGAGAAAGACAATGATGGTCATAAGTGTATGCATATTGCTTCCATGTATTGTACAAGTGATTTCAAGTCTTATATAGACTTTAGGAGTGTTCCACGACTTCTACAAGTGGATTTTGAATTCAAATGAAGGTGGGAATGGTTGTTGAAGGGAATCAATTTACTTTCCTACAATCTAGGAAAAGTGAAGATTTAGTGTGATCTACTTTTAGGTGATTGATTGCTTGATTGAATGCAACTCAACCACCACAAATTCGTTGGATTTATGCTCTATCTTTCTACTTTTACATGTGTAAAGCTCAAGGCTTTTACAATGGTAAAAGATCCATGAAAAATCTTTTTTAAAAATACAATAAGTGAGCATAAGAAAAAGAACTCTCCAACAGATATTCTTTTGACGCGATAGCCTTTGATGTAAATCAAATCCACCTCAAGCATAGTGTAAGCTTGATGTTCAAACAACTCCCCCTCGAGCTAAAGTATGCTTGAGTCTTTATTCTTTGATAGGTTGAATACTTGCCATAACTTTGGATCTACAAAGCTTTATTCCATCAAGTGCTTTCGTCATCATATCTGCTACTTGCTTTTCAGTAGGAACAAAAGAAATGTCAATCTCCTTTGCCATGAGCTTCTCCCTGATGAAGTGGTAATGCACCTCTATGTGTTTGGTTCTTGCATGGAAAATAGGGTTTGCCGCTAGATGCTTGGAACTTACATTATCTCCAAATATGTGAGGTTTGGAACTCACACAAGTCCCAAATCTGTATACAATGCCTTTAACCATATTGCCTCTTGAGTTGCTATGGTCAAGCCTTTGTACTCTGCTTCCGTCGAGGATAAAGCAACTTTTGGTTGCTTCTTGGAACTCCATGACACTAGCTTTGAACCTGCAAATGCTAAGTAACCAGAAGTACTTCTTCTATCATCCTTAGCTCCTGCCCAATCTGCATCTGAATAGATTTTGATATCCAAATCTGAAGAGTAAGGATAGAATATACCTTTGGTGTTTGTACCTTTGAGATACTTAAGTACTCCCTTAGCTGCATCCATGTGTGGCCTTCTCGATGAGTGCATGAATTGACTAAGCACTCGGACACTATATGAGATGTCTGCCCTTGTATGAGTAGCATATATCGAGCTACCGACCAAGCTTTGATAATCTTTAATGTCTTCAATTTTCTCACCTTCATAAACACTAAGTTTATGATTCATCTCCAAAGGTGTACTTGCAAGTTTAGTGTTCTCCATTTTGAACTTGAGAAGTAGATCCTGAATGTATCTTCTTTGAGTCAAATACATTCCTTCATCTGTGTATATCACCTGCATACCTAGGAAATATGTGAGCTCACCTAGGTCACTGATTTTGAACTCCTCTTGCATGTGTCTCTTGATCCTTTGAATGCCATTTAGATCATCACCTGTCACAATAATATCATCTACATATACACATAGATAGATAACCTCATCGTGATCCCTTTTGATGAATAGAGAAGGATCTGAGCTGCTGGCTTTGAACCCTTAATCTTGAAGGTATGTAACCAACCTATAATTCCAAGCTCTGGGAGCTTGTTTCAATCCATACAATGCTTTCTTAAGTCTGCAAACATAAGATGCATGATTAGGGTTTTCAAAACTTGGTGGCTATGACATGTATACCTCTTTACTTATCCAACCATTTAAGAATGCATTTTTCACATCAAGTTGGAGGAGTCTCCAATTCCTTGCAGCAGCTACACTTATCAATGTTCTGATTGTAGTCATCTTTGCAACTGGTGAGAATGTTTCCTCATAGTCTATACCATGAGTTTGTGAGCATCCTTTGGCAACTAATCTTGCCTTGTACTTGCAAATTGATCCATCTGAATTTCTTTTAACTTTATATACCCATCTGCAACCAATTACCTTTTGATTCGGTGACATTGGAACCAAATCCCAAGTGTCCATCTCCTTCAATGCATCTATTTCTTTTTTCATGGCCTTTTCCCAATTAGGGTTTCCCTTTGCCTCTTCATAAGTTGAGGGCTCCTCTGAAATAGAGTCTTTTGCCAAGTAGATTGAATGCTTCGTAACAAATGTGGAATCATATCCATACCTTTCTGGTTGTTTCTTCTCTCTTGCTGATCTTTTAGGTGCTTGTTTGGAGCATTCTCCAACCTCTTGCATCTTTGCTTTGCCTCTTGACTTCCATAGTTTGTAATCCTTTTCTCTTTCATCTTGGTCATCGTGTGTATCAGTTCTTGGATCCTTGACTTGTATATCATGCTTGCTTCCTAATTGATGAGAATCAGAATCAAGATCTTGGTAGAGTTACCTTTTGTTTGTCTTCATCATACCAAGACTTCTGTTCTTCAAACACAACATCTCTACTTGTAGTGAATTGCTTGGTTGAAGGATTATAGAACCTATAACCCATCTGAGTTGAATCGTATCCAATAAACACTGCCTTTGTTTCCCTTTCATCTAGCTTACCTCTTATTTGTGATTGTACATGAACATAAGCTAAACAACCAAAAACCTTGCAATGTCCAAGACTAGGCTTTCTTCCATGCCATGCTTCATAAGGAGTCATACCTTGAAATGATTTGGATGGTAGTCTATTGACAAGGTACATAGCAGTTGAAATAGCTTCTGCCGATAGATAATGTGGCAACTTATTCTCTTCAAGCATTGTTCGGGCTGATCCAACCAATGTCTTGTTTCTCCTCTCTGCAATTCCATTTAGTTAAGGAGAGTACCTGGTAGTCACTTTTCCTTTTGATACCTTTATCCTGCAAGAACTCATCAAACTGTTTGGAGAAGTATTCTCCCCCTTCATCATATCTTAGCTTCTTTAGTGATCTACTCGTATGATTCTCCATATGTGCTAGATACTTCTTGAAACAATCAAACACTTCATTCTTACTCTTGATAAAGTAAAGAATAGTCCATCTACTATGGTCGTCAATAAATGAGACATAATACCTTGATCCTGCCAATGAAGGTTCTTGACTTGGTCCCCATACATCTGTATGTACTAAGTCCAATAAGTTGTTGTGGATGTAGCCTTTGTGGTTGAATGGTTGTCTTTGTGCCTTCCCAATTTGACATGCATCACACCTGTTAATCATGTGTTGCTTTGATATGTTCGGTAGTCCTAGAACACTTTGATCCATGCACATATCCTTCAAGGTTCTTTCATTCACATGAGCAAGTCTCTTATGCCACACTTCAAGCTCACTTAGGGTTTGAGACCCAAAGTTGAATAGAGCTATGTTCCTGGTTTCTCCTACTTCAAAAGTAAAGAGCCTACCATGCTTCTAACCTCTGGCTATTTTCTTGAAGCCTTGACATGGATCTTCCACAAAAGCTCCATCTTGGGTGAACCTAACTTGCAAGCCTTTTTCAACTATTTGGTCTACACTTAATAGGTTTTTAGTGATAGTGGGTACATAGAGAACCTTACTCAGAATATTTGTCCTTCCATTGGAAGCTTTGACATTACCGATCTTCTCCACATTGTGCTTTGTGTCATCCCCTGTTTGCACTTCATGTCTATGCTTTGGACTTTCCAAGTCAGATAAGAGAGAAATGTTTCCTGCAACATGATTCGAACATCTTGAATCTATGTAGAACAAATGATCATCTTCTTTACCTTCTTTGTGGCTTAGATTCATGAGAAGCAATGAGTCTTCATGTTCTTATTAAGGTTGTGTCCACCTCTGCCTCTATTGCTTCTATATCCATCTCTTTCACTTCCTTTCTGGGTCTTCCCATTGAACCAGCAATTCTGAGTGGTGTGGTCGTTCTTATCGCATATGGCACAAGGTTGAACATTCTGAACTTTGGCTTTGTCTTGCTTTGGTCCTTTCTTCTTCCCTTTCCCCGTGCTCTTGCTTGCGAAGTTTGCTTGGGAAGTCTCTTCTTCATTCTTCTTGCCTTTTTGCTTCTTATTCTTCTTATGTGCATATAGAGCACTAGTTGAATTACCATGATAGGAGTTACCTTCCTTTATGCAATTGTTGGCCTCTTGATTGAAGAGTTGTCTAAGAAAGGTGTTGAAGTTTGGAGTCTGCACATCCATGATGAGATCGTAAGCCGTCGTGAAGGATTGCCATTGCTTATCACTTCGAATCCCATTGAGAATTTGCCTCATGATAGCCTCTTCTTCAATCAGCTCTCCAATGGATGCTAACTGATCCGCAACCTCTTTGACCTTGGTAACAAACTCTGTGATGGTTTGTTTAGGTATCTTATTCATTTGGTTGAACTCGTTCCAAGGATGATTCTTTCTTGCTTTGGTACTAGCAGAAAAGAAAGTCTCGAGGGCATCCCAAGTCTCTTGAGATGTCTTGCAGCCTCTAATATGTGGTAATAGAAAGTCAGAGAGAGTTTAGTATGTATGACCTTGCTTGAGCATCCCTTGCGCACCAAAGTGTGAGCTTATCTGTCTCCTCTTGTGTAGGTCCTCCTTTGGATCTTGGAATAGGCATAACTTCATCACCTGCTACAATTCCATAAAGATTTCTACCTTGCAAATAGGCCTCCATTCTGATTTGCCAAGCTGCATAGTTGTGTCAATCAAGCTTCTCGATCATTGAGGGAAAGCCGTCACCCATCTTGATATAGCTCTGATACCACAGAAAGAACTTGGAGAAGCTTGTAGGAGGTAGAAAAGTGCGTTTCGAAGCGACGAAGTTTGGTCCAACAAACCGGCACAAGACCAGCCTTTGAGCTTATGAAGACTCAAATAGACCTTATAGGCATGTTAAGTGCAAAGAAATGCACTATGTACTATAGAGCATCAAGGAGAAGAAGTCAATACAAAACAGATAGGTTCGTGCGCCATCTATGGAAGACACAATGAACTTCAAATGTCCATGGCGAACAACGTGATTACAATTAGAAAAAATCCTTTTATGGGAGTGATACACATAGGGTTGAGTGTATATAATGCACAAAAGTATAAGGAATAAGCAGAATATGCTATAGGAATGAATCAAATACTCAACGGTGGTACCTCCTATTTTTCAAGAATACGCAGAGATTGACCTCGAGACAGAAAATCTGAGATTTCTCCCAATTTATTGAACCAAATGCTATGAAAATGTGTAAGCATAAACTAGACACCAATACTTTTCCAATGAGCCATCTTGCACTCAATTTGGAGCTTTGGAGAGAGAGCAACAATCTCTGCAAGATTACTGTTGGCGAAGAAGATGATGCAGAAAATTGAAGGAGCAAGACAATGATGGTCACAAGTTTATGTATATTGCTTCCATGTATTGTACAAGTGATTTCAAGTCTTTATATAGACTCTAGGAGTGTTCCACGACTTCTACAAGTGGATTTTGAATTCAAATGAAGGTGGGAATGGTTGTTGGAGGGAATCAATTTACTTTCCTACAATCTAGGAAAAGTGAAGATTTAGTTTGATCTACTTTTAGGTGATTGATTGCTTGATTGAATGCAACTCAACCACCACAAATTCGTGGGATTAATGCTCTATCTTTCTACTTTTACATGTGTAAAGCTCAAGGCTTTTACAATGGTAAAAGATCCATGAAAAATCTTTTTAAAAAATACAATAAGTGAGCATAAGAAAAAGAACTCTCCAACGGATATTCTTTCGACGCGATAGCCTCTGATGTAAATCAAATCCACCTCAAGTATAGTGTAAGCTTGATGTTCCAACAACCCTCGACTTGGCCAATCGCTACCCTTGAGCTATGAGGCATGTAAGTATCCATGTAGCGTGGTCGTTGGATGAAACCGTCCACTAGTATGTCTAAGAATTGGTCTCAGTAGCGGGGTAGTCTCGATCCCATGTGTGGTGTGAGCCATGTTTGACTAATTTAAAGGTGCGAGAGATCTTGTTTGAGCACAACATTCCTTTCACTATGGGAGAGATGGATGTGAGGTGATTAGAGGTCATACTAAAAGGGCGGCAATCTGTCCATATCAAGTCCATGACTATCAAACCAAGCCCTAACTTGAGTGTACCAAGCTCTCTCATATCTTGACTCCGATATCTGTATAGATGCCTCAAATGCGTTGCGTGTGAGTCTGTCTATAGGGAGCTCCCTCGTCCTGTGACTATAGCGGATAGTCTTGAATAGTGCATCTACTACCATGGGTGGTGCAGCTAGCTCGGCCTTGATGATGCCATGTGGCACTGACTGTTTCCCGCAAAATAGTTGCGAGATCATACGTACTTGTGGCCTCTCGATCGCATTCTGTGAGGCCTGGGGCCCATACTATCGCAACATACATCATAGCTGGTCTGATGAGTGTGTTAAAAAGCCCCTGCTTCGTGCGGGGCCTCTGGAACTCTGCTTGGTGACATCTCTGCTCTAACATGGCTAAAGCTGCATATCCTCATGTGAGTCTGTTGGTGGCTGCCTGCCTCATGCCGAAGGGGCCAAGCAAGCTCGTGAATGTGATTCCGAGGTAGACATAGGAAGTGACCACCTCTATCTATCCATTGGCAGTTGTGAATCCTGCTGCATTCCTCACCATGGGGGAGATGTGGAAGATCATGACCTTGGTCTTTCCAAGGTTTACTGTCAAGCCCCTCTGTGTATACAAAATGCATCCGGGTCAGCCAGGTGGCATTGTAAGCCCTCGGGTGACTTTGAAATAAATACAATGTCATGGGCATATAATAAAATGTGAGAGAGAGAGAGAGGGGGGGGGGGGGGGGGGGGGAGGGAGGGAGGGAGGGAGGGAGGGAGGGAGGGAGGGAGAGAGAGAGAGAGAGAGAGAGAGAGAGAGAGAGAGAGAGAGAGAGAGAGAGAGAGAGAGAGAGAGAGAGAGAGAGAGAGAGAGAGAGAGAGAGAGAGAGAGAGAGAGAGAGAGAGAGAGAGAGAGAGAGAGAGAGAGAGAGAGAGAGAGAGAGAGAGAGAGAGAGAGAGAGAGAGAGAGAGAGAGAGAGAGAGAGAGAGAGAGAGAGAGAGAGAGAGAGAGAGAGAGAGAGAGAGAGAGAGAGAGAGAGAAAGTAAGTGTTTTTACGTCTATTAGGAGGCCGAACTCGGCCTATGAGACAAATCGATGTACATGGGTGTATCTTCTGTCTATCAGAGAAGATAAAAGTGCTGAAAAAGAAACTGGTAAAGCTGATACATATCTCCGTGAAATGCGTGTGGAGATACCCATGAAAGTGGGGGGATGTATGGAGTGCGATATCTATGACAGTCTATATGCAAAGGGGTAGTACAACAAACATGGGAATGCATATGAAACGACTAACTAGCTCCATCCCGTGCTAGTGGGCGGGTGTAAGATGTGATACATAGGTGGAGGTGGAGTCAGGGCCATCGTGATAGCTGCAGCGGGATCAGCCATCATCTGGAATAGTCTCTCCTCCATGGTGCGCTGGTCATGAGCCTGGATCTCTGCAATCTGATGTCGGTGATGTCTCGGGGCCCGATATCCTATAGCAAGGGGTCGTCTCCTAGCTCGAGCAGTCTGAGCCTGCTGAAGAGTCACCCCTCTCGGTGTGTGGGCTGAGGGGGGGAGGGCTGCAGCATGTCGTGGAATAAAGAACTCAGTGAGCTGACTCTGTCTCCCTCCTGTATGGGCTGCTACAGTAGGCTGGAGAGAGAGAGAGAGAGAGAGAGAGAGAGAGAGAGAGAGAGAGAGAGAGAGAGAGAGAGAGAGAGAGAGAGAGAGAGAGAGAGAGAGAGAGAGAGAGAGAGAGAGAGAGAGAGAAGAAAGAAAGAAAGAAAGTCATATTAACGTCTTCTGGAGGCCAAACTTGGCCTATGAGACAAAAACCATGTACAAGTGTAGTAACCCTGTGTAGAAGATAAAATGAAATAAAAAGTATATCGCTACACAAAGCTATATAGGGCTGGAAAAGGCTGGGGAGATGTGGCTCTGACTCTGCAGATAGTGGCCACCTAATACATGGGGGGGGTCCAAAATGTGAGTAAAACGCCCTAGCTACTGGTGATGGGTGGAGGTGGGTGTAGTATGTGGTACATCGGTGGTCGTCTGAGTGCCTCCTGAAGGAAGACAACCCAGGGGGTGGTGGTACGCCTATGCTCCATCATGTGGTCGTAGGCAATCCTGATGCGTGAGATATCCTCCTGATATAGTCGTGGTCGACGATATCCGCCCATGCGTGGTCGGCGCTGTGCTCTCTGTGCTGCTGCCTGGTGGAGCGTGAGCCCTATAGATGGACCTCTCTGATGTAGCTCAACTCGCTGAAAGAACTGGGTAATGGTCTGCTGGGTACTCACCCGTGTCTGATGTATGGGCTGTAGTGACTGCTCTCGCCTCTCGTATGCTGCTGTGAGAAAGCGTCCCAAGCGTCTCTGGTCTCCCATAGTCATGCACAGCTGGAATGACTCCTCGATCTGGAACTGTGCTCGTAGGTCTATGTATGCTGGACATCTGATAACAAAATGCTCTTCACTCTCTACCTCTGTCTGGCATACTGGGCACCACCTCTCCTCACGGGGGACTCCCCTGGACCGACCCCTCTCAATCTCGAGCTGATGTGATGAAACCCGGAGCTGCCCAATGACGACTCGTGGGTGGTGGGGAAGGTAGGTCTGCATGTATCTCGGAATCTCGATGAAGCCCGTGCCCGATATATGTAGAAAATGCTCGCGGTAGTAGAGCATTTTCGGTGGCAATGTACCCCTAGGGCTCACCCATGTCCTCTGTATGTATGTATGCCATATCTCCTGACGAATGATCCTATTCCTCTCTTGATGAGAGAGCGAGTAGGTGGGTGCATGAGAGTCGTACTGTAGTGGTGGTAGCCTGTCTATGTCAAAGCCATGGTGGGCAAGCCAGTCTCGTGTCTTTGCATACCATGAGGAGGTGTCGCCTGCTAATGCCATATCACGTGATGCCTCGAAAGCACGATAAGCAATGCGCTCTGTATCCATGCCTCGAAGTCTGTGTAATAGGCATACCGTCTGGAATAGTGCCTCAACTAGCATCGGTGGTGCAGCGAGCTCTGCTCTAATGATATCATGTGGTACTGAAGGCTTGCTGCGGATAAGTCTGGCAATCATGAGGATCTGTGGCCTCTCTAATGCTGTCCATACTGATGTAGCTAATCCTGGTCCCCATATGGCTGCCCCATACATGAGCGCTGGCGTAACCAAAGTGTCAAAGAGCCACCCCTTTGTGCGTGGCTCCTGAAAATATGCCTGGTGGCACTGTCTCTCCATCAAAGCTAGTGCTGCGTACCCACGTGTGATGCGGTCACGGGCTGCCTGAGCCATAGAGAAGACCCCTGATGCTGCTGTAAATGTCACCCCCAAGTAAACATATGATCCGACCACCTCGATCGGTCCACCTGCTGCTGTGAACAAACTATGTCTGCGTACCTGTGCTGATGTATGAAAGATCAAGACCTTGGTTTTACCAAGGTTCACAGATAACCCTCCGTGTCTGCAAAAGTCATCTAGGCCGTGTAGATGATGCTGTAGACCTTCTGCAGACTCTGAAACCAATACAATATCATCAGCGTATAAAAGAATATGGACAGTGGACCCGTGTACCTCAATGCCATCTCCCCCCTGCTGCTGTATGAAATCCACTATCTCATCAATGTAGAGACCAAAGAGGGTGGGTGAGAGAGGGCATCCTTGCTTCACCCCGATAGTGCTAGTAAGTGGATCAGATAAGCCCCCTGGACATCTGACTCTACCGGATACTCTCTCGTATAAGGCGTAGATCCCCCATATCATCTCCTCCGGAGCTCCGATGTCAAGGAGTCGTCTGAAGAGTCGATCCCTGGGAATAGTGTCAAATGCTTTGCGAAAGTCCACAAAGCAACAATATAATCTCCTCTTCCTCACCCTGGCTTGGTCGATCAGGCATCTCAGAGTGAAGATGTGGTCAATGGTAGAGTAATCTCGTCTGAAACCTGCCTGTCCTGGAGCCCTGATGCCCTTCCTCTCAGCGAGAGTACTCAACTCTGTCTCTAGTACCGCCCCATATAACTTGGCCAATATAGGGCCAATCATGATCGTCCGGTATGTACCTGGATCCATAGTATCACCCGACTTATGAATGGGCACTATGGTGTGCTCAGTCCATGAGTCTGGGAACCCTTCAACCAATGCACGGTTGAAGAGATGGGCAATGAGCGGTGCGAGAGTCGTGCCTCCATAGATGAGGTGCTCTGCCTGTAAACCGAAATGATCATGGGCCTTGCCATGCTGCAGCCGGGCAATAGCGCGTCCCACCATAGTGGGTGTGAAGAAGTCAGAGGTAGTAGGACGTGAGCTCTGCGGTCTGGGAATGGGAGGCTGGCCTGGGATCTCGTATAGGCCCCGTGCATAGCTATGCCAAGTGCTCGGGTCTCGGATAGGTGTCTGCTGTCTCCTCTCTCTCAAATGTCGCCATGCCACTGCACTGTCTCGACTCATGAGCAAATGGTAAATATCCCAATACTGTCTCTCCTTCCAGTCCCGCCGTTTGCGGCGAGTAAGGCTCTGCATGCGACGCTGTGCCTGTGTGTGTGTAATATCTCCTCTATGCTCTAAAATCCGTAGGTGCTTCCGTAGCTCACGACAATCTGCATCATACCAGCGGTTCTGGGGCATGGATCCTGTGCGTGGAGGGTGCCTATGTGTGCGGTGTGGGAAGCTGCGGAGAGCTGAGTCCTGTAGGATGGAGGTGATATGTGATGTAAGTGTGTCCAAAGGTGAGAATGGATCAAGGGAGAGTAGGCGGGTTTGTAAATGGTGTGCATAAACATGTGAGAGCTCGTGTGTGAAGTGTATCGTGGTATGTATCTCAGTGGGTGAGGGAGGGTCTAATGGAATCGGAGATGAGAGTGTGAATGTGATAAATGTGTGGTCAGCACCGAGTGGGCGTCGTCCAATACTAAGTGAAGGGATGAGTGAAGCTCCAGAGGTAGTACCCAAAATGTAGTCGACTGTGCTCTCACCTCCCCCGTGAGGGAAGCAAGTAAATCCGCCTGAACCTGGCCAACGATTCATCCCGTTATATATAACGAGATGATGTCGGCTGCCTAGCTCGAGTAGATGTCTGCCATAGCCGGTGGTGTCCTGACCCGTATCTGCTGATACCCTGCTCGTGCTAATCTCATCGGGGTCTCTGGCCCTCATGATCTGTGGGTGGTCCATGTCGTATGCCTCGCACTGATGCGACTGAGTGCGGCCATTGAAGTCCCCCATAAGGAAGACTTCACCTAGTGTGCTGTAATGTAGTATCTCATCTGAAAGCGCTGTGTATGGTGAGTCTCTATCTCGGATCGGTCCCCCCAGATCCTGTCCTGCGTATCGAGATCCGCCTGGTGGGAAGTAGCATATAGCAATGTAAATCGAGCTCCCCTGTGCTATCTCCATGCGAACCCACATGTATCGTGCCTCCTCATCTCTACCTATAATATGGATCCGACTCTGTATCTCCTGTCGAAATACGATGGCCACTCCTCCCGATCCTCGTGCTGTACTCTGTCTCATCGTGGTCCTGAATGCAGATTCCCCATGAAAACCTGCAATGCGTGGTAGACCTCTCTCTGGGCTCTCGTGTGTCTCTGTGATGCACGCAAAGTCATGTGATGCGAGGATCTCCTCGACTCTGTCTGGTCGCGTCCAGAGTGCCCCGTTGCAGTTCCACACTGCTCCTCTGAGTGGTGTCTCCTGGTGTAGTGATGTCTCATAGGCCGCATGGCCCTATTTGATAGGGCGTCCATCTATGAAGACCTTACCATCACGGTAAAAGGCCTTCCTCCCCTCTCGACGTGCCTGGAGTATCTGTGGCATGCAAGCGCGTCGGTGTGCCACCTGCATACGCGTGAGGTCCTCGTCCATGTAGAGGGTGCCGCCGGGTAGTCCACGTAGTACTGATCGACGTCTAAAAAAGGCGGTCCGTGCCTCCTCGGAACTCATCTTGAGGATGAGTGCTCGCAAACGCGATGTATCCCTCCCCACCCTCCATGCGTCTGTGTAGGGCATGCTCTCGTATCCAAGTCGACGGCAAATGTCAGTGGCATCTGCCTCCGGTGATACCCCTTCGGGTAGGCCTGTAATCCGAATGTGAAGTCTTCGAGTGTGTCGAAGCCTCTCCTCCTCAAGTGTATCCTGGACTCGTGTGAGCTCTTCTTTTTGCACGTCTTCCCTTACTTCCTTCTTAACTCTTTTGTGTACTACTTCCACCCATGACTCTCGAGTAGATTCTACCTCCGTTTTGATTTCCTTCTTTATTTCTTCCTTGAGTATCTCCACGTTGGAGATCTCCCCCTCTTCTTTCATGTGCTCATAAGCTGTCCTCCAGTGGTCTCGTTCTTCTGTGAGAGTCTTCACTTGTTCTTCTAGTCCTTTAACTTTATTCATTACTTGTTCTTCGAGTCCTTTGAACTTTTCCATCATCTTTCGTATCTCCATATTGAGGTTGCGGTCTGCTTCCTTTTTGGCCTCTTTGAGAGCTTTAGCGATAAGGTCGTCCACTTCCTTTCGGTCCATGGGAGCCATTTCAATGTTTAGGATTAGAGAGAGAGAGAGAGAGAGAGAGAGAGAGAGAGAGAGAGAGAGAGAGAGAGAGAGAGAGAGAGGGATGTGGGGGTTTCTTAGGGTTTGGGATTAGGGCTAAGGTTCAGGTTAGGGTTAGGGTTAAGGTTAGGGTTAGGGTTGGGTTAAGGTTAGGGTTAGGGTTAGGTTTAGGGTTAGGTTTTCAGGAGATTGCATGGGCATGAGGAGGTTAGGTTACGATTTGGTTAAGTTAGGGTTTCGATTAAAGATCGAGGGTTAGGGTTTCGATGAGGTTAGGGTTTCCATGGGGTTAGGGTTTCCATGGGGTTAGGGTTTCGAAGGTTTCAGACCGACTCCGGGCACTGATTAGGTTTCCAGACCGTCAGTGAGAGAGTGATGCCGAGTGATCTCGCAGGAGTGATGGCGCTGCAGCTAGAGAGAGATGGTGATGGCGCAGGAGGGATGATGGCACAGCAGTCGCTTGATACTTCCATCAACAACAGCAGCTCGAGAGGGAGCAACAAGTTGACGGGATGCTTCAGCAGGAGCTCGAGAGAGACCAGCAGGGCGACGGGCTGCTTCAGCAGGGCGACGGGCTGATTCAGCAAGGCGAGCTCGAGAGAGACCAGCAGGGCGACGGGCTGCTTCAGCAGGGCGACGGGCTCGAGAGAGACCAGCAGGGCGACGGGCTGCTTCAGCAGGGCGACGGGCTGCTTCAGCAGGGCGACGGGAGAGAGAGAGAGAGAGAGAGAGAGAGAGAGAGAGAGAGAGAGAGAGAGAGAGAGAGAGAGAGAGAGAGAGAGAGAGAGAGAGAGAGAGAGAGAGAGAGAGAGAGAGAGAGAGAGAGAGAGAGAGAGAGAGAGAGAGAGAGAGAGAGAGAGAGAGAGAGAGAGAGAGAGAGAGAGAGAGAGAGAGAGAGAGAGAGAGAGAGAGAGAGAGAGAGAGAGAGAGAGAGAGATTTTTTTTGGTTGTCAATGCAGTTTCTAATTGGAGGGGGCATACGAAAAGTTGTGCTGGTGGGAATAGGACCATTGGGTTGTGCTCCAAATTTTTTGTCTGCATACAACAGTAGCTCGGGAGAATGCATATCAGAAATCAATTCTCTCGTTCAAGAGTACAATGTTGGGCTTGCTCTACTAACAACTGAACTTCGTTCAGAATTCCCTGCATCAGAGATAATATACTGTGATATATATAGTGGTGTGTATGACATCGTCACACATCCAAAAGCATATGGTGCGTATTAAAATCTGTACAGGAGTCAAACTTTTTAAGAATCAATGACATAATTATGGACATGTGAAAGTTAAATATGTGTTCTTGAATCTAGATGAACAGGTTTTCCCTATTTATCTAGACAAGTAGGATATAGAAAGGATGCATTGATACTGAATAATAGACAACACTAATGCATCCTGGCATGTTTAAGGACTTTCATTGCTTAGATTTTGACACGATGAGTGATTTCCGCTAATGCAGACAGTTTCTGAAATATATATTCCCAGATATTCTTATAGGCCGAAGTTGTAGTCTTGCAGGTTTTGACAACACAAATACAGCATGTTGTGGAGCAGGGAAATATGGAGGGTGGGTGACTTGTTTGATGCCTGAAATGGCTTGTACAGATGCAACCAAGTATGTATTCTGGGATGCATTTCATCCAACTGAGAAAGTTAATTACCTGACATCACTGCTCTTATGGAATGGGACAGCCTGTTCACCATATAGCCTTCAAGAGCTTGCTTCAGCATAAGAGGAACTTGTTTTTATACAAATTGGTGTTAGGACTTCCGTGCATATTGCATGATACAGCTTAAGGATGGCAATGGTACAAGAAAGTTGTTTCAACTATGTGCCATGATACCTCTGAAGGAGATCAGATCTTCACGTTTGATTCTGCAACTGTCTAAAGGGAATATCATGATCATGAAGAGAGTTGACAATTCAAATTCTTGATGGCAAAGAGCTCATTTGTACATGTCAATGTATGAAATTCCTTAACATTTCAGACATTAAAACTAATAATTACATAACAACCATAACATTCCATTTCTTTTTTTTTTTTCCTCGTATCAAGAGGCTCTTTACTACTGCCCTGGTTTCAATTTCTTGATTCCAAACTGACAGTGATGAATTATACAAGTATCGGACGTCAATCAACAGTTCCATGCAGAGGCTTCCCGTTTCAAGGTTTTGTTGATTGGCTTCTGAAAAGAAAACCTGTTACACAGATCCAACATTAGGTGACCTTTTTCTAGGCTAGGAAAATTCGATTAACACATGTCGTTGGCTGACCTTTATATGGAGTGAATTTTTGATAGTCTGGTAACGGAAATCTTGTCTGGTTTTGTTTTCTTACAAACTATCATAAAACTGTTTGCCTTTACTTATGGTTTTACTTTTTGATTCTTTTTGTTTGCAACTTCCAAAATCGAGTCCAAACTACAAACAAAAAGAGTTCATTGAACAATGTTATTGTCTTATTTGAAGTTTGTCAGGCAGTTTCTCTTTCTGTCCATGTTAATGTCTCTATTGTGCCAGATAATGTAGTCCAAGGCCTATTCTCTCCAAGCCTAGTTGAGTTCACTTGGGCGATCTGAAAATTGCACGCAATCACTAAATTTATCAAGCTCACCGATTTCTTACCCAAAATCGATATGTGATGGCTCTTTTTGAAGCACAATAGGTGAAATTGTAAAAGACGTAACCCAACTTAACAATCCCATACAGACCTCAAAAGCCAACGGAAAATCTTTCTTCACTCATTTAATCACGTAAACGAGCGTTTAAACACTCCAAATAAATTAAACAATGATGATAGATAACACTTAAGCAAACATTAAATAAGTGTCATATGCCCAATATCAAGTTAGAAGGACATTTTAAATGCATAAGAAAGCAAAGCGAGGAGTTTGCAAGAGAAGAGAAGAGCAAACTACTCAACTTGGAAAAAAGTTCTTATAAGTGAGGGGCTTGACCTTTTTATAGTGGTCTCTCATGGCCACTTTTTATTAAATTTGCAAAAATCTAAAAAAAAAAAAAACTTCAAACTAGCTCTTTTTCTTGTTAAAGAATTATTTTCTAATTTATATAATCTATTGTTGCATATATTTACAACTCTACCATTGCTACAAAAATTATATATTACAAAAAAATTTATGCCACTACCACCAACTAAAATATCGTCCTCGACAAGACCCTTCTGAGGTATCTAGGTGGGGCAATCTTGTTAGATTCTTACTTCAGAGCTTCTTGTGGTTATCCTTTTTGAGACAATTCAGTCGTTTGGTCCAATGTTAAATGGTGTGGTATTGTTATATGATTGACTTTGTTGAAACTTTAAGCATTAAGGTATTTTAGAGCCAGATGTTAATCCTTGATCTCTCCTCTTAGATCTTATCGTCGTCGACAATACCCATCTGAGGTATCTAGGTTGGGCAGTCTTGCTAGATTCTTACTTCAGAGCTTGTTGTGGTTATCTTTTCGAGACAATTGAGTTGTTTGGTCCAATGTTAAATGTTGTGGTATTGTTATATGATTGGCTTTGGTTGGCATGTCATGTTCATTGAAACTTTAGGCATTAAGATATTTTAGAGCTAGATGTTAATCTTTGATGATGATGATCTAGAAGATTTATCATTGTTGGTCTTGAAAGTCAGATCCTCTTCACTTCCATTTGTTGCTCTTCCTTGATAATAACGTAAAAAAGTGTAGTTGTGCCATATAGGTCACATGTAGTTGTGCCATATAGGGCACATGTACTTGTGCCATATAGGGCACACTCTTACACCTTTATTTGTTGGGAGCTTAATTTGCAATGTGGATGCTCCTTTGCTGCTTAAAGAAAAAAATCCTAAAACACATGTCAATTTTTCTAGTCCGTAGTGATTGATTAAGTGTGCAATGCATGGGTGAAATAAAAAATGTATGTTTTGTGTGTGGCTTTGGAATGTAGCCCTATGCATGCATACTTTAGAATGCAATGAAAAAAATATGGTGCAAATACTTGGGTATAGAGCAAGGTGCTCAATGACATGCTATTGATGATGTTTCTTAGTGTAAAAAGATAATAAATTTCACATTGAGGGTTGATTGATTTGATTGAGGATGTGTCTCCTTTGATTGTGATAGGCTAGAGGTTGTGTAATGCTCATCAAGGTTGCCAAAGTGGACCTATCATTAGATTCCGAAGTAGTACTTATCATGTTTACATTGATATTGACAAATTTTGAGGCAATTATAGTAGAAAACTAGAAATAAGTTTGAGAATGATGAGTTCTTGCTCAAATTGATCCCATTTTGCAAGTGATTTTGTACTCCCAAAAAGCATTTGGATACACTCAACTTTTCTTTCAAGATAAGACTTTTTGATCTTGCCCCTTAGATCTTGTAAATGTGTGCACTTTGGCTCCATGAATCTCCTTACACAAAGTATAAGATTATTAAGCATCTAAATCTCTTGGTGATATCTATTTTGCATCAACCTTTGTTTTGAACTTGATAGTCAGAGATCCATTATTGTGATTCATGTTTGGCACTTCTCACATGTGAGGAAACTTTCCTTGTGTTGCATAGACTTGAAGCTCTACAATAGTTACAAAAAAAACTTCCTTTTATACATGGACTTGCCTTAGAATTAGTAGTTTGTTTTTTCTTTTTGCAGATAGATGAACAAGAAAAATATTAGTACACTAAGTATAATAGTTATGTATAAGTGTGCCTCATGTGCATGGGATTCACAACCGTTTTTGCATATGATGTGACCCTAAAAAATATGCATACATTGGAGATGCATGACTTGAATGGTGCAAAAGACAAGGTTGTGCAATGTGCATAGGGTTTCTACATGTCAAGGCTTCTCTTCCTATCTGAGTTACGTGAAGAAATAAAACTAAGCTTTGTATCGATGTCTCTATTGGATCGTGAAATGACTTGATCATTGGTTTCAAGTGATGCCAAGTCTATCTTCTTCATCGAGATTCATTTTTTGATAGGTTCATGCTTTCTAAGAGCTCATGCTTGCTTGTTTTCTTGTGATGCTCTTTCTTTGATATTCATTGTGGCTTTCTCTTTGGTTTTATTGGAGCCACAAAAGCATTTGGCATCCACATACACTTAATCTTTGATTGTTGACATGATTGCTTCGTTACTGTAGGTTAGATGTGTTGGCCAAAACTTTATTTATCTGATTTGATCTTGTTCTTGCTTTGTGAACTTTGGTGACAAAATTCTCTTCTCAGGAAAGATCATGGTATCATATGCTTGTTAAAAATTCTTTGGAACCCATATCTCTGATTTTCTTTATTGAACTATTACAAAATTCTTTGGAACCCAAACTGATTGATATTTTAGAGTTTTTCTATTGGAAGGAGGATTCTTTGACTTCTTGGTTTTCTTTGGTGTTACCTTGCCTAGTCATTAAGGAGATGGAGTTATCCTTGATTTTGTTAGTGGAGATCAACTCTCTTGGATTTTTACTCAACTTCATTGCTCTAATTATGATCTCATCTCCTATTGGTTGAGACCAATCCTCACTTCCACTCGTAGTAGTCTGATCATTATTTATGCAAGCTTTGTCATGTATAGAAGAGTGTGATGCATGTGGAACACACAAAAATTTAGACAAATACGCAAAACAACGAGGATAAAAACAATGACAAAACACAATGCATATGTTAATTTTGAACAATCATACAACTTCGTGTAAAATTTAAAGAGATTGAGTGCTTGCATAACTTGTCTGGTTTAAAATTAGAAAATCCAACATTAGAATATTCATGGTGTACACTTGAATTGCTAGGTTGATGGGATTACGTAAAAATGCTTCTTATTAACATAAAAAATTCTTAATTATGAGCTCCATTTACCTTTTCCCTTTTGACTAGCTAAGAAAACTTGATATGCAACATGTTAATTGAACTGCTTTATCTAGACTCATCTACTTGCAAGAAAATAGAGATTAACTCTCGAAATTAAGAATAATCTATAGAAGTGAACTATCTAATAAGATTTAAGCAACAAAAATCAATTTCTCCTTCAAATATTTGATCTTTGTAAAAAAACTATCCATTGAATCTCCTTCATTCGTATGCTCACTCTCAATTGTTTTTAGAGGTAAGCAACATGAGCCTTATTTGTTGCTTGGTATATTTTGTAAGAGTATCCCAAGCATCTTTTGCTATTTTGCATGAGCAAATGGAGGGATAATGGCATGCTTGGATGAAAAAGCTATCAATGCATGTCTTTGCATCCTTTTGCCATCCCAATGAAGTTTCTCTATAGTGCTTGCAATAGGAACTACAACACGACTAAGAAATTGAAGGTCATCATCATCAACACCATCTGCATTACCTTCATCAATGTATTTGTAGGTGTAATAGGATGTTTTTGAACACCTGTGCAATTTTGAGATTATGACCTTAAGGGTGTCAATGATGTCCTCGAGGAAATGGCAACCTGCTTTGATACCAATTGTTGGAGTTCAAGGTCTACAAAAGCACCAACATAGCACAAGGAAGAAGAAGAAGCTTGGAGAACAACATGGTACGGAATGTATTACCAAGTGAATGTGCAAAGATAAGTGATCCATTATGGTTATATGTGTATATATAAGACAAGCGGAGGGAAAATAATCTCCTAAAGAGGGAGAAGTTTCTTGGCAGTCCTAAGTGTGTTCACACATCACTACCATAATATACCAACAAATATGGGAAACTAAATTTATGTTTAATTTTGAAGTGATCGATAATGCTTTGAATGATTTGATTCATGAAATGTGTTGCTCAATTTTAAACCAATTCTAATGGTAATCTGAATCTTCAAATAATTCCTTGGTCAAGATGTGTGCTATTGCTAATGTGTTTGCCTATTTGAGCAACCAAGATTTAATACATTTAGTGTTATGTTCCATGTAAAAACAAGCATGGAAATGTATTGTGGAGGACTTAAATTAATGTGAATGTGAACGATATGTAGAAATTAAGTGATCATAATGAGGTGTCAATGAAGTCTAATGGATCCCCTGACATTCTTCAATAGAATGATTTTTATACTTAACTAAATATCTATGATATTGAGTACCTATACATGTAGTAATTACATAATCAATTATTTTCTCAAGAATTAAGATGTCTGATGCTTCTTCAAGCAAAGAAGGATCATCAAGAATAGGAGTGAGTGGTAAGGTGCCTTTGAATGGTTTTAGTAAACTAATATGAAAAGAGTTATGGATTTTCTAGTTATATAGTATATCTTATCTAAATGAGTTGTGAATAATCTTTTGAATAATGTGAAATGGTCCATACTAATGTGGGCGCAAGTTTAACTTTAGGATGCTACATAATATTTTTCAAAAATCATTTAATGATATCTAACCATAATCATTTTCCTAAAATTCTTTTACTAACCATTGTTTATTAACATTATAAGTGTAATGTTCTTGAATTTTCCTAATGGGCTCATGAAATTCATGAAGTATAGAAATGTGAGCTTGAGCGATAGATTTAGCCATAGGAAACTCAGTTTGAGTGAGTGACATGGGAAAGGAAAACTTTTTACCATAAAAAAATTCAAAAGATGCTCAGCCAGTATTTGTATGTGTTGTGTTATTGTAAGAAAAGTGAAGCAATTTCAATTTCTCACCCCAATTAGTGGGTCTATCTAATGATAACAACACAATACACTGATAATAATGCTATTTCTAGCTTCACTTTGCCCATTAATTTTTGGATGAGATGTAGAATTAAAATCTATTTTAGAACCAAAATGTTGAAATAATGCAAGCCAAAAATGATTGATTAGACAACATCACTTTTGGAAAACTATGATGTGGTAAAATATAGTTAATAAACAACTTAGTAGCCTGAGGTGCACAAAAGGTCTTTTTACAAGGAATGAAATATGCATATTTACTAAACTTATCAACTGTCATCCAAATCATGTCATTATGGGATGAATTCATATGAAGACTACTAATGAAATCCATAGAAATTTGTTCCCATGGTTCGTTTGGAATGGGAAGTTGTAGTAACAATCCAAATGCTTTACCATGATGACATTTGGCACGTTGACATGCAATGAATTGGGAAACATAATGTGCAATATTGTTTTCCATATGGGGCCAAAAAAAAAAGTCTTTGCATGTGAATGTTGTGCTTTGTATGTCCCTATGTCCCATATAAGATAGTTCATGCATTTCTTTCATTACAAATTCTTTAAAAGCCCGAGTAAAGCATAATTTGTGTTGAAAATACAAAAAACCATTATGAATTGTGTAATGTTTATCAGACAAAGATGCGGAATTGTTGAACTCATGCCATGCATGTGAGAAATACAGATCAAAATCATAAGTGGGAATCATTTCTCGAAATGAATGAATTTGAATGGCGGAAATCGTATGAAGAAAAAAGATTGTAATTGTGTGAGGGAAGACTACTAAGAGCATCGGCTACAACATTAGCTTTTCCAGGTTGATAATGGATCATAGGCTAAAGATTTTGAATAAATGAATCCCATTCAAGATATTGATAAGGGATTAATGGCTATTTAATAAGTAATTAACAGCTTGTTGATTGATTTTGATTAATATCTTGAATCCCATAAGTTAGTGTTTCCAAATTTGTAAAGCATATGAAATTGCTAATAATTCCTTGTCATACGTACTATAATTATTTATGAGGTCTTAAGCTTTCTACTTTGGAATGCAATGGGATGATCATTTTGCATTAAAATTGCACCTATGCCCAAGCCACTAGCATTGGTAACTACATGAAAAGGTTGTGCAAAATCAGGCAACTACAAAACAGAAGCATGTGAAAGTGCATGTTTGAGTTTTTCAAAAGATTGTTGTTGTGATAACCCCCATTGAAATTATATTCTCTTTTTCAATAATAAAGTAAGGGGCAATTCTAAATAAGAAAAACTATTCAAATAATGAAGCAGAATATGCAGCACTATGTGCGGCCTTGCATGAATGTGTCCAACATGGTACCAAAAGGTTGATTATCAAAGGAGAATCAATCTTGATAATTAAGCAATTGCAAAATTTTTGGTGTTGCAAAAGCCAAAATTTGTTTGAATGGCTGAAAAGGTTAAGAGTGTTATTGAAACAATTTGATAATACTCAAATATGTCATGTACCAAGGAGCCAAAATAAGGAAGTAGATGCATTAGCAAATGAGCAATTTGATGGTTTCATAGCATCCATGAAGCTGGGAGACGACAATTTTGTAGGTCAAGAAGGATTAAAAGATATCATCGAGTTTCTTGAGACTGGAGAACTTCCCAAGCACCTAAACAAGGTACAAAGGCATGGAGTAGTGAAGAAGGCTCTACAGTACCAACTCATAGGAGATCAACTCTATGAGAAAGGTACCTTATCCTTAGAAGGATCCCCTCATCGGATGAAATAAAGAGCATTCTGGAATCATGTCATGATCATGCATGTGGAGGACACTTCTCACATGAAATAACAATATGGAAAGCACTTCAAGCATGATATACATGGCCAACACTTCAAAAAGATGTTCAATATTAGTGTAAAACATGCAATAAATGTTAGATTACAGGAAATAAGTGGTTTACGTATGAACCAAGGACACCACTAATCTCTTATAGATCGTTGGAGAAATGGGGGATCGATGCAATCGGACCCCTACCAAGGACAAGCTCAAGAAAGGAGTACATCATTGTGGCAGTGGATTACATGAACAGATGGGCAAAAGCTGTCAGTACCAACAGGAAAAAGGCAAAAGATATTAGAAAATTTCGTTTATTGTAGATTTGGAACACCTTTAGAGATAGTGTCTGATCATGGTCCAGGTTTTAGATCAGATGTTTAGAATGATCTATTAAGTAGATTAAACATAAGGCATGGATACTCCGCACCCTATTATCCTCAATGTAATGGTGTTGTTGAAAAGATCAACAGAATTCTTTGTAAAATCATTAGTAACTAGGTAAAGAAGCATCCTAAGGAATGGGACAAGCTTTTCACTATAGCATTATGGGCATATTGCACATCCTACAAGACATCATTACGGTTCACCCCATTTCACTTGGTATATGGACAAGAAGCCTTGCTACCAATAAAAGTAGAAATTCCAATTTTTTGAGTACTACTAAAAGAAAGTGGACAGAGTGATCATGAGGTAATCCAAAAGAGGCTTACAGATCTACAAGAACTGAGTATGAAAAGGGATCTTGCAGTTGAGCATTACATGAATCAAGCAGAGAAAAGGAGGCAGGAATTTGACAAACAACTTAAAGATAAAAGGTTGATAGAAGGATCTCTTGTTCTAAGATATGATAATCATTTTGATAATAGGCATGACACAAAGTTCCAACCACAATGGGAGGGACCGTTTCTAATCAAGACAAAGTTCAAGAATGGAAGCTACCAACTTATGGATCTATCAAGGAAAGTGCAAAAGACCAAGGTCAATGGATGAAGGCTAAAGAAGTACTAGCAAAGGATAGAAGACATTGATGATCGACAAAAGCAATCAAAGGAGAAAGAAATATCAATGGTGGTATAGGAAGACGACACACCCTAGGACATCAACAAACTATTCGAAAGCTAGAGACATGAATGCCTCTAGCCTTAGGGGAGGGCTAAGTATGAGGTCTATATTGTTGATACCTCCTCTAACCATAATATTAATATCTAATATGTTACTTATCTTATTTCCCTATGATATGGATATCTATAAAATAAATATGAAAGATAGAAGTCAAGTGGGACCCACCATTGAAGATATGACTAGCTCTCCTTGAAGTAAAAGAGAAATGATCAATATGGAAGGGAAATATAAAAGAGAGATAGAAAGTCTAGAATATTCAAGTATTTAAACCTTGTCCCACTCTCTTTAGAATGAAACAAAGGTCTTTTCAAAGGCCTCATAGCCCCACCATACCTTTTTGAATTTTCAACAAAGGAGACCTTTTGTTTATGAATATATCTTATATTTTTGGGCCCCAAACTCAAAAGTATCATAAAAAAAGTCAAAATTTGGTGGGGAGGACCAATTCCATGCATTTTGAAGAGAAAATATCATATTTTTGTAATATAACCTCAAAATATCCAAGAAATATGTAAAAACAAGCCAAATATCACACCCTCCTGAGTCTAGAATCTTATGGATGTTTGTAAACATCTCCTATTTCACCACAAATGTAAAATATCTAGAAGATTCACCTCAAAATATCATCCCCAAATATCTCTCCAAAAGGCCTATAAAGGGACCCCTTGGGTTCCCTCCAAAAAGGGCAAGAAGAGTTGTATGCAGGTACAGGCTGTGGGTGTACTAGGCACTCCGAACCTAAGAGAAGGAGCATACCCTATGTCACTATATTGAAAGAGCTATGCAATCTCCTAAATTTTAAGTCCCCATGTCTTTGTAAAGTTTTCTATTTCAATCAAGTTCATTTCTCAAATTCCTCCCATCTCCATTATCCTTAACCTTTTCTTATTCTATCCACTACACCCTCTCTTCTTCTCTCATTTCCTACTCATTCCATCTTCATTCCCTCTTCTCCATCATTCCCAAACCCATTGAGGATTGTGGTACTGCATAACTCCTCTTATCATTGAGAATCTCTTTCTTGTGAGTGTTTAGTGTGTTGGTACTAAGAGGGCAGCATGGACAACCCCTGCCTTAAGATTACTTGTGTAATGTTTATGTGTTGGTACTAAGAGGGTGGCATGGATCATCCCTTCCTTAAGAGTACCTTTGTGTGATTGTCTTTGAGTGTACTAAGAGGGTGGCATGGATCACCCCCACCCCAAGAGTGCCATTGTATTTGTGTGACAAGACAGTGAAGACCACCCTTGCCTTGGAAGTGCCGTTTATGTTCTTTTTATGTGAATGATTTTGGAGGACCCTGGTGTCCCTCATCTTCAATTCCATTCTCTATTTATGAGTTGAGCATTGAGCAAGTGTTAGATGCCATTTCCTTTATGCCCCTCTCAATGTGTGTGTCTCTATGTGTGTATGTATATGTGTGTATGTATACATGTGTGTGTGTATGCATGTGTATGCATGTGTATGTATAGTGTGTGTGTGTTTATATGTGTAATTATGTGTATGTATGTCTATTGTGTGTATGTGTGTGTATGCATGTGTGTATATGTATGCATGTTTGTGTATGTATGCATATGAGTGTATGTGTGTGTGTATGTATACGTGTATGTATGTGTATGTGTGTATATGTATATGTGTGTGTATGTGTATGTGCATGTGTGTATGTGTGTGTGTACATGTGTATGTGCATGAGTATGTATGCATGTTTGTATGTATGTATGCATATGCATGTGTGTGTATGTATGCATGTGAGTGTATTTGTGTGTGTCTATGTTGTATGTATATGTATGTGTGTATGTGTAAGTGTGTGTATGTGTATGTGTGTGACCAATGGGCATATAAGCTAAAACATAAACCTGATGGAACAGTTGACATGTATAAGGATAGGCTTGTTGCAAAAGGTTATGCTCAAGAAATAGCATTGATTTTGATGAAACCTTTGCACCCACATGTCGAATGACTACTATTTGTAGCATTTGTGCACTAGCAGCCCATCATGATTGGAATGTACATTAGTTGGACATTAAAACTACATTTTTGAATGGTGTCTTACATGAAGACGTGTATGTTTTTCAACCCCATGGTTTTGTATAGAAAGGGCACGAAAACAAAATGTGCAAATTCAAAAAGGTATTATATGGTTTGAGGCACCACATGCCTAGTATGAAAAGATTCATGCCTACTTGATTGCACATGGTTTTGAGAGCAGTCCAACTGAGAGCACCTTTTATGTTACATGTGCAAATGATGTGCTTTTGATAATTGTTATCTATGTTGATGACATGCTACTCACAGTGATTTTAAGGCTGATTTCCATGCCTCAATTGCGATGTCATATTTGGGGCATTTGCATCACTATTCGGATTATGCAAGTTGATGTTGGAATAGCTCTGTGTCAAAGAAAATATATTGACACATTATTGCAGCGTTTTGGCCTCAAAGATTACAAATCTTTTACCACTTCTATGGAAAAGAGGTTTATGGTTGAGTCTTCATGATGTTGGAGATGCATTTGATGTTGTTATCCATCAACAAGTTGTTGGATGCTTGATCACTTATGCATAACTATGCTTGACATTCAATTTGTTGTCTCTCAGATGAGCAGGTTTATGCAATTCCCAGGTGTCAAGCATTGGTAGGCAGTTAAGTGCATCTTTCGCTACTTGAGGGGTACTCGACTACTTGGATTGTTTTATCCCAAGGGAAGATCACCTCCGTCAGATTTACATGCTTTTTCTAACTCTGACTGGGCTAGTTGCTATGCCACTCATGTGTCTATTAGTTGTTTTTTATTCATGCTTGGTAGCTCATGCATATCTTGATTGAGCAACAAGCAGCCTACTATGGCCACTTCTAGATGTGAGGCTGAGTATAGGGAAGCTTTCATAGCGACTATTGAGTGTGTGTAGCTCAGATGCCTATTGGCTGATTTGGGTGTTGGTGAGTCTTCTATCACCATCATCTTCACTGACAATCAAAGTGCATTGGAGGTTGTGAGGAACCCTTTGTTCCATGCTTGCACAAAGCACATTGAGGTGCAGTATCATTATGTCAGGGAGAGGTTGTCTATTGGAGAGATCATTTTGCCATATGTGCCCACACAGGATAACATTGAAGATCTTTTCACAAAGGCTCTGCCTCGAGAGAAGTTCTAAGCTTTTTGCAAAGCTTTGGGCTTACTTCCTTTTGTGGATTGATCTCTTTCCACATAGCTTGGCACTTCCTTATACATGAATGCCAGCTCCTTGTCCACTGCATCACTCCTAGGGATGATTTGTCGATTTATTTTGGTAGTCATGTGTGTGAACACACTTAGGACTGCCTGAGCACTTCTTTCCCTCTTTAGAAGTTTTTTTCCCTGGCTTGTATATATGCCTATAACCCTAACAAGTCACTTATCTTTGTACATTCACTTGATAATACATTCAATATTGTGTGTTGTGCTCCAAGCTTCTTGAATTCTTCCTTGTGCTGTTTGCATGCTTCGGTAGGCCTCAAACTCTAACAATATCCAATGGCCACAAACTATATTTAGTAAATTAAAAAATAACTAACAAAAAAACCATGCTTAAATATAATTAAAATATACCAAAACTACCTTTAAACTCATGGAAAAATGTATCCATTCTACTCGCTCGTTAAATGTGAGATTTCCATGCCTCGCAAGCGTAAAGCTGCCACCTCTCTCATTCAGAGATTCCTATATTCCAAGTAATATAAACATCTCATGCTCTACTAGTAAGCTAAAAGCGATTGCAAAGTGGTAGAAACAAAAAGATATTGGGAGAAATTATAAATTGGATATATGATGTGAAATTAACATAAACACTATTCATGAGAGCAGTTTCATCCGATTTTACAAAAAGTTCTAATAGAGCTATGGCGAAATCCATCATCGTGTAGATAGTGATACTCATTCAAACTTCATTCTGTGTTTAAAGTACATTTTCATCCATGAAAAGTCGAGGTACCGAATACACAAATCACATAAATCGTCGTAACGAAAGATTTTGGTTTACATTACTATTGCCTTCAGAGAAATAAAGCCAAATTGCTAATTATTAGAGAGATAGGACAAGGATTTTTTTTTAGTGCTTATATGTTTCAAATAAACATAATTTATTTTATAATATGGAATTTCCTTGCGTTTTTTTGCACATCTAAGACAGCCGATTGAGATATGGCAGGATAATGCCACCACGTGTCTATTTGACCATAGAGTAGATTTCTATAACACTTTGTAAACCAAACTTTTTAGCCATAGAGGAAATTCAAACACATATATTTCTAAGAGCGCACCAAGATAATATGATTCTTGAACTAAAACGGAGCATCACTTCGAGCTATATGCAATTCACCAAGACTGACAATAAAACCTTGGGGCATATATAAAAACATGTGAAGAAGCAAGTGTTTATTATCGAACAAACTGGCTCGCCATAGTAAGATACCTATAAACCAGCATTTAGATCTCACCTGTATATTGGTGTGTGTGGGACTGAAAAGGTAAATGTCCTTTTTTTTTAATAGAGGTTCAACAGGCACCTACTTCCCCAAGCTTTAACTTTGAAAGTACAATTATACAAGTGAATGGGCATAGTACCTACGGGGCCTCCCATATCCCTCAAAGTAGGGGTTAGATAAGGTAACTTGGATAACAAATGGTTTAAACTGGCCAAAGCCTTACATGTTTAGCTCCGGGATTGAACTCTGGAACTCTGCCTCAAGAGACCAAAGCCAAACCACTCGAACTACGGGATGTGGATTGAGAAATAAATGTTGCTAAATCACAAAGCTCCTATAGATACTTCTACTCGTACCCACCCACCCACCCAAGGCTTTCTCCAAGGCTTATGACTAAGGTGGTGAACAAGGCATAGAACTTGGCATACCTTGTCATCCGAGTCACCGAAGTCACCATTGGCACCATTGGCTATGTGCGAGAGAGGACCTCAATGATCAAGGAAGACAGAGGTTCTCGGTACGTCCCGGAGGTCACCCATCCCAGTACTATTCCCCCTAGAGCTCGCTTAATCGTGGAAATATCTTGCCACTAAGATACACCCTTGTGGTGCTTGAAGAAGGGGAAAGACTAAGGTTGGCATTATCTTTAACAAGTTTTGGGTCCTCAAAGCTTCATTCTTTGTTTCCAAAGCCTATTTTTGAAGCATTTTTGGGGTGTTTTTGGAGCCATTTTGGAGTACTTTCATGGATAGTTCTCTTCACATAGGTCCAAAGAACATCAAGAAGAGTTTCTTTGTATTTCTTCAACAATGAATGTTCACCTTTTGGGGCTGTGTTTTCAGCCACACTAGCTAATCTATAGGTTTCTTGAAAGGTTTTAGCTATGGTGGGGGAAGCACCACAAGTCTATGCAGGTTTTTGAGCCTCAAGAATAGAGTTGATAGAGACTTGCAGATGTTGTTGTTGTTGGCGAGTTTTTGAGTAGTGAATTCAGCATTTGAGTGCCATTTTACTGCATATATTGAGCACATACACACTATGTATGCTTCTGTGGATATCGCTTATGTACGTCCATGCAGTCATTGATATAGTGGTTGTGTTTTTGCATAAAGCCTTTTATGTTTGATAAAAAGGGTCGTGGTGAGGTTTCCTTAGGTGCTCGATAAGCCTAGTTGGCTTCTTTTAGGTAATTGATTATATGCAGTGGAATCAATGATTAACTATGCAAGTAAACATGTCAGTACTTGCAGTTTTATGAGATTTTGACACTAGCCATATGCTTATTTTGCAAAGGATACTCTGGCAAAATTTTTCTAGATTTTTGGTTTTGTCAACTATACAATGGTCGATTTACTCCTTGATACAGTTATTAGTGTGAGCACATTTATCCTCACATACTCCTTTTGGTTGGTCATTACTATTCATTACTTCATTTTTCTAGGAGGACTGCTGAATTCTCTCTGAGAATCTGACACTTGGTCATCCTTCTTTGAGGCTTAGTGGGGTTCGAACTCTTCTAGCTCCATTATCATTCTATTTAGTTCTCTACCATCATGGCATCAGGGTCCAATGCCAGCAAGGAGGAGCTATAACTTGCAGGGTAAAGACCATTCTGAGATCTGAAAATTTGATGGCACAAACTTTGCTCTATGGAAGAATCAGATTGAAGATGTGCTGATTCAGAGGAGGCAATGTAAGCTAGTAAATGCAATCTCAAAGAAGCTTGATGGCATGGATGAAGATGATTGGGATGAGCTAGATGAAATGGCTAGGTCTACCATTTGATTGCAGCTGACAGATGATGTTTACTTTAGAGTATTAGAATGTGAAAGTGCAGAGGAGCTTTGGACAAAGTTATGCAATACATATGAAAAAGAGACATCATCAAATAAAGTATATATGATGAGAAAGTTATATGGCCTTTGCATGAAGGACACAGATAGTGTAGCTGCTCATCTAAATGAGTTTAATGCTATATTCTCCCAGTTACAGGCTCAGAAAATGGATATGGATAATGAAATGAAAGTAGTCTTGCTGTTATGCACCTTTCCATCATCATGGGATACGTTTTGCATAGCTATTAGCAATAGTGCACCTGGAGGTAAGCTTGTCTATGATGACATAATTGGAGCACTCTTGAGTGAGGAGATTCATAGAAAATCTATGGTTGCACTCATAGTGGATATGCATATAATGTTCATGATTCTTACCAAGGAAAGAATCAACAACATGGCAAGAGCAAGAACAAAGAAAAGAATGGTCAGCGGAATAAGAGTAGAATTAAATCAAGGAAGAGGGATATCGAATGCCATTATTGTCATAAGAAAGGACACATGAAGAAAGGCTGTTATGCATTAAAGAATTCTAAAGGTAAATGACAGAATGTTGATGGGCATGTTAAATAGCTACATGCAACATCTACTTCGATAATGAAGATTGAAGAAATTAATGCTATTTTTGATGATGATGTGTTGACACTTGATAGTACTATGCCAATTGAGGCTCTTATGGCTGATTCTCTTTCCCAGACGTGGCTATTAGATTCTGGTGCTTCTTTCCATGTGACACCACATAGAGAATGGCTCTCTAATTATGCAACAAAGTCTCTTGGTACCATGAGACTTGGTGACTCTTACTGACATTGTGGGGATTGGAGATGTGGTTGTGCAATTCATTGATGGTTCAAAATGTACTATGCATAATGTATGCCATGCACCTCAGTTGTCATGCAATTTGATGTCAGTTGGTCAACTTGATGACCTTGGTTACAAGGTGATCTTCTATGCTCAATCCTTTCACATATCAAAGGCAATATGGTTATTGCAAAAGGAATCAAAGTTGGCTCACTTTATCCTTTATTCGTATCACAGAAAGAACACTTGTTAGCTGTTACTGAACAACCCATGGCTTGTTGTTGACATGACAATTTGGGCCATATATAATGTAGTGGAATGGAAAATCTTTCTTGTTCTGGCTACTTACACATGTTATCTTTCTCTGATTTTTCATTTTGTGAGCATTTTCAATATGGAAAGCAAACTAGGAATGTGCACAAAATGCACATTGACTCTTCAATTTAAACTTTACATCTCGTTCATATAGATGTGTGTGGTCCTATGCCCACAAGGTTAGTAAGGGGTTCTCTTATTTTGTCACTTTCATAGATGAAGCTACTAGAAAAGTTTGGGTATATCCTATCAAAGAAAAGGATGAGGTACTCCCTACTTTTAGAAAATGGCTTGCTTCAGTTGAGATTAAAGAAGGAACTAACTTAAGGCTTTACATTCAGATAATGGGGGTGAGTATACCTCACATGAAATCAACCTTTTCTGTCAGTCTAAAGGAATTTGTAGAGAGTTTACAACTCCTCATACCCCAGTACAAAATGGTGTAGCTGAAAGGATGAATAGAACTATTCAGGATAGGGTAGTTTTTATGTTGCATCATGCAAACGTTTCACAAGGCTTTTGGGTAGAAGCAGTATTGACTACAATTCACGTGATTAACCTTTCACCTATGATTGCCAAGGATCTAAAAGCGGCACAAGAGTTACAGACAAGGAAGCCACCATATTATGATCATCTTTGAGTTTTTGGGTGTGAAGCATATGTTCATATACCCAAGAATCTTAGACAAAAGTTGGACCATAAGTCAATGAAATGTATTTTTCTTGGATATGGTCAAGAAGGACATTTGGATATCAATTATGGGATCCTGAAACATCAGATCAATAATCAGAAGTAGTGATGTCATTTTCAATGAGTCTAAAATGCACAAACGACCCATTAAGGAGGTTGAAGTGAGAAGAGTGGAGTTTGAGGATACTAGTCCTCTAGCTAGCATGCATAAAAATGTTGAACAGAAGGATGTTCAAGAGAATGTTCAATCAGATCAATCTGCAAATGTTCTTGTTCAGCAACCATTGAGACGCTCTACATGTGTCTTACATCCACCTGATAGATTTGTTCTAGGTTTGGATTTTGTTATGCTAACAAACGCTGGTGAGCCTTCTTGCTATAAAGAGGCTATGCAAACAACAGATCATGTCAAGTGGGAGCATGCCATGAAGAGCGAGATGGATTCTATTCATAGATAGTACTTGGGAATTAGTACCTTTGCCAAAAGATAGGAAAGCTTTACCATGTAAATGGATATATAAGCTGAAATTCACATCAAATAGTGCCTCTCCAAAGTATAAAGCATGACTTGTTGCAAAGGGTTTTAAGCAACAACATGGCATTGATTTCAAGGAAATCTTCTCTCCAATGGTCAAGATGACTACCTTGTGCATGTTGCTTGGATTCGTTGCAATGGAGGACTTAGAGCTAGTCCAAATGGATGTGGAAACTACTTTCTTGCATGGAGATCTTACAGATGAGATCTATATGGAACAACAGAGGGTTATGTAGTTCTTGGCAAAGAAAGTCTAGTTTCTAAGCTCAAGAAGAGCTTATATGGACTTAAACATTCCCCTATACAATGGTACTAGGAGTTTGATGCTTTTATGAAGTCTCAAGGCTATTCTCGAAGCAATGAGGATCATTGTCTCTACACAAAGAGATTCTCAGACGGCAACTTGATATGCTTGATACTTTATGTCGATGATATGTTGATTGTTGGGAAGTCCTCCTATGACTTGTCAATTCTCAAAAAGAAGCTGAGCCAAACATTTGATATGAAGTATTTGGGGGATGCCAAACATATTCTTGGCATGTGCATTACTCATGATAGGAGTAAAAGATGCACATATCTATCTCAAAGTGAGTACACATCCAAAGTACTTCACAGGTTCAATATGTAGGGTGGAAAGGTATTGAGTACACCTTTACCCACATATGTGAAATTGACCATAGGATAAGTGGTTCCGCCCTGTTTATTATGCTAGTCGACAATTAGCTGCTACTGAACAAAATTATTCCATCACTGAGTGCGAATGCCTGGGTTTGGTTTATTCGGTGAAGAAATTCTGGCATTATTTACTGGGACGGCCATTTACCTTTCATGTGGACCATGCAGCTTTGGTTTATCTTGTCCGCTAGCAACATTTAGGGGGCCGATTAGCCAGATGGGTGCTATTGCTACAAGAGTTTGATTATGAGGTTGTGCATCGTCCGGGGTCAGCACATGCACTCGCTCATTTCTTATCTCGGCTTGATTCCGGTGAACTTCCTGGTGGAATTAACGATTCTACCCCTACTATCTACGTGACTGATTCGATCCAGGATGATTGTCCGGAGCTCCCGATGGCACCTTTGTATTATGATACTCTTATGATCTTTCTCACGGGTGGAAGCTCCCCGACTCATACTTCTACTTCTGCCCGTCGTAAACTGGCGATGTATGGTCGATGGTTTCGGATCATTGTAGGATAGCTGTATTACATGGATCCATCTGGCGCACTCTTCCTTTGTATCCCTCCCCATGAAGTTCCTTCGGTTATTGACATGGCCCATTCTACTCCTTTCAGTGGTCATTTTTCGGTTGATCTTATTTACCAGAAAATTCTACACAGTGGCTTATGGTGGCCCACTATGCAGCGTGATATTGCTGCTTATGTCAAAGAGTGTGATGCTTGCCAACGATTGGGATAGCCTTTACAACGGCATCATTTTCCACTATAGCTTGTCTCTCCCCTTGAACCTTTTTCAAAAGTGGGGCTTGGATTTCATTGGTCCCATTACACCCCCTGCTACGATTACTAATCATCGGTATATACTTACCTGTACGGATGATGCTACTTGGTGGGCTGAAGCTTGGGCTTTACGGTCTGCAATTGCATCAGTGGTGATCAAATGTTTGATGACTGATGTTTTCCCTCGTTTCGATCTTCCCTTAGAGATTGTTTCTAATCAAGGCACACATTTTGTTAATTCTTGAATGCAAGCGCTTACCCGAACCCTAAAGATTGTTCATAAGTTTAGCTCCCCATATTATCCTTGCGCCAATGGCCTTGCTGAAAGTACCAATAAAACCCTTCTTACAATGCTCAGGAAACTAGTTCTGGAATGTCTGGCGTGTTGGGACCAGTTCCTTCCTTCGGTCCTATGGGCTTACCGTACTACTTACAAAGTGGAGGCCATTGCACCCATGGAGTTGGTGGTACCTAGCCTACGGGTGGCACTGGATCATAAGCTATTACCGGAAGAGTCCTTTCCTTTTCGATTGGATGTGTTGCAGTCTTTGGACGAACAACACCTGGAAAGTTTTCTGATGCTGCAAGAAGTGCAACTACGACAAGCTAAGACACATGATCGATTTCTTCGCACTCCCGTTTTTACCAAAGGACAATTATTTCTTTTCTATAATGCTAAGTCTAATCGTTCCGCGGGCAAGTTCAAACTTCGATGGTTTGGTCTTACCATATTGCGGATCAGGTCGGACCCGCTACTTTTCCATTATCCACTTTAACTGGTACTCTTCCTCCTAAATCCATAAATGGGTCAAAACTTCATCTGTATTCTTCCATGCTTTCCTCACCTTAATTAGGTATTGGTATTTTTATTATTCGTCCGGTTTCTGCCGCTGTTGTTGTCTGATTTCTCTTTCCATTACGCACATTTCAGTTGATCGATGGTTCTTAAAATTCCCATTTTATTACCTAACCATCATTAGTCGCTGCACTATACGTCTGGGATTTTGTTAATCTGTGCATGTCATCATTATGCATGCATGTTTGCAACAACTAGTGATGATTGTGTTTTCTACCCATGCTTCCATTCGATTTTTTACTTAATCACGTTCTTCTCCCTCTTTCCCGCTATTGTGTTTTTGCACTCTGTGTGTTCTTTACTGTCTTTTGCATTCGTGTTCTGTTGCTCGCCATGGAAGCTTTAGCAAATATCACTACTTTTCGTGCTGGCCTCACTCTTGAATTGAGTGAGTTTTTGCGCACATGCGGGCTTTTAGCATTCGTCGAATTGCCATGGCATTTGGTCGAATGCCACCCATTCTTTGCTCAGATCATCTCTGCTATAGCCGACACTCCTTCGACAAAAACTTGTTGGCCAATAACCTGTCTCAACCCACGCATTGTAGTGACCTTGGATACCATAGCCAAGGGATTCCATCTCCCTCAAGAAGGTAGTGTCGACGTGCCTCTCCTGCCGATGATGACCATGAAGCAACTCTTCCTGCGTTAGTCCTCTAATGAATTTGCTATTCTTTGTCACCCTGAACCGGAGTGCTTAGCCCTACAATTCTTGGTGGTTGCACTCAACCTCTAAAAACGCACTTACGGTATTTCTCGATCATTTTATTCCATGATCAATGTTGCTACACATGAAGTGGTCAATTGGGCCTTATTTTTCTTCCGGCGTATTCAAGGGGAATGTCAAGTGGTCTCCCGATAGATTACGAAGGGCGACATCCCTTGAACGAGACTCCCTCATATGATGTCCTTCCTTCTTCCGACAATTCAACATGCGTAGCCTCCTCCAATGGATGCTCTTCTATTTCACAAAGAATCTGTGCAGGCGATGGAGGTTGAAGACAACGATGACCTCCTATAGTTTTTTCGGGGGAAGCGTCGCAAACTGAGCCCCTCACAGAGTCAAGGTTAGCCTTCCTTAATTGTCCAATTGCAAGATACCACCTCTTCCGCACCTATCCTCTCTCCTCCACCATCTCCTAAGGATCAAGCCGCTCTAGACACTGTAATGGAAAATGTTCATCCCGATGATACGATCGTTCACCCACAAACCCACTCTCATGAGCCAGCGCCCGACACCATCACGAAGGTTGTGCAACTCGCAGAGTAAGCGCAAACCGAGGAAGTGCTGGTGCAATCAGATGTACAGCCTGTTATGGTAACAATCCTTGTCCTTCCGTCTACCCAAAAATACACCTCCCTCTCTTTCTCCGTCCAAAGTGCCTTTGTCGCCTAGCCCTCCTCCTTCGTTGCAACATTTGGTAGCCCTTTGCCATTCCCAACCCATCCCTTCCTCTCCCTATTACTCTCCCTGTTCTTCTTCTACCACCATTTTGGCTAATCCCTCTAGACCCATCTCGACCTCCATCATCCCTGACTCCTTGGCTCAATTAGCCCAAATCGGGAATTACCTTATCCACCTCTCCAAGCATCTCCCTCACCACGTACAAGTTTCCCATCAGTCCCTGCGTACAGAGTATCAGTCCAAGGTCGATTTACTTGAAGCTGATATGGCACCCCTCCAGGAAGAAGTCTTAGCAGGAAAGGTAGATGCAAGCCTATTGCAGGAGCAGCTCTAGACCTTACAAGGACAGCTGACAGAGAAGGATGCCATCATCGTAGCTCACGATGATGAGATGAGTCAACTTAAACAAACAGTCAGTGATAAGGAGGATGCTCTGCAAGCTTTGGGTAATCTTTTAGATACAACACAAAGTCAATTCATTATGGTAGAGCTGAATTATCAAGTGCTGGCCGAGAAAGCCTTACAAGCCGAAGTGGAGCTGAAGAAAGTCTCTGAAGAACTCTTCCAGAAAAGCCGGTCATTGGAAGAGGAAATAGGTCGGACCCTCAAACTTAAGAAGGATGTCGAAGCTACCCAGAAGGAAAGGCAAGACTTCTTTAAAACCATGTAGTTTCAATCCCAAGAGCTAGGATGTCGAGAGAAACAACTCGGTATCCAGCAGGAGCGCCTATCGTGTATCGATGCAGAGATTGCATAAATGAAATTACGCCGAGATGCTACACTGGCAAACGACTTCTACATCCAAGAATTTTTGCAGAATCAAGCTAAATTTTTGCTATCTCAAGTTATCGCTTCAAGCTCTGTGCGGACCGATGCACACCTTGTCAAACCGCAGATTTTGCAAGAGATGTTAGACTCCTTAAAATAGAAAATCTCTTGCACCTTTAAATTAGCTAGAACCATGTACATACAAGGAATCATTGATGATTCTTAATCTTGTAATTTTCCCTGCTAGGTTCGAGTCCACCGTGCATGCCAGTGTGAGGCCGCCAGAATATTATCTAGAAGATTAATTATAATTAGGAAAAGGCGCGCACTGGAAGGGTGTTGCACAAAACGTTGTAACGCCTTTCTGATTAATCGAGCAGTGAGTGGAAGAGAACAATAGATGCATCGCCGGACGGTTCTGTCTGGGCGATCGACTGGAGCTGATTCTATCACGAGTTTATCCAATTGTAGTGTCATCTGTATTGTTAAGGTTCAGTATTGAAGTAAACAAGGTATTGCGTTAACATCTTATTTCATTATGGGTGAAGTGCGAGTATGACAATAATATTAACTGAACAATATAAGTTCTATGCCTGTGGTTATGGTAATTGTTAGAAGTTGTTATGCGTTGGAAAGTGGTAGTTGAATATGTTGTAATTGTCAAAAGATAATGAAGTGACTTGGGAAAATACATAAAGGGCCTCTGTATTACAGACCCCTGACCATCCCAAGAACCCACATATAGATTGGTTAACAATTTAGATTAACCATAAGATTAACATCACATAAGCTTCCTTGGGAGGAACGCTCATTGTTTCACTTGCCTTGTCCTTACCCTAGGAGCTGTTTTCTAATTGTCCATCAAAATGCAATTGAGTCTTAGTTGAACTAGAGCAATTGAAGAGGCAACTAGCCTCAAACATGGTTTGAGCCAATTCTACCATCTTAGCACAAAGCTTGGTTTGTTCCATCTGTAGATCAGCCCTGTGGTAACACTTTTCATGATCTATTATGTTTGGCCCTTCTTGGATTCTGGCCTAATATGCTTTATGCATCATGTCTAGGTCTTTGGGAGTGGGATTTGCTAGGAATGATTCTACTCTAGGTGGTGGTGAGATTACATGAGGTGGATTAGAAGGTGGTGGATTAGAAGGTGGTGGATTATGAGGTGATGGGTGAGAGTGCATTTGAGATGTGAGTTCAATTATTTTGGCTTTTGTTTCTCTTAGGCTTTCCTCAAGCTCTCTCATCTTCTTTGACCATTGTCTCTTCATTCTTTCATGGCTTTCCCTCCAAGCTCTTGTCCTTTTCTTGGTTAGGCTCTAGGTCTCACTAACCTCAGAACTCTTTTCTTGGCCTAAGCCTCAATTTTTTTGTAATGCTTGAGCTCTTGTGACTACTTGCACTAGGGCAGTGGAAGTCACACTTCCAATAGAATCAACTACTAACCCAATGACATTAATAGGGGTGATCTTCGGCCTTGTCCTTACCCTGGGAGGTGGCTTCCTTTATAGATTTTGCAATTAAACTCTCCAATCTTTCTAATAGTCCATCAAAATGCAAAAGAGTCTTAGTTGAACTAGAGAAATTGAGGAGGCAACTGGGCTCAAACATGGTTTGAGCCAATTCTACCATCTTAGCACAAATGTTGTTTCATTCCATCTCTAGATCAGCTATGGGGTAACACTTTTCATGATCTATCACATTTGGCCCTTCTTGGGCTCTGGCCTGATATGCTTTAAGCATCATGTCTAAGTCTTCGAGAGTGGGATTTGCTAGGATTGATCCTACTCTAGGTGGTGGTGAGATTACATGAGGTGGATTAGAGGGTGGTGGATTAGGAGGTGATGGTGAGAGTGCATTTGAGATGTGAGTTCAATTATTTTGGCCTTTGTTTCTCTTAGGCTTTCCTCAAGCTCGCTCATCTTCTTTGACCATTTTCTTTTCATTCTTTTATGGCTTTCCCTCCAAGCTCTTGTCCTTGTCTTGGGTAGGCTCTCGGTCTCACTAACCTCAAAACTCTTTTCTTGGCCTAAGCCTTAGGGCTGCATAGGTACAAGTATAGGACAATCACGAATGAATTCTTCTCCTTGGCATTTGTAGCATGGTCCTCTAAGAGTTGGGGGTGTTCTGTCTAGATTGGGACCTAGAATTAGGATTTGCATACATTACCTTAGAATATTCTGGCTCCCAACTAGATTCGCTAGGGTCCTCGTAAGAGTAAGTCTCATTATGATCTAGTGAGTGCATATAGTAGGATGGTGGACTATCCATTTGAGCCAAGTCAAAACTGTGATTATTCAAGTCACTTTTTGAGATCAAAGGTGATGCTAGCACTAAGGCTCCATTCTTTTGAAACTACATACTTCACTGGGATCACATTGGTTGGAGCTGGAGGTTGTTGAACTAAAACTAGTTGAGGCCTTTGTTGAGCTTGATATGGTGGTTGGTAGGGTTTTTGGGGCCTAACATACTATTGTGGTGGGTATTGATTCTAGTATCTCCCTTATTGTGAATATGGATGTGGATAATTCTGCCTAACCACTTGCTTATTATATGGGCAATCTTTGCACCTTATTGTGGATATGGCTGTGGATAATTCTTCTAACCACTTGCTTATTATATGGGCAATCTTGTGCGGTGTGGTTAGTACACCTCCTTTCTATGGTGCAATATTGGCTGTTAGGGTTCACTTGGGGTTGAGCCATGATTGTGCATACATTAGCCATATGATCTCCTCCACATGTATAACATCGTTTCATTGGGGAAAATGTAGGTGTTTGTTTGCTAGAGACTCCATACTTCTAAGCTACCTTTTTTGCGAGTTCCTCTATAGATGTAGCTCGTTTGGAAGTGAGGCTAGTAGAGCTATCTGAATGTTTATGGATTTTTGAAAGCTTTAATTCCTCCCCTAGATTATCATCAATATCTATGCACATGCGTACACATTGTTCTATGGATCTAGGGTCCTTCAAGTACACATATGATCTCAATTTGGTACTTAACAAACCATCTAGGAATAAAGCCACTTGTTTGGCAGGTGTGGGTAACTCTGGAATTGGGCATCTCTCTATTGTCTAAATCTTCTTCGTGCAAGTCTAGCTGTTTCTTGAGGTTTTTGTTTAAAGCTATGGATCAGTGAGGAAGTGTTGTGCCTTATGCCACTCTTAGAGAATTCAATAATGAATGCTTCTAGCAACTAGTCTATATTCCTGAAGTGACCTTGATGTAGTCGTTGAAACCACCTTAAGGCAATTTTTTTGAGAGTTAGACCAAAGGCATTGTATTGAGTGAACAGGTCCTCGACTTGTTCAGCTCTCAAAACTTGTCTAAACTTTGTTACATGATTGTAAGGATCTCTAGTGCCATCGAAGTAATTCTTCATGGATTTGATCAATTGGATAGGCCTCAAGATTCTAGGATGTTCTCTAGGCCTAGGCAAGGGAAACTCATCCATGCCTCTTTGATGTCTAGGATTCCTGTGTCTTTCCTGATCAGTTCTTTTTGTATCTAGTCTTGACTACTCTCTCTCCAATGGGTTTGCAATGCTCACTTAAGGTCTCTCTCTAATGCTTTCTCTCTAGGATTCATGAGTCTTAGATGATCTTGCTCCTTGGTGGCCATGGGAAACATTAGACCTTCGTGGAGGGAAAATCAATTCGCCCTTCCAAGAGTATGCATGCTTACCATGCTCTGTTACCAAGAACATTCTCTCCGATGTGTTATCTAGATACACAACTTGGCATGGTAGTTTTGGATCCTTGAACTCGTAAATAGTGACACCACCTATTTCACTAAGTTGATCTGGCTTGAACCTCCAAAAGGCTTCCTTCGCATCTCTATTCAAGAAGAGTACAATGCTTTTGTTGTCTTGGGGGACCTACTCTAGAGTAATCACTCTTGTCAAGATAGACTTGCCTCAAGGAGTCTTGGGTTCTTGTCCTAGGTCTCCTTCTTCTAGTTCTACTAGCTCATTCTCGTGAATGACATTTCAAAAATCTTCCATCCTATCTGGTAAGCTGGTAACCACATACATGGTTCCTTGCTTATCAATATACGAATCCTCTATGAATTTAACCACTGGGTGTTCAAGTCCGAAGGGTTGATCGGGATTTTTGAGTTGGACAACTCATTGCTACAGACCATCCTCATAGATGGGTGCACCTAATCGATTGGTCCTAATATACTCCAATTGCATCTTATAGGGACCTTCTGGTGTCTGCAAATAGGTTGTGCTTGCACTACCTATCGATTGTTCCATGTTAAAGGACATCTTTGAATCACTCGATCTTGAACTGAGTATATAGGGATAATCGCTAAGCTGTTGGGCCAAGAGCTAGCTGTATGGTTGAAACTAGCCTCAGAGGATCTAATACTTTGTTGATCTCTCCCTAGGCGTCTATCTGATCTAAGGTTCAGATGCCCTACTGATTAGCCTAATGACCCTCATACAACCATGTTGCTGATTCCTTGATAACAATCACTTGTTCCTTTTAATTTCTTTAGGATGTATTTCCTTGTCTTTGAATATGCATCATCAAGAGCACTTAATTTTGTCGTACTTGATGTTCTTCATCCAATTACATTAAGTTCTTTTCCCTTAAGTTGTCCCTTAACTATAATTAGCCTATTCTTGAACTTGAGAATTTAAAGGCTCTTAGAACTTGAGTGTTCCTATCGTGCCCCTAATCAATCACCACTAATCGCACTTAGCCTATGCTAAGAATTGATTGAGGGGATTGAGAGAACTTTGCTTCTCCTTGCTGCACTCGTCTGCCCATGACGCACATTCTTAAGCTCGCACACACTAGCACCTTGCTTTGCTTTCTCCAAGAGCTCTTAATGACCCTATAAAAGTTCAAAACTTTAGCTTAAGCATTTAACTTCAATTGACAGACAATTTGATTCAAACACTATTTAAAGACCCCTTTTTCCCGTTTGTATTGATGAAAAATTATCTAGACTTCCCTAGCTTTCCTAATCCCACCTATGGGTCAACTTAAAATTACCCAATCTAAAAATCAACACTCAAAAAAATAGATTTCATATGAAAAAGTTATTGTCGGTTTAGGGTTCTAGGGGTTAAAATAGGCAAACAAGACCTCTCAGGATATTAGTGCATTTTTCTAAGGCCTTAGTAGTTATATAAGTAAAAGACCTTAATAATTTCCAAATTTTAGCCCAAATTTTCCAAAAATTTAACACCTTAAGTTTTGTTGAAAATGTATGTCTATCGCGATAGACGGGTGTCTGTAGTGATAGATGGTCTCTATCATGCATGGCTATCTGTCGTGATAGATGGGTTTCTATCACGATAGATGGTGTCTATCATCTATCATGGGCTCTGTCTATCACAATAGATAGGTGTCTATTGTGATAGACAGATGTCTATCGTGATAGACTGGTGTCTATCATGATAGACAGTGTCTATCGTACGTCGTGGGTCTATCTGTCATGATAGACAGTGTCTATCGTCTATCGTGGTCTCTATCTGTTGCAATAGATGGGTGTTCGCCATGATAGACAATGTCTATCATCCATCATGGTCTGTCTATCGTGATAGACAGTGTCTATCATCTACCATGGTCTCTATCTATCGTGGTAGATGGTGTCTATCATCTATCATGGTCTCTGTCTGTTGTGATAGATGGGTTTCTATCGTGGATTTGGTCTATCACGATAGACCAAAAAAATGCAAATCTTTTTAATCTTTCTATTGATTTGGAGTGCTCTAATGGTGTGGTTTATCGTGCCATGCATGAAAACAAGAAATACCAACTTTCTCTGTTTGTCATGATAGAAAGAGGTCATCTTCTCGAAACTTATGTAGAGGTCTATCATACCTGTGCAAGCTGCTGGAGATGATGATACAACCAGATTCTGCAAGAAATGCTAAAAAGCACACAAAATAGAATGCACACAAGCTCTCTCTTGCTCTCTCTCCCTCTCTGACAAGTGAAATGTGTCTGTGGAGATGTGAGGGCTAGTATGATGACCATGAGCAAGTGAAGGCACAAGTGTGTGAGTGAGAAGCACACTAGCATGCACACACATATACACACATGTGCACACGAGGCAAGAACAAAGAGAGGAGCAATGGAGTGCTTTATATTACTCAAGAAATCTCTTACAAAAGCTCAAATCTCTAACAATCTAACCCCAAAAATGAGCTCTCTACTCTCTAACAAGCTAACCCCAAAAATGAGCTCTCGATCTCTTTTTATAGTTTTTAACTAGCTTTTGGCCCTGTCTAGACCTAGTGTTCGGCCTAGTTAAAAATTAGGTTCAAGGGCTTATTTGAGGGCTCAAACAGAGTCTAAAAATTATGAACTGTGTGTCCTCGACATCGGCCAAGTGTGAGTGATATCTCAAGAATCCAGTGTCAATGAAACCTGACTTCAAAAAAAATGTTGTGATACTTGGACTTCTAGCTTCCCAAATTAACATTTGAAGTGATGGGTGTATTCTTTATGCTATCATTTACCCCATATGTATTTGGATGCAAAAAAATATGATTTATAGCCCCAAAATGACCCTCACAATGCTCGGATGGTGTTATTTCTCCTTGCATGGTGTTTTTTGGAAAGACAAAGTTTATAATCCTGAAGTGATTGACCTATGTCTCAATTCTTGGCCCAAATGATAGTCTACACAACAAGGTACAAGTTTTTGAATGTCCACAACACATGCTTCTCTCTCTCTCTATCTCTCTCTTTATCTCTCTCTCTCTCTCTCTCTCTCTCTCTCTCTCTCTCTATATATATATATATATATATATATATATATATATATATATATATATATATATATATATATATATATATATATATATATATATATATATATATATATATATATATATATATATATATCTCCCCCCCCCCAAAGCTTTCTACTCACAAATCATCTAGCACTAGTTGAGGTCTAGGTTGTGCCTTATATTCTGGCTGGTAATTTTGTGATGGCTTATAGTAAGGCTAGTGTTGGTACTGATTTTGATATCTACGTGGTTAATGGTAAGGTTGTTGGTAGTTTTGCATTACTTCCTCTTTGTTGTAGGGGCAATTTTGGGCCACGTGGTTTGTGTGTTTCCTTTCTATTGTGCAATATTGGGCATTTAAGTTCCCTAAGCTCGAGCTTGCATTGGACATACGTTGGCCATGTGATCACCTCCACACATGTAGCAATGCTTCATTGTGATCACTCTTTGTACTTGTTTGAACTCCTAACTTTCAAGCCACTTTCTCTGCCAGTTCATCTATGGATGCCGTGGGTCTGGATGTAATACTAGTGGAACACTCTAAATCCTTATAAAGTTTAAAGAGTTCTAGTTCCTCTTCCAAGTTATCCTTGATATCAATACACATTCTTAAGCATTGTTCTAGGGTGAGAGGCTCCTTCAAGTAGATGTATGACCTTAACTTTCTACTTAGTAGACCATCTAAGAACAAGGAAATCTATTTAGCTTGAGTAGGTAGCTCTATGATAGGGCATCTCTTAATGCACTACCTAATCCTACATCTTACTAACTTGACTATTTCCTGTGGTGTTTGTTCAAAGCTATGAATCAAAGAGGAAGGGTTGTGCCTGATTCTTCTCTTAGAGAATTTTGCAATGAAAGTATCTAGCAATTGTGTGATATTCCTAAACTGATATTGATGCAAGGGTTGAAACCATGCTAGGGCTGCATTCTTTAAGGCTACCACAAAAGATAAATAGATCCTCAAATTGTTCTACTCTCAACACTTGCTTAAATTGGGCTACATGATCATACAAATCTCCTCTGCCATCAGAATAATTCTTCATGGCTTTCACTACTTGAGTGTGTCTCAAGATTCTAGGATGCTCTCTTGTTCTAGGAAGAGGAAAGTCATCCATACCTCTTTGGTTGCTATTTCCTCTTATTCTCTCTTGTTTCATTCTATCTATTTCTAGCCTTGATTTTTCTCTTCCTATAGTATGCGCAAAACTCACTTCAGTTCATTCCTTGGATCTCTGTTTCTACACTCTTAGGATATGAGAAGATCTTGCTCCATTCTAACTATGAGGGGTAGTACGCTTGTGTGAGGGGAAAATATTTTCACCCTTACAAGTGTGTACATGTCTTCTATGCTCTATGACAACATACATTCTCTCAAAAGTTTTGTCCAAAAATATGACCTTTCTTGGAACATCAATGTCTTTGAAGTTGTATATGATGAACCCATCTACATCATTAGTTTTATCTGGTTTGAATCTCCAAAATGCATCCTCAATTTCTTTGTTAATGAAGAGTCCTATGCTTGTGTTGTCTTGAGGGGTTCATTGCAATGTGATGATCCTTGTCATGGTTGATTTACCTCTATGAGTTCTTGGTTCCCTCCCTTTGTTCTTGTGTTTAAGATCTCCTACTTTAGACTTAGGTATGACCAATCCATATTCATATGTTCTATTAGGCAAGTTGATTACCACATACATGGTAAGTTACTTTAGACTTAGGTATGACCAATCCATATTCATATGTTCTATTAGGCAAGTTGATTACCTTATTTATCTATGTATTATCCTTCTTTGAATCTGACCACGGGGTGATCGATTTCAAAGGATTGCTCTATATTTATAAGTTGTATCATTGATCTTCTTAAACCATCCTCATAGATGCGAGCACCTAAACCGTTGGTTTGAATGTATTCAAGCTGAATCGCAGAGGGCCCTTCTGGGGTCTCTAGGTATGTCAACCTTGAACTACCTGTAGGACTTTCCGTGCTAAAGGACATCTTCGACTCACTAGTTTTTGAGCTTACTATGTAGGGATAATCACTCATTGTTGATCCCAAGATCTAGCAATAAGATTGGCACTAGCTTGAGATGATTTGAGGCTTTATTGATTAGTCTTTCCTATGTTTCTGCCTCATCTAAGGTTTATTAAATAGGTTTCCACTCCAAAAACAAACATTTGATTGAAAAATCATTTCATTATTCCTTGATGGAATCACAAGTAGATAGTTTTAATCATTGTTCTACATTTGTAAGCTAGCAACATTAAATGGTTGCATAAAGGAATGTGTAGGCATAGAGGATAACCAAGCAATGGACTTAAAGATACATATACATGAGAAAAGAAAAGCTTCAACGTCCACCACCACCACCACCACTAAAGACACAAATTCCATAGAAAAGATTGTTGAGTTGATTGCAAAGAAGCTTAGCACATGGCAAACCAAGGGATTGAAAAACCAACCATACCCATTGAAGATATAGTTGTTTAAAAGATGCCGACATTGAAATGGAGATCATACTACACGTCCATGTAACAAAGGACCAAACAATGATCCAATAAAAAGGAGAACCTCACAATTCTATTCAACAGAGCAAAGGTGGAATAGTCACTCCATATTTGATTCTACTACAATGAGCCACCATCAAGACAATAGTTTCAACCTAGGCCTATGTCTCCACCTAGAGAAAACCCTTAGTGATAATCCATGCAAGAACCCTATTACAACCCAAAGATAATACCAAGGAATGTAGGAACCATTAAGACCAATGTTGGAAAAACACACACCTTTGCATCTAAGCTTGTATTGTTGAATTCACAATGGAGATCTTAGAAAAGGCCATTGTACCCATCAATCCACCACTACCATTAGAATGGCTTGATGAAGGACCTTGCATAGAAGAGTACTCAGGCACAACTTCTACATAGAGATGGTATCAAGATCTAATAAGACCTTGTTCAAAGCATGTTGGTGAGTACTACAACCCAAAAACTGTAAACATGATGTACATGTGCAAAATGATATAATCCACAAAAATTCAAGCCTAAGAAAACAGTACCTAGGTTTCATTTTGTAAGTATGGTGAAAATCATTTCATTAAAGATATTTACATGGAAAAGTATCTTTACAAGTATTGGTTAGTGGAATAACATTCCATAGTTAAGTATGGGTTTTTGTGGCCAATTAGTCTTTCCATAACATGGTCCAAAAAATTAGGCTGGAACTAATGGGGACCCAAGACTCTTGATGCCTCTATGAAAACTAATCATCAAAGAAAGCCTCTTGGACTTTTATTAAACTACAAAGAGAGAAAACGCATAAAAGTATGATATGCAAATCTAAAGATCCAAAAGCTATTGGTTTTCAGCCTACTCAAATGGACGAGTATCTTCACATGTATTGTTTATTAAGATAATATTCCAAGATCATTATGATCTTAATAACTAGTGATTCTTTCCCTAACATGGTCTAAAGATCTAACTAGAACTAATAAGGAACATAATAGAATAAAATTCCTCTTGAACCTCATAGGAATAGAGAGTAGAGGAAAGAAACAATTTATGAAGATGTGTAAGATGACTAGGTGTCTCCACTCAAAAGGAAGGAAAGCGAGGAGAGAGATCTTCCATTCACATAGATTCAAGAGCAAGAAGAGTGGAGCACACAAGAATGGATGCATGAAAAAAGAATGTCTACTTTATTTTGTACGAAAGACTATATACAAGACATAATAAGATGTTCATATATATTTAGAAAACTATATAAGAGAAACCCTAATAGAAAATAGTGATTGCATTTGAAAGATAAGTATGACATCACTCTCAATAGGTAACTATTTCTATGAAGTCCAATTAAAATAGCTATGGAGCATATCCATAAGAACACCACAAGTGCATATCCATGTAACCACTACACATATCACGAATATAAGAAAACAATAAAAAAATAACCTTGCAACATCATGTATTGAACTCAATATCTCAATGCTGCTCCTCAAGCTCAACATGATCTCTTGTACTCCCAGCATCATCCAAAATTTCTTCAACTTCTCTCTTTCAATTGCTTTGATAATATTAAAAAAATGTTCATTTTTCTTCACATAAACAAGATCAATGTCATATGAATAGAGCGCCTCCTTGATAAAATTGTAGTTTAGCTTTGAATATTTTATCTTGGCATGAAAGAAATGATTTTATTCTAATTTTATGCTACTAAAATTATCATCATATATGGAAAATAAATTTTTGGATCTCTATCCCAAAACTTGCAAAATATACTTTCAAGCCATATAGCCTCACATGCTACATTTTGGTGCCTCTATACTTAGTTATTTTACAAGAAAAAGTACCAGGAGGTTGCTTCTTGCTTCTTCATGTGACATCGGCACTCCCTTGTGAAGACATAAAACCATTGGCAGATCTTCTATCTAAAATACTACAAGCCCAATCCATATCAATACATATCCATATAGTTGTATATCAATGTCAACCTCAAAAAAGAATGCATGGTTGAAAGTAGCTTTCACATATCATAATGTATGTCTTAATGTTTTTAAATGTGGCTTTCTTAAAATTTGCACAAATTGACTCTCAACTCCCACAATGTGGCTCAAATATGGTTGTCTAATTATGAGATATATTAGAATTCCCATAATATTCTTGTAGATTGTAAAATTTTCAAAAACTTAACCTTTATAAGCATACTTTTTCATACAATATCATTAAAATAGGCTTGCAATCAGCCATGCAATAATTCTACAATGTCTTCAATGCATATCTCTTTTATGAAAACCATAAACCTATTTATTTATGCATGATTTCATGCCAAAAATTATGCAACATTGTCAAGTATTTCATATCAAATGCCAAATCCATTATCGCTAGCAATAATTAACAAAAATATCAACCACAAGAATCCCATCATCACTCTTCCTTGCATACAATGAATGATGTCCATCACACATACAAAATCCCAAAGAATTCAAGTAGTCATGCATGCCATGCATGAGAGTTCTATTTAAGCCCATATAAAGCTTTATTTACTTGTAGACATATTTAAGGTGCTTTGAGCTTTTGATAAATAGGAAGTTGGTCCATGCACACTTATTCTTAAAACTCACCATGTTCAAAGGGTTTCTTTGAAGGCATTTATGGGCTGAACGAGAAGAGCGTTGCGGAGATGTAGGGGGAGAGAGAGAGAGAGAGAGAGGAGAAGAACACACACACACCCACACACACACACACCCACACACACACACAATTTCATAGGAGCCTTGAAACCCACATAATGATCATGTGAGGCAATTCTCTATCAAATATATATGTATAATAGTATATGGGCAGGGTTACATTACTCTTACATCCCCCAAGAATCTCCCATTTAAGGTTCAAAGTGACCACCTGGAAACATTTATAAAGATGATGTAGGATTATACAATAATGTACAAGAAAATTCTAGATCTCAACCCATACCAATCAGCCTATGCCAACTTGCTCAAACAAGGTGTATCCATGCACCTCAAATTTATCTAGGCTCATATCAACAAGAGTCGAACTCACATCTCATTGATGCAAGAAGTAACGAAGTTCTTGCAAAGTTCCCACTCACTCTATTTCTATGTTAGTCATTGAATGACTAACAACTCCAAGTGCAAATGCTCCAATGGAAACTACAATGTTTGGTATCAAGCATAACAACTCATACATTAGACTCTCTAATGCTCACAAAACCCATGTTATCGTAGCTAATCTAAACATTTCATAGATGCATGTATCCATAGCATCCAAAGCACTATCATCAAGACTAGCATGTCTTAACATATCCATGTCAACATATGGCATGAGAAAAACTAAGAGTGACTATATAATCGGTGACTCGTGAACATCCAAATCAACCATCCTCTCAACTAAGAATGTGTCTAACCTACTTTGAAACACTCTCTATGTAATAAGATCTATTATGTCCTACCACAACACGAGTGTCTTCATGCTCTATATGAGCTATTCTCACAATCGATACCAAGATCAAACTAATGATCAAACTCTAATTGATTATCATCATAACCCATCATGCTTTAAATGAGCATCCAATCGATAAAAAGTGTGCTCCACATGAGCATCCATGTGATCAACCAAATCATGCTCTACATAAGCATCACAAGCATCTAAACCATGTTCTGCATGAGCATCTATCTAAACATTTGAATATTATGATGCATGTGCATCATCAATGTCAATATACTTATATGTAGGTAGAAAAAATGAAACACGATGAGTTTCACACCTCACATATGGATGAACTTCCATTTAGACAAGATTTTCTCTTACATTGAGCTGCAATGGATAATTGTGTCCAATACTAGCACCTTGGGCAAGCATAAGTTGTACCAAGTAAAATTGAAAATGATGCCCGCCAAGTGATACCTTATATCCACTATCCTCCAACTTGCTAATTGAATTCAAGATCATAGAGAATGAAGGCATATAACATAATTTGAGTGTAAATGATTCTCCACTAGGTAGCATAAGGAATTTATCTTCAAATCCCTCTATATCATATGCCAAATCATTGACCATGTGCACATGTCCATGGCTCTCACTTGAGAATCGACAAGACCACTCTCAAAATGGAGGAACATGAAAATTGACTATTGCATCAAGCAACCAAGCCATATGTATGTCATCGAGTGACGAAGAGGAATCATGAAATGAACCATAGGAGAAATTGGCATCACCATTAGTAGTGTAATCTACTTCCATAGGCTCTCCTAAAACCACTACCTTACTTGCATTGCATGCATGCCTCTGACATTGTTGTCGCATCCGCTTGAAGTAGCATTCTCAGGCATGGTTGTCATGGACATAGTTCTAACACCAAAGCCCTTGATGTGATCTATATCTCACATGAGTCAATGGACTTGCATACATATCATGTAGTCTTTGCCGTCATGTACTACTCGTCTCCTCATACATCATAGAATCATACTTTGCCGTTATGTGATTCCATAAGATGGAATCACATAGTGGAGCTCACCAATGCATCCATATCCATCCATTCATTGTTGAGCATGTTACAAGGCCTTTTTACATCTCTATGTGCATACTTGTGTAAGCATCCACAAATAAATGTATCCCACACTTGAGCTTTCCATATCAAAAAGTTAGCAATCCAACAGAGTAGAAAATAGACCACAAATCAATAATCTATCATTAATAGGATCAAATATGCATATCTATATGCATAATCCACATCATAAATGTCCAAGTGGAGAGATGATGATGCTACCAAACTATCATGTGTGCATACTCTAAACTCATGCAACAAACTTACAGCATAAGTATGATTACCAAGCCTTCCAAAGTGACCATCGAGCATGTGAAGAATCTTAGAAAAAATTTGATAGAGTATCCCGTGTAAATAGAGTATCCCGTGCAATCAAGAAAAGATAATTAGTAGCAAAAGAACAATGAATAACTTGTCTGCACCTATCATTGATTCAAACATAAATAATGGCAAATACACATACCAAGAAAGTGATCGAAATACATGTCAATACAATGGCAGGCATCTCCCACTCAAGAATGAATCCAACTTGTTATGAGTCACTATGACCTAGTCTAACCAAATGGGGATAAGCAACATTCCAAAGGATATCACATAAGCCCATCTAGTAGATCACTTGTCTAGCATAAAAAATAATGGATTTTTTGCAGCATCTCCCTTCAAAAATGCAATTCGTAACCAAGTAACCATATCTAGGAATGTCCATCCACAACTACCAAGAATCACATTGGAAAGTAAGAAATTTAATAGGTGATCATAGGCTAACACAATAGCCAATTTAAGTGATAAATGAGTGTGCAACTAAGGCTCAAACTTGGATCATGTACCCATAAAGAAAACAAGAAGATGCAAGTACCAACCAAGATCCAAAACAATTTCTGAGATATCGTGTACAATGAGCAAACAAATTGGTATCCAAGTGGCATAAAGTAAAATATGATCACAATGCAACTATGGATTCTTTGAAAAAAATAATGATCAAACTCAAGATGGCATAAACTTAGAAACAAACCACAATGCCATCATACATGTCAAGTCATTTGACATAATTTGATATACTCTCTTATGGAGAAGCACCCACATATATCATACATAGTCAATGCCAACAATCTCTAACCAATGATCCACACCAAGGAATCTCTCTCAAAGAATTTTCATGTAAAACATGAACCTCCTAAAGTACTTAGAATTTCTTCATCCAAAATCTACTTCTTTGTATTTTGTTGTTTTTCTCTACAACAAATATGAAGATTCTTTCTACAAATCTTTTTTTGCTGTTAAGGGAAAATAAACTTCGATCTTCCTTGAAAAGAAGAAAGATGTCAATGATGCATACACAAATAAAAGAAACAATGATTGATGAAATGGAAAGTTGGTATACTTATATAAATTAAATTATGACATTGACGTCAATCCAAGTGGAAGAAAAAGGAATTCCAAAAATATAAATGTAGGATCTCAATTTTTAATGGGCCACATCATCCAATAATAGCTCCAACTCAACTCTATGGAGTGGAAGATCTTTTGGAAAGCTCAACCCTATGAATTCATCCAATACATCAAGGAAATGTAAAAAGAAAAAGTGGGTTACAATTCTAAGATACCAAACACGACTATAGTTTTTGAAGGTGCAAATGTGATTCAAGTGGTGTAGAAAAAAAATTCTAAATGAGGAGTTTGGAGTACACTCTATAAAGCCTCCATAATTAAGAAAGACACATGGAAGTTTCACACAAAGAGAAATTGATCCAAGGCAAGAAAATGTAGGAGGCTGAAACATCTAGCAGAAAAAATGATTATAGTTGCATGGATCGTCAATGCCATATATAAAAAACGTATTGCAAGATATAAAAACTACTTATCTCAAAGATTCTATGGAAATAAAAAATGGGATAAATTGATAAGTGCAAAAATGGGTGTACTTTATGCAAGAAAAACGGGAGATAGTACCATTTACAAAGAAAAAGAAAGAAATATGTTGAAAATGGATTTATAGGCTAAAATATATTGATGATGCTAGCACAAGCAAGTATAAAGCAAGATTGGTAGCAAAAGGATATGCACACAAAAATGGAATTGATTATGAAGATGGGTATTGTCAGGGCATTTATGGCCTTGGCTACAAAAGAAGGATGCCATTGCACATCCATCCCTATACGTAAGATGGGTATTGTCAAGGCATTTATGGCATTGGCTAAGAAAGAAGGATGTATATTCCATCTAATGTAAGGGTCATGTAACCCTACTACTATAATGTTAATGCATATTCTTTTATAGAGAATTGCCTCAGATGATCATTATGTGGGTTTCGAGGCTCCTACACAAGTGTACACATCTCTTCTTCTCCACTCTCTCCTTCCATATCCTCCTTGATCTTCTTGCTCACTCTCAAAGGTCTTCATTGGTATCAAAACTTGCTAAAAGTTGAGATGCAACAAGCTTCAAGGGAAGATCACGACAAAAGAGGTGAATTTGTAGGTCAACATCTTCTTCATAGTGCATCAGTATCTTGACCATAACTTAACCTACGAAGCTCAAATTGGAGATTTTTAAATTGCTATGCATAGCTAATGAAGAGAGCTACAATTTTGTAGAAGGGCACAAAAATTGCTTCAAAGTTTTACTATGGTAAAAATTCAAAAAATGCTGAGTAACCCACAACTTGATTTTGTAATCATTTCGACAATAGGTTAGTGTTTTGATAATAACTTGAGTTGATCAATTCATATTGAATTTATTCAAAGTGTTTTGTGTATCTCAATGAAATATCTAGATGTTTCTAGATGCATGTAGATCCAAATTCAAAGATATAGGTCTTTAAAAATGCAAAATATAGATAGATAGTGCTACAAGTCAAGATTTAAGTGAGTATTTTGCTTGTACCCTGAGCTATGGACCTTTGATTGAGGTGTTTTCAGGTGCCCTTTCATAGCCAAGAGATTTTTAGATCGTGTAGAAGAGAGCCCCTAGGTCTACGTTTTGATGAAGATGGAATGTTACACCTCCCATGACACATTCTACTTGAGGAGAGTTCCCCAAAAGGAAGTACACATTGTAACATGTTGTGTGTAGGGAACACCCAACTAACAAAGATATGAAACGTACACAATTGAAATAAACATATGACTCTCAACAACACACAAGATAGATTAACAAGTAGGGAGGTATATGGAGTGGACAACATGAATAGAAATGAATACAAAAAACAATGATACTCAGTTGGAGTCCAAATTCTAGCTCCTAGGCTTGTCTTGATAGACACAAAACCCACACAAAAGTGTAATAAGATGAAATTTTCCAAGATTTAAGACCTATCAAATTAAAGTTCCACTTGCCCATTGCCCTTGGTTCCACTTTCCCATTGCCCTTGAGGCTATCTGTTCAATCACATGCACCAATAGGGCTATACCTCAATTCAGCATCAATATGATTGATTCTCCCTCAACTTATTATACCTTAGATTATTAAATATAAAGACAAAACTAGAACAATACAGCACAGATGTGTAGCTTCACACACATCAAACAAACTCCAAGGGTCCAATAAATTCTTAATCAACAAAATAATATTCAACAGAGGAATTTACGACAGAGTACAAAATAGGGTTTGAACACACAAACTTGCCCAACACAATAATAAATAACTCAACTCAAAACTAAACTTGGAGCCCAACACTTATGCTCACAACATGGGCCTACAACATAAGATGCTCCTACACACATGTACATGGTATCCAAATGGGTTCCAAAATTTTTGCTTATATAGCCATAGGTAAGCCATATGATTAACTCTACATGAGAAGATGTGTTTCTTGGAGGAGGGAAAAAGTGTACCCTGACATGGGTCGCACATGAGGAATTGCTTGGAAAAGAGGTGACTACCATCATAGAGAAGTTGCGTAGGTGGGCCACCATGCCTGACATTGAAATCACCCCTTGGACTCACATCGAATGGCTTTTGATAGCTCTTACTTGTGACATGATCATCATGGACGAGCATCTCTATCACCCTTTTCCATGATTTGAGATCTATTGTGATTTTTTATCGTTTTTCCATGTCTTTTTCTTCTCTTGTATGGTCTTTGATTAGCACATGAATACTTCAACATGCACCATCCCCAAGAGGTTTCACCCTTTTCAAGAGGAAAAGGAGATAAGGAAGAGAGCTCTCACACAAAGAAGCACACATAAATTGAGTCAATGAAGAACGGTCTTCTTCCACTTCTTCTAGTACATAAAGAGAACATATAAGAATGGCCTAATACAACATTACAATTAGTGCAATATATAAAGATCAATACATAAAGAAAACCCTAATTTCCACAAATGAGTTAGTTGGCAAGAAAACAAATGCGCCATCACTCTCAATAGGTAAATTTGGTAAAGCGTACAAAATGTATCCCCAACATATATTGGTGTAACCACCGTACATGTCAGCGAAATAAAAAGTCATATGTGTCATCCTCAATAATCACATGTTGAAATTGATATCTCAGCACTCCTTGACAAGCTCAACTTCATGTCTTGTAATTTAAGCATCTTTCAAAACTTCTTTGGCTTATCTGCTCCAAGTGCTTTAGTGAAAATATCAACAACCTATTCATTTGTGTTCACATAAAAAAGATCAATATCACTTGTTAATACATTTTCCCTAATGAAGTGATAACATATCTCGATATGCTTTGTTCTAGAATGAAAAAATAGGATTTCATGCTAGCTTGTATGCTACTAAGATTATCACAATAAATGATGACTGGATTCTGCACTTCTACACCTAAACTTGCAAGTAGCATCTCTAGCCATGATGCCTCACATGTTTCCATTGTAGCACCTTTATGCTTAGCTTGTGTACTTGACAAAGCAACAATCGTTTGCTTCTTACTACTCCATGTAATAGCGACACTCCCAAATGAAATAGAAAACCACTAGTAGATCTTCATCTAGACCACTACCAGCTCAATTTGCATTGATGTATCTCAAAGCATATACATGTCGTTTCCTAGGAACCTGCATAAAATAACTCTCAAGTCCCATAATATAGCTTAGATTAGGTCTTGTAATTGTGAGATGTATCAATTTTCTTGTACATAGTAGCATTTTCCAATGCTTCACCTACGATAGTATCCAACTTCAAATTTTGATCTAATGGCATAGAAATCGTCTTACAATCACTCATACCATACTTTTACTTTCATGTAAAATTCTTGCATAAGGATTTTATTTACCTCTTCAGCCTTCTTGATTATCACCACCTACAGTCAAATCATCATCATAAATAGCCACAATCTTGATTCCAACATCAACCTTCTTTGCATATAATAAGTGATACACATCACACATAGAAAATCCAATTGAAGTTAAATAATATGCAATCCTTGCATGCCAAGCACAAGAGGCTTGTTTAAGCCCATACACAGCCTTTTTCAACTTGCAAACATACAAGATGCTTTGAATCTTCATATCTATGTGGTTGGTCTATGTATAATTATCCTCGCAACTCACCATGTAAGAAAGCATTCTTAACATCCATCTGATGCAAAATCCATCCTTTTGTTATAGCCAATGCAACAAATCCTCTAAAAGTAGCGATTTTCATTACTAGGCTAAAAGTTTCCTCATAATCAATGACATATATTTGTGCATATCATTTTGCTACCAATCATGATTTATACCTATTTATGCTACCATCAGCATTATGATTTACCTTGTAGACTCACTTGCGGCCTATGGTTTTCTTGTGGCCATGGAACCAACTTCCATGTTTCATTTCTAAAAAGTGCAGACATCTCCTAATCCATGTCTCTCTTCCAATTTTCATTTCCAATTGCATCTTTGAAACAAGAAGGTTTAGCATCTTATGTTACCTTCATCATGTAGGCACAATGAAGAGAAATGTAGCTATTATATATTAATTGTTGCACTGAATTCTACATCCTCCTAGATATTCTTGGTCTCCAATAATTTCTTCTTGTTGGAACTATTACTCGATGACATATTAGGTCCACTCAGAACTTGAAATTCTAGACTTGAGTTTTCAACATTTCTTTTGTCATTTGAGTCAAGATTAATTCCTTCTTTGGCATCACATAGAAACTTGACATTTCATCAAACACCACATCTCTGCTTACCTTCACCTATCGTGTGAGCCAGTTGTAACAGTTATATCCCTTTTGCTCAAGGGAATATCCAATGAAGATACATTTTTCTATTTTTAGATTAAGATTCATCCTTATCTCATCTAGAAGATGTACATATGAAATGCAACCAAATAATTTCATGTGTGATAAGTTTGGCCTTTTACTAGTAAACTTCTCTTCAGGTGTCACTTGATTTACAACAGTGGTTGGAGTTGTCTTCATAATGTATACAACTATGTTCACAACTTCTGCTCAATAATAATGAGATATATTTTTCCCATTCATCAAGTCTCTTTCTATTCTGCAATATGTCTATTTTGTGTTCAACAACACCATTCTATTGTGGTGTGTACCTGCATGAAAACTGCCTTGAATTCCGTGTGTTTTTCAAGAACTACCAAATTTATTTGATATATATTCACCTCGCTCATTAGATCTTAATTTCTAAGTATACTTCCACGTTCCATCATAGCCTTGAGATTCTCAAAGTGAGTAAACACCTAACTCTTCTCCTTTAGGAAGTATACCCACACTTTTTGTAAATGGCAATCAACGAAAGTGACATAAAACTAGCAACATCCCATAGATGTGGTCTTTGCAGGACCCAAACATATGTATGCACTATCTCTAGCACATTATCACTAACATGCTTGTGATGTGGAAATGATGCCCTTGACCATTTACCAAATTCACATGCTTCACATACCTAGAAGAAGACAAAAAATTGAAAAGAAGACTTGAAGTCCAGAAGGGGAGCTATTAGAAGGCCAAACAATGGTGAAAACAAACCTTTCTAGAGAGTACTTCAAGAATACTTACAACATAGAGAGTAAGTACTTTTAAACCTCAAATTGCATGTCATAGAAACGTGAATGAAGCTCTATCAAGGATGAAAGATACTAAGAGGGGGAGATTGTTGTGGCAATGAGAAAGCAAAGAAAGGGAATAGCAGAGATAAAGACTGAAGCAATGAAGAAGAGAAAAGGATACCCCAAAATTTTCATTCCTAGTTCCTTCTTGATATTGTAATGACATATTTTTTAAGTCTTTCACATGTCCACTATGAGGACTCCTCAAGTGTCACATTGAAAATCATTTAGTATATTCAAATAACTCTTAGGATTTTAGTTATTTTTGAATGTCCATTTAAAGTGTGAATGGACATGCATATGGCAACTTGTATATAAGTCAATTTTTGACTCTTTTGTAAAGAATCTTGTCATGTGAATAAAAGAACTAACATGAGAACAAACAATCCCATAACTTCTTCTTCTTGACCTCTTTTCTCCTTATGTGAGAACTCATGTGCATGGCTTTGGCTTGTAGTGTGTGGTAAGAAGTGTTACCTACCCCTTTCTCACCTTTTTTTCATGGTTCTCTTGCTTGTGTGAAGTATAGGGAGTTTCAAATTGTAGGTAGGTGATTCTCAACACCCGATTCTTTGTCCATAACTTTGCATAGGAAACTCAGAATGATTTCATACCACTTCCACTAGATTTTCTCATTGAGAGCTTCAAAATGTAATTTTGTTGACTATATTTGGACACACAAGGTAAGAGAAAAATCCATTTTCATGTCTGCTACTACTACAGGTGTTGTGGTGTATTTGTAGAAGGTGTTTTGTATGATGTGATTCACACTAAGTTAACATTCATTTGCCCATTAGATAAATGAGCTATCATGTACATGCACATGCTTTTATGCACTTGGCTGGGCATAGTTCTCATTTTGATAAATCGACATGTTTAGAAAAGCCATCACTTGAGTGTCCTTGTAGGGGGTATGATTGCTGATTGGGATCATTTGTCCATGATTCTACATGATTACACACATTTTTGGCACCATTATTGAGGATGATAGCCTACATTAGGATGCCTAAATGATGGTTATAACACACATGTTGAGTAGATGTGTGTGAAAAGGAGAGATTGGATTGAAAGCAAGGTCATATTTTTGCACTTGCATCACACCTCACCACTTGTGGGTGTATGGAGCAAATAGGTAGAATTAGGAGAGGTTAGGGCTTCTAGGAATGAGGATTAGCATTTTGGGAGAACTAGAAAAGGGTAGGGATTTCCAAAACACCAAAATAAAACATCAAAATTTTTTTTGCTTTCATCAACTAAATACATAATAATAGAGGATAACTTAAACAGGGCATTAGTGCTAACATCATTAATCTCAAAAAGTGATCCTAATGCTCACAGCTTTGATTCAACACATGAAGATAGACCACTGGCATATTACATTGAATCCCCAAAGCATAATTTTATATATCAATTTGATACACCATTGATAGAACATGGTTGGGAGTCAGTACACTCAGGTAATGTACATAAACCCCAAACCTAGACCTCAATTGGGACACCATTGATAGAACATAGTTGGGAGTCAGACTACACTCACGTAATGTACATGAACCTCAAACCTAGACCTCAATTGGGACAATATAGGCCTCAAGTACCTAGAGGACCATGTTATAGGTGTCAAGGAGATTAGTTTAGTCATGAATGTCCACTTCCTCCACCAGTGAAACCTCAATCTATAGTGATTCAAGGTTTTCAATGTGATTGTGGACAGGAACATCTGCTTCGGGACTGTCCTAAGAATCCAGCCAATGCTCAAAAGATTACCCCACTAATGTAATTGGTTTAGTTGTAGAACCTAGGGTTAATGTGACTAATGTTGTTTTTGTACAAGTAGTCACTAGAGCACAAGCTTTATAGAAGACTCTAGACATAGAATGGTTGGAATGTACATCAATTGGACATTAAAACTAAATTTTTGAATACTGATATACATGAATAAGTGTAAGTATTTTAACCTCATGGTTTTTGGTAGAAAGTTCATGAAAATAAAGTGTACAGGTTGAAAAAGGATTCACCCTAAGGGTTGCACAAGAGCATCAATAGATGGGCCATATCGTGGGCCATATCGTCCAAGATCATGGACTAAGAATGCTTAGGAGAGACTAGATTGAGAGCAACAATAGGAATATATGCAAACAAAGAAGAGACAAAAATCCTATTTTGATCCACACGTGAAGGATAAAGGATTGAAAGTTGGTGACCTAGTACTAGTATACACTCTGAAGCAGCATGCTCGTAAACTAGAGAAATGTGGCTATGGACCTATAATCATTGAAAGAATATTGACCAACAAAGCAATACAGCTAGCCACTCTACAAGGAAACGTACTGCCTAATTACATAAGTGGCGATTGAGTTGCGCTCTATCAATATCCCTTGATGGAGGAAATGCTTAGACGGCTCAATGTGGCTTTGAAACATAAAGAGGAAGAGAAGAGAATATGAGAAGAAACTCAAGCAGAAGCCATAGAACACATTAAACAAATGAAAAAGACCAGAGGGCATAAGATAGTTTAGAAATGATGACATTGAAAAGCTTCATCTACTGAATGTCCTTCCCTACTCCAATGCCCCTAGATATCATATGGTAATGTGTCAAACAAAGCGGAATACCTCTCTTAGCATTTTTGATACGTGACCATTCCTTTTGATTGAGCTAGGAAGGGGCACTACACTCAAGAGGATTGTGGCCCTAATTGACTTAGGAACTGCCACTAATGCCATTAGGTATTCTTGTTGTTAGGATATAAACCTACACATGAATCTGATTGAGGCTTACCTCATAGGATTAGGAGGTGTGGAAACCCCTTGCATGGGTGATGTGAAAGTTCCAGTCTCTATACAAGATGTCTCCTTGATAGTGAAGTTATTAGTGTGCCATGATGAAGATCTCACTGAACCCTTAATCTTGGGCCAAAACTGTATCTATGATCATGCGGTCCACGTAAACCTCAAAAGTCATCTTCTTCATGTTTGGGTTAATGAGCAATGCATTACGATGGAATTAGAAAGTGGTACGACTAGTGATCATAGTTTGACACAAGTTCTTACTGCTTCCAAGTTTAAACTTGGAGAAAATGATGTCGCATGTACCCCTAGATCTATTGTGCAAAATGTGTCGCACTCTAACAAACACATCATGCAACCAATGGAACTCTTGTCTTTTTCAAAGACAAGTGCGATATCGATAACTCAACCATGGAGGCATGCACTTCGTCAACACTAGAATCATGAAGCGAGAAGACCAACCAAGCCATGGAGATATCCATCTTTCCTAGGAGTAGAGCAGCTACGGGTATGGAAGGGTGAGAAACCAATTTCTCCACCGTGTTCAATGCCACCATCAAAGAAGTAGAACGAGAAGCTAATACAATGATCAGTGAAGCAAGGGAGAATTCAACCACCATGAATACTCCAAATATAGATACCAAAGTGTTTGATGAAGGCCGACCCTAAAGACTTGCAAATTTGGATGCCTAAGACCTCCTTGAGATCCCAAATGTCCTCCCACAAGATCTTAGTTTCTAGGCAGTCGTAGTTCACTCCAACTCCTCATACATCTAAACAAAAAATTGTTGTATATGATGCATCATGTAGTTTTGTTCCTAGAACAAATTGGAAATGGGTACCTAAAAAGTCCCACAACCAAGTCAAATAATCCTCTCTGAATAAAGTGTATTAACCCTTGAACATCTCTTGTAATCCATTAACAAAATCATGCAAAGTCAACAAACCTTCCAAAGAACCTTATAACATACCGGTACATCATTAGAATCATTCTAAGATCATGCACTACCCAAAGTATGCATACAAGAATCTCGGTAATTTACACTATCAACAATCACTCTCACCCAACATAGAGGTACAAGGGAAACATATGAGTATTGGAGGAACAAGGTCTCACCAAGTTTCTTTGATGATACTAATGTGTTTTTCTGGTTATAGCAGATTCAGGAAAGCACATGCATGTATCAGTAAGAAATGGAGAAAGCGGGAACTATACATCAATTCTTTACCCATCGAGGATCACCCCATAAAAGTAACTCCCATAATCTGTAACTATAAGGGGACCATTCCTATCTAGGACCCTCCATCAGATTGAATAGAGAGAGTTCACTCATAGTCTAACTGGTTCAATGAGTTGGTCAGACTACTGGCAAAGGCAAACACACTCTACATATGGGAGTCCAAGTGCGAATTCAACAATACATGGGGCCAATTTTGCTCTTCTCTAGAGAGTTTAAGGAGATCCATAACTCAGTAGAGTTGCAAAAAATTTGGGAAAGAGCAAGATTATTGGACTATTTGAGTGCACCATTACCAAAGCCAGACTTTATGTGAGGCTACTACTTGATCTAGGATCTCCATCCTAGAAAAGATAAGGATCTTTTGGGCACTTTTGTTGTATCATCACTTTTACCCGACCAAGAATTGAACTTTGAACAAGTCCTTCAAGGATTCTCATTATCAGGTGTAGAGTTCATATCAAAAGAGGAAGATGATCAAGAAACAATAGGGCCATCTCGGAGGCATGTCAAACAACAATGTACAAAGGAAATGCACCATGTCCATTGGGATGAAGAGTAGAAGTCACCTAGATCTCAAGGAGAAGATAGGAAACCTAGTGATCAAGAAGAAGATGAGCCTGCCTACATAGCAACACTTAAGAGATTATGAGGACCATGCAATACATTCACTCCTGTAGTAGCCTATCAAAGCAAAGGAGTCGAGTAATATCAAAACAACTACTTGAAGCAGACGATGTGGACCCCACATGAATACACTCCATACACACACTGTCAGAAGGTATTGGTGTGGTTGAAGCTATCGACCACATGATAAAGAAACCTGGTGTCTAGTATGATGAATGCAAAGTAAGGACCCTCGCATGTTTGAGCAAAACAATATAGATCCATGTAACCTTGACAACCTCTTGTACGACCATCCAGTCACCACTATACATATCTTCACTATAGAAATTATTAGTCAAACAATTGAAACCACCTACTTGATGCCTCCTCACTCCCCCACACCTGTAATGTCACCCTTGAGAACTCATGAGCCAATTCTAACCACTACCACTGAGTTACCCATCACCATAAACCCTGTAACTACAACAATGCCCATTCCCAATTTTGAATTTTGTAGCCCATTGTCACATATGCATCTCTTTTCTTCCCATGATAACCCATTGTGTAATGCTAGTCTTTCCATGCCCACAAGCTTACTATCATAACCAATAATCATTCATTCCACCTCCACTACATCCTATATTCCCCACCAACTGCACCATCTTCACCTCCTCTCCAACCCTACTTCACCCCATTCCCACACACACAATGCTACTCCTTTCCCCTCCAATTTTCCTCAAATTTTTCTTCAACATTCCACCCATAGCCTACACATCCTTCATTTTGGGACTCCCTTGCTGCTTGACACATGCAACATGGTCCTTTTTATTTATCACATGATACTCAATATGTCCCCACTTCAACACAATTTTTTTCTAGCACCACAAGCACTCCATTACACATCGCAACCACAATATCACTCTTCACTATTGATGCCACACACACAAACACGTCTGGTCCTATGGACATATCATTGCCACTCATCACACCTCCCCCATGAAGTATTTCGATGGTGATGCACCACAGTGTGCTCTCCTTCTCACGATCTCCATGACGACATCCTCGGAGTAGAAAATCGAGCTCCTAAGGCCGCACACGATACTCTGCACAGAGACTACTGAATACATAGAAAAACACAGTACACAGGGATCATGAAGACAGACTTCTTAGGTCTTACAAATGCAGTCGAACTTACAATCTATGACTGACTAGGCCACTATATGTTTTATTAAAGAACATATACAAAGAAGTGTCCAGTGGCCATTTGGCCTTTCACATGGACACTAACGGTAACAATCTCCCAGTAAAGGCCAATATGGCCAAAGTAACTATGGGAGAGGAAATAAAGAATGATAAAGAATACCTGAGTGTAAGTACACAAACTATACCTCCCACCTGATGGGCATGTTACATAGTATAAAAGTGATTATGGAAGATCATGAATCAAGTAACCCCCATCAAGTGACAATAGTGTCGAAAGCTATCCTGTGGTAGATCTTTGGTCAAAGCATCTGTAGCATTATCTCGAGTGTGAACCTTCTCAAGAAAAATGCACTCAGTGGCTAAGCAATCGCGAATGAAGTGATGCCTCACCTCAATGTGCTTGTTCTTTGCATGATAGTCTGGATTCTTAGCCAAAGCAATGGCACTCTGACTATCATTGAGCAAACGAGGTACATGCTGAGGTAAACCCATATCACAAGCAAGATGAAAAAGCCACAATGTTTCCTTAATTGCTTCACTTGCTGCAACATACTCTACTTCTGCGGTGGAAACAACTGTACATTCTTGAAGATGAGATCTCCAAGAGATAGCACCTCTAGCAAAATGAAAAATGCACCTGATGTAGACTTACGATTGTCTACACAACTAGCATAGTCAGAATTTTTGTAACCAATATTGGATGCTTTCCCTCTACCTAAGCATAGACACTTGTCCTTAGTGCCACTCAGATATCTTAAAATCATCTTGACTGCTTCCCAATGTTTCTGTCCAAGATTAGACATATATCTGCTCACAACTCCCACTGTAAATGCAATGTCTAGTCTCGTAGCTACCATAGCATAAATGAGACTACCAACAATAGACTGATAGGGAATTTTGGTCATGAATTCCTTTTCCTCATCTGATTTGGGGCAATCATCCTTGCTAATGAATTCCTTTTCCTCATCTGTTTTGAGGCAATCATCCTTGCTCAATTTCACATATGTGGGTAAAGGTGTACTCAATGCCTTTCCACCCTGCATATTGAACCTATGAAGTAATTTGGATATGTACTCACTTTGAGACAAGTATATGCATCTTTTGCTCCTATCACGAGTAATGCGCACACCAAGAATATGTTTGGCATCCCCCAAATCCTTCATATCAAATGTCTGACTCAACTTCTTTTTTAGAATTGACAAATCATAAGAGGACTTCCCAACAATCAGCATATCATCGACATAAAAGTATCAAGCATATCAAGCTGCCATCTAAGCATCTCTTTGTGTAGAGACAATGATCCTCATTGATTCGAGAATAGCCTTGAGACTTCATAAAAGCATCAAACTTTTGGTACCATTGTTTAGGGGACGGTTTAAGTCCATAGAAGCTCTTCTTAAGCTTAGAAACTAGACTTTCCTTGCCAGGAACTACATAACCCTCTGGTTGTTCCATATAGATCTCATCTGTAAGATCTCCATGCAAGAAAGCGGTTTTCACATCCATTTGGACTAGCTCTAAGTCCTCCATTGCAATGAATCCAAGCAACATGCGCAGGGTAGTCATCTTGACCACTGGAGAGAAGATTTCCTCGAAATCAACACCATGTTTCTGCTTAAAACCCTTTGCAACAAGTCATGCTTTGTACTTTGGAGAAGCACTATCTGATTTGAATTTCAATTTATATACCCATTTACATGGTAAAGCTTTCCTGCCCTTTGGCAAAGGTACCAAATCCCAAGTACCATTCTTGTGAATAGAATCCAAATCACTCTTCATTGCATGCTCCCACTTGGCATGATCCTCTATCTGCATAGCCTCTTTGTAGCAAGAAGGCTCACCGGCATCTGTTAGCATAACAAAATCTAAACCTGGAACATATCTATCAGGTGGATGTGAGACACGTGCAGAACGTCTCAATGGTTGCTGAACAGGAATATGTGGAGATTGATCTGAATGGACATTCTCTTGAACATCCCTATGTGCAGCATTTTTATGCATGGTAATTAGAGGACTAGTATCCTCAAACACCACTCTTCTCACTTCAACCTCCTTAATGGGTTGTTTATGTATCTTAGACTCGTTGAAAATGACATCACTACTTCTGATCACTGACCGTGTTTCAGGATCCCATAAGCAATATCCAAATTGTCCTTCTCGACCATATCCAAGAAAAATGCATTTCTTTGACTTATGATCCAACTTTTGTCTAAGATTCTTTGGTATATGAACATATATCTCACACCCAAAAACCCGAAGATGATCATAATATGGTGGCTTCCCTGTCCATAGCTCTTGTGCCACTTTCAAACCTTTGGCAATACTAGGTGAAAGGTTAATCACATGAACTGCAGTCAATACTACTTCTATGCAAAAACCTTATGAGAGGTTTGCATGATGTAACATAGAGACTACTCTATCTTGAATAGTGTTATTCATCCTCTCACCTACACCATTCTGTACTGGGGTATAAGGAGCTATAAAATCTCTACGAATCCCTCTAGACTGACAAAAAAGGCTGAATTCATGTGAGGTATACTCACCCCCGTTATCTGAACATAAAGCCTTAAGCTTAGTTCCTTTTTCAGTCTCAACTGAAGCAAGCCATTTTTTGAAAGTAGGGAATACCTCATCCTTCGATTTGATAGGATATACCCAAACTTTTCTAGTAGCATCATCTATGAAAGTGACAAAGTAAGAACCACCTAAGGACCTAGTCAGCATGGGACCACACACATTTGTATGAACAAGATCTAAAGGCTGAATTGAAGAGTTAAATGTGCATTCTATGCACATTTCTAGTTTGCTTTCCATATTGACAATGCTCACAAAATGAAAAATCGGAGAAAGATAACATTGGTAAGTAGCAAGAATGAGAAAGATTTTCCATTCCACTACGAGATATATGGCCCAAATGACCATGCCAAATACAAGCCATAGGTTGTTCAGTAACAACTAATAAGTGTTCTTTCCGTGATACAAATAAAGGATAAAGTGAGCCAACTTTGCTTCCTTTTGCAATAACCATATTGCCCTTTGATATGCGAAAGGACTGAGCATAGAAGACCACCTTGTAACCAAGGTCATCAAGTTGACCAACAGACATCAAATTGTGTGATAACTGAGGTACATGGCATACATTATGCATAGTAAATTTTGAACCATCAATGAACTGCACAACCACATCTCCAATCCCCACAACATCACACTGGTAAGAATCACCAAGTCTCATGGTACCAAGAGACTTTGCTGCATAATTAGAGAACCATTTTCTATGTGGTGTCACATGGAAAGAAGCACCAAAATCTAGCAGCCAGTGTGGGAAAGAGAATCATCCATAAGAGCCTCAGTTGGCACAGTACTATCAAGTCCCAACACATCAGCATCATCAGAAATAACATTAATTTCTTCAATCTTCACAGTCAAAGTAGATGGTGCAAGTAACTGTTTAACATGACCATCAACATTCTTTCCTTTACCTTTAGCATTCTTTAATGCATAAAAATCTTTCTTCATGTGTCCTTTCTGATGACAATAATGGCATTCGATATCCCTCTTCCTTGATTTACTTCTACTCTTATTCCATTGACCATTCTTTTTCTTATTCTTGCTCCTGCCACTGTTGCAGAGCTGAAGAGAACACAAAGCAGAGAAAAAGACGGGCCCCAAAATTTTTCCGATTTGGACATCACATCTTTGTATCATAACCATTCTTGTAATATATTTTCCATTGTAAATGCACTAGAGGAGTCCTCTAGATGCATCCCCACAGAAGATTAGAAGCTTACCCATGTAAAATAGTAGGAAATTAGTCTTTTAGTGAATAAAGTGCCGGTCTCTTGTGTGAAAGGACCATTTTTAGGGCACAAGTATATAAGTCAATTTGTGACTCTTTGTAAAGACTTTTTGCCATTGTGAGAATAGAGAGCACAGAAATTCGAATTTGTGTCTTCTTCACTCTGTATCTTCTTCTCTGTGAGCTTGTATGCATGTGCATTGCTTGGAAAGAGTAATAGGAAGTGTTGTTTATCCATGAAAGTGTTTGTTTGCTGTAGTTAAGGTGTGTGCGAAGTGTAGGAAATGCTGAAGTGTAGGAAGGTATTTCCCGCGACTCAGTATTTTGCTCATAACTTGAAGTAGGAGTGTCAGAATTGAGTGGAACTACTGCCACTGGATGCGTCTTCTCGAGAGCTTCGAAATGCATATGCTATTCACTATATTTGGAGTTTGGAGCTGAGAGAAAAGTCCAAATTACTGACGGCTCCTGCACGAAGTATCGTGACACCATGACCGATAGTTGAAGCTTGTTTGGATTAGTCTTTGCTTTGTTTGCACTCTTTGAGTAGTTCATTTGCATTGATCATCACTTGATTGCATGTCCTCATACACTCGGCTAGGTTTGTATACTCATCGGATTGATAATTAAAGCGTGAATCTCCACTATATGCACTTGACGGGGATTGAGGTACAGTCTCTTTCTCCACAAGTCCCTAAGTTGGTACTTAGGTCAACACGTTTTTTGGCGCCATTGCCGGGGAGTGTCGAATCAAAACGAGGCATTCGTGTAATGGTAAGTAGCTTTTTGCATTGAAGTGAGAGGAGGAGTGGTGATTTTCTCTTCTTTGGTAAGTCATTTTCAGCCGCACTTACTACTTCTCATTCTTGGAGTGTGTGTAGTGAGTTGTTAGTTAGGGAAGTGTGTGGAGTGAGTAGAATAGGAGTAGTAGGAAGTTAGACTAGATTCCATTCTCTTTTCTCTTTGTTCTTTCAGCCTTTTAACTAGGAAGAACTTTTCAAAAAAGTATAAAAACCCAAAAACTTGTCTTTTGTACTTCACTTGTGCCCAAAGCAAGTATCGTGAGATTCTGAGATCGAATATCGTGGACGAGGAGTTGAGCAGTCCGAGCTACGCAGAGCTAGTCAGGAGGGGTAGAGGGCTGAGATAGAGTCCTAAGGTAAGTTCTTGTATCATTCCATCAACTTCATTACATAAATCAAGTTTTTCAGAACAAAACGATCTGCGTCAGATATCGTTTAGGATTTACAGGGGTAAAAAGGTGTGAGTTGAATGAATCAAAGAGTGAGGAGAGGGTAGAAGGACTTGTAAAACATCTGTGTGCAATCAAAACTTAAAAAAATCTCTCAAAAATTTGACAAAGGGTCAAGTATCGTGTTCTCCCGCAGTCGAGTATCGTGATACTTAGCAAGTATCGTGATCTCCTGTGGTTGAGTATCGCGATATTTCCTAGATATCGTGTATCGCGTTGTAAAGATCGCGATACTTTGCAAAGATCATGTATCGTGCTGTGACCGATTGCGATACCTGCTGTGTATCGTGTATCGTGATCTATCGATCGCGATACTTGAGAAGTATCGTGCATCGTGTTTGTACAAGTATCGTGTATCGTTTCAGGAAAGATCGCGATACTTCAGAAATATCGCGTATCGTTTGAGCCAAGTATCGTGTATCGTGTCTTCACAAATCGCGATACTTGTGACCGATCGTGTATCGTCTTTATCGAAGTATCGTGTATCGTGTGTTCCAAGTATCACAGTTATTCAAGTATCGAGTATCGTCCCTCTTGAGTATCGTGTATCAAGTATCGTTTTCCATCAGGTATCGTGTATCGTGATAGTCAAGTATCGTGATTGCGAGGTATCGTGTATCGTGGGTCATAGATCGCGATACTTGAGAAGTATCGTGTATCGTCGTTGTTGAAGTATCGTGTATTGTTTGGGTCCAAAGATCGTGTATCGTGTAACTTAGCAGTCAAGTATCGTGACTTGAAAAGTTCATTTTCAGTCAATTCTCAGCCAAAATTTTTCTGGAATTCTAATCCATAGTGAAGAGTTCTGGAAGCTAGAGGTTAGCAAGGGCTGATCAGAGTTTTTAAGTGGATGAACCTGAGATCTGGAAGAACCCTAGGAAGCCGAAGAAGTGTAATCTCTTCTGTAGGTAGTGTAGCCGAGCCAAGTAGCCGTTCACATTATTCTGAAACCTCTAGTGAGTCAGAGGAAGAAATTCCCATGGCTTCAGAGGATATGCAGAACACAGTGCCAATGATTGGCATGATGTCAATTATTGAGGGAGAGTACCGGACCTCCTTGGAGTATGTGAACACCAACCAAAATGAGATCCCTATCTATCTGGATGGTCTAAACAAATCAGTGGCCAGACTAAAGAAGGCTTCAGAGGCTTACATAGTGCCTAGACCAGCAGTCAAGTATGTAGGAGGACTTTACATGGACAAAAGAGATATCCAGTATGTTGTCACGGAGCACCCGAAAAACATTAATGAACATGGTGAAGAAAATAATGCTTCAAACTTAAATGGAGATGGGAATGAAGAGCAAGTAACGACACCTAGAGGGAGATCTCCTATTGCTAGAGTCCGGAGAGGAGATCTGATTCCCCAGGATGACTCTAAAATAGATGTGTATTTGATCAATGGGATGGAGTATCTTCTTAGAGCACATTCTTCAATATGGGAAGCTGCCCCTAATCCTGTCACCATCTACGAGTTACAAGATCCTGATTTCCCCACCATTATCACATACTTGGATAAGAATCAGAGAAGATATTGGCCCTTGACAGAATTAGAAAGAGCTGAGTTGAAATATCAGAATATTCCAGTGTTTCCCCCTAGGGACCAAGCCACTACTTCACGAAACCCACTTGGAACGTCTCAAAATGATTCATATCAACAGTTGGGACAAACACAACAGACACAACAAACACAAATTTCGGTTAGACCACATGTGCAGTTTGCAATGCCTGCAAATAATCCTAATTACCGACCTCAACCACCAGTTGACCCAAGACATGGAATTCTTGCCCCAGTCAGACCACCGGTAGCAAGAGGACCAGGCATACCCATAGGAAGACCAATTTTCCCAGTAATGCCTAGACCACCCGAAGCAGGAAGAAGATTAAGGCCAATTCAAGTTGCCAAATGCATGAGAAACCACTACGATGGCTCTAGTGAACCTTACAATCATATAGCTGAATTCAAACAAGTAATCAGAGCCGAACAAGTGGAAGATTTTTTGATCCAATATGAATAATTTGGTCTTACTTTGTCAGACACTGCATTAGCATGGTTCCAGCCATTGGACCCTAATAATTTTCAAAACATGGAACAAGTCTATCAAGAAATGATTGAGGAATTCACTAAGTCAGGAATTAAAAACAATTCGTCATCATTAATCCATAGCTTTAAGCAAGCCCCTACAGAATCAGTAAGATTGGCAGCAAGAAGATTCAAGCAGTATGTGGACAGATGCCCAGTGGAAGAGAGACCTACCCAAAATAAAATGGTGTCATTATTTTTGGAAGGATTGTTGAACGGATCTTTGAGATCTTTGGTATATGTAAAGAGAGTTCAAACCTTGCAAGAATGCATGAAGGAATGTATAAACCTAGAAGACAACCTAGCAGAAGATTTGAAAATACTCAAGGTAGCTTGAAAAGTGAGGATTCGGCCAGCAGCACATCAAACCCTAAAAACAATGTAGAGGAAATAGCTGATTTGGTAGCGAAGAAGCTGAACGTTCAAGGATAGAGGAACTACCCCAATAACCCTATAAGAGTGCCCATGCTTAGAAGATGTATGCAGTGCGGAGGTGATCATCCTTCTCACTTGTGCACTAGGGGAGTAGTCCCACCACCTGCTTATGCTTATAATAGACCCACCGTTCCAGGACCTCTACAACATTGCAATATAGAACAAAAATATACAAATCACAGTACGGAAAATTGCCCTTACAATAGGCAAGCGAGACCAGCACAGCCATATATGAGACCTTATGGATACCCTCAGAGAGAGCAAGGAGGTGAAGCATGGAGGTACCCTACTTATCATCAGCAGGCACCAGTGCCACGACCATATGCATATCAAGGATACACCCAACCACAACCAGTACTAGGACAACAACCGCCCCATCCTCAGAACGTTGTCCTAGTCAAGATAGCTCAATCTGAAGAAAAACTTAGAGAGAGCAATAGTCCCAGCCACACCATTGGCTAGTAATGAACCATATGACTCATCTTACGACCATAGTCAAGGAGCATATCCCAATTATGAAAGCTCTATGATAGAATATGGACAACTGTACGAACCATATGCCTATGGCATGGAAGCACCAGATAGTTCCTACGGATATGAGCAGGACTATGTGTCATTAATGTACATAGCCCCTAGAGCAACCCTACCACCCCGGCCCATGAACAGACCGCCTGTGCCCAGAGGACCATGCTACAAATGTGGAGGTGATCATTATATTAGAGAATGCACATTGCCAAACCCACCACCACCACAACGAGTCTGGGAAGGTTACTGTAGTGATTGTGGTAAGGAACACCTTTTCAGAGACTGTCCCAAGAACCCCAACAAGGTTGCACCCAATGTGCAAATCAATGTGATAGAAGTAACTGAATAATCAGGGAGCGATAAGGAATACACTGTACCATTGAAGGCAATAACAAGAGCCAAAGCTAGAGAGATCCCTGACAAAACTGAGGAAAACACTCAAAGCGATAGAGAAAGGAATGCACCCACACCTCAGAGAGTTGAAGACTCGGAAGAGCCAGAGAAAAATATTGTAAGTAAAAGAACCCAAAGATGGAAGAACCGTAGAGATAAGACAAAAGAAAAGAAGTTACTATAGAAGAAAAAGAATGAGAAGAGAGAACAAAACCCAAAAGAGGAACGGAAAGTTGAAGAAGATAATAAAAATGGAAAGCCAAAAAAAGAAGAGGTTGGATCAGTCTTAGCAGATCCCATGCCTGAAGAATTAACCATGTGGATTCAGGCATACAAGGCACGAATAAGAGCGGGACCGACCATCGAACAACATGAAAGAGAATATCCTAGAGGTGACCTAGAGAAAGAGAGGTTGGAGATCTGCAAAAGATTAATAGAGGTTGCTCAACAGACCTTAGAGAAACCTGCATTGCCATTACCCAATACCCGAATTTCCGAAAGAGAATTCCAAGAGAGTGTCATTACTCATGAACACGAAAAACCCGAAGCAAGTAAGACACAGAATGGCAATTATTGTGAGAATAAAAGGGAAGGATCCATCGTTCCCGAAGTAGAAGGGGAATGGCCTGAAGATTTGTGGGCGAGAGTCCAAGAGGACAGATGGAAGAAAGTAGAAGGAATTGAACCACCCTTTGAAGAGATAGAAGGGGAAGAGGAAATAGAGGGCTCAATACCTGAATTAAATTCAGAAGAAATTGTACCAATGGATCCTAGTGACAGAGGAGATGATGGAGTAAAGGATTTGCCAAATTACACAGGAGAGTACGAACATATTTCAGAATTGTATTGCATTCCCTCAATAAGGAAAAAAGAACCGAACCCATCAATCCAAACATCAGATATCATACAACATCTTAGAAAAGTCAAAATTCCTTGTACCCTAACATTAGAGGAACTGTTGAAGGTTAAACCACATTTGAAGGAGAAATTAACCAATCAATTGGAGATCAAGACGGAAGCAAAAGAGATATCTGATGAAGTAAACACAGTAAAGATCCCAGTGGATAAGGTAGGAGATTTTAGTGAGGGAGATGAAGGAAACACTTGCCTTCCAATTACTTATAGGGGTTATACCACCAAAGCCATCTTGGATTCCGGAGCTGGTGTTGGCATTGCGACTAGAGAAATCTGGGAGAAATGGGGAAAACCAGCTTTAAGACCAACGCGTATGAAGATACAAATGGCAGACGGACACACAGAAAGACCCTTAGGATTATTGGAACGAGTAGTTTTTACCACATGCGGAGTTGAATTTGAACACACCTTAGCAATATGTCAATTTGAAAGGGCGAGCAATTATAAAATGATACTTGGGAGACCTTTCATGAGACAGTTAAAGGTTGTGCAAGATTGGGGAAAAGATGTTGTATACCTACAACATGAAGGAACCACCACGAGAATAAATCTCCACACTATACTTATCAAGATGTTCCCCCCTTACAATGGAATCAAATTCATAAGGAGGAAGATGATCAGTCAATTCATAGCATACGTTCTAGTGACCAATCTTGGATGAACGAGGACACTCATCTATGGATATGCCGAACTGCCAAAAAGGAAGAGGATAAGAGAAAGGGATGGCAGCAAAGGCAAGGTGTAGCTAGGTCTGTACAAGATCCCGCTTACATGCCTCAAGTCTTTTTGGATGAAGAGTTTGAACCTCATGGTTGGATGGAGATTTTAGCAACCCTCGATGTATGTGTGAATGAAGAAGTAATAACTATGAATGAATGTATTGATGAGGAAGGATATGACGTTAGTCTATATGTAGTAGTCCTTCAAGAGGCTGAAGAAGGAGAAGTGATAGAGAAAGAATGGAAGGAGGACTATGAGAGCATTGAGATGGAGCCAGAACCGATGGAACCAGAGGACAAAAATCAAAAAATAGGTACCACAGCTAACGAAAACAACCAAGAACCTACACTGGAAGAAGAGATCGAGTTAGATAAAGAGCCAGAGAATGAAGAAAACAAGCCACAAGATCAGTTTGAAGTGCCAGCTCACTTCAAAAAATACGAAGTAGAAGAGAGAAAAATCGTTATTCAAATGCCAAAAAGAGAGGCACAGCCAGAAATAGCTTATGACAACAAAGAACAAACCAAGAAGATAGTAGTAACGTTAGAAGAAGGAGAAGAACGATGTACTTTCATAGGACAGGATGTCTCAATGGAGGAAGAACAAGAGTTAATACGCGTCACAAGGGAATATCGAGATGTCTTTGCCTAGACCTATAAGGACTTGAAAGGAGTAGATCCATCTATATGTGCCCATAGAATTCCTATGACATTCGAAGCCAGACCTTCTAAACAAAGACCGTATACATACAATGATGTATATTCAGCAAAAATAAAGGAAGAGATAGATAAATTGTTAGATGCTTGATTCATATATGAGATTGAGCACACGGAATGGGTGTCACCTTTGGTGGTTGTACCGAAAAAGAATGGGAAGTTAAGAGTGTGTATCAATCTAAAGAAAGTAAATGTTGCAACCATAAGGGATAGTTACCCATTACCAATTACTGATCATCTGTTGGAAAGGGTGGCCGGGAAGGAAGTTTATAGTTTTTTGGATGGCTTTTCAGGGTATAATCAAGTAGCCATTGCTCCCGAGGACCAACACAAAACCGCTTTCACAACTGAATGGGGAGTATACGCCTTTAGAGTCATGCCTTTTGGTCTAAAGAATGCCCCAGCTACCTTCCAAAGATTGATGTGCCATGTATTCAAAGAGTTCTTGAGAAAAAGTATGGAGGTATACGTGGACGATTTATGTACTTATTCAGCCATACGATCTGAGCACATCCCTGAGCTAGAAAAGATCTTTGCCAAATGTCGACAATATCGAGTATGCCTAAACCCAGAAAAATGTGTCTTCATGGTTAGACAAGGAAAAATATTAGGACATATTGTCTCAAAAAATGGAATTTCAACTGACAAAGACAAAATCAAAGTAATTAGATTTACCAAGACCAAAGACTGCTAAAGAAGTACAAGCATTTATGGGACACTGTGGATACTATCGAAGATTTATACATATGTATGCCATAATTGCTAGACCTCTCTATGCACTATTGACTCAATTTAATTGGACCGAAGAATGTGAGAGAGCCTTCAATGAGTTAAAGAATCGATTGAGTTCAGCACCAATCCTTCGAGTACCTAATTGGAATAAGCCATTTCACATTCATGTGGATGCTTCCAAGTTTGCCATTGGTTGCATCTTAGCTCAACCTGCAGATACGGGAAAGCTAGACCACCCTATAGCCTATGCCAGTAGACAATTAAATCAAGCAGAACGTAATTATACCACCACTGAGAGAGAAGGCCTAGGGATGGTGTACGTAGTGAAAAAGTTCAGACATTACCTGTTGGCAAACAAATTTAAATTCTTCATTGATCATCAAGCCCTATTGTACTTAGTCAATAAACCTTGCAATACCAGACGGCTAGTACGATGGTTTTTATTGCTAATGGAATTTGATTTTGAGGTAGTAGTCAAGAAAGGAAATACCCACATAAGAACAGATCACTTATCAAGAATGACCCATGGAGAACCACCCATAGGAGTACCTGATGATCTGCCAGACACATACCTTTTTAACTTGGAAGTATGTCCCCAATGGGCAGAAAAGTTGATCCCTATACTCACGCATGGACCTAAAGAAGGGATCACACCAAACTGAACCCAAGACCTATGGAAGACTAAACACCTTCATATCATTTTAGGAAGTTTGTATCACCAAGATTCAAGTGGATTGCTAATGAGATGCGTTGAAGAGGAGGAACAGGAAATGTGGCTTCGGAAAGCACATGTGAATCAATGGAACACTCATTTGAATGAAACGGAACATGGAAAACCCTGAGAAGATTAGGCATATATTGGCCAACCATGCAGAGGGATGCGCATAACTATGTGTCAGCATGCCAAACCTGTCAAGAACAAAATCCAGAGGAGAACTCTACTTTATGCTACTCCACAGTAGCACCAAGATGGAGCAAGCCTCTGGTAAAGTTCTTAAAGACCCAAGAATACCCAGAAGGAGCCACTATAGCAAGGAAACATGCACTTGTAGAACAGAGCAAGGATTATGCCATTATAGGAAACAACTTTTCAAGCGAGGGAGAGATAATCAACTACGATTGTGCATTCATGAAGACGAATATCTTGCTGTTTTAGAGATGGCACATACAGGAGCTGCAGGAGGGCACTTCTCTGCAGATAAAACAGCAAAAATGATCCTCTTTGCTGGAATGTGGTGGCCAACTCTACATCAAGATGCCTTAACATATGTGCAACGATGTGATACTTGTCAACGAACAAAATATCCAATTAGAAGAGATGAGATACCACTGAGACCCATGATGAGTGCCAGAGGTTTCACTAAATGGGTAATAGACTTCATAGGACCTATTAGCCCACCAGCGAAAGGATCCCATGCCGAATATATAATTGTAGCCACATACTATCTGACCAAGTGGGTAGAAGCCAAAGCAACCAAGAAAAATGACGCAAGAACTACGGCCAAGTTTCTCTTTGAGAACGTTTTTACTAGATTTGGACTCCCGATAGAAATTGTGAGTGATAGAGGTACGCACTTTGTGAATGAAGTCATAGAAGCCTTATTGAATGAATTCCTGGTAATTCATACGAAATCAGCGCCCTATCACCCACAAGCCAATGGACAAGCAGAAAGCTCGAATAAAATCTTGTGTACAGTTCTCACAAAAATTGTTAACAATGGTAGATCTGATTGGGATAAGCAATTACATCATGCTTTATGGGCATTTCGAGTAGCCTACAAAACAGCCATAGGCACTACTCCTTTTAACTTAGTGTATGGACAAAATGCTATTTTGCCAATTGATTTTTTAATTCCCACTCTCAGAGTAGCAACTACTTACGAGTGGACGGGACATGAACTATCAGCTCAATTGGATCAAATAGAAAAGCTTCACGAAACTAGGTTACAAGCAGTAGCAGGCATTTATGCTGCTAAACGACGACAGAAAGCCTACTTTGATGCTCATATTAAAGACAAAAATTTGAAGGAAGGAGATTTAGTTTTGGTATATACCTTGAAACAACACGCTAAGAAGTTGCAGAAGAGAGGATATGGCCCATTAATCATCAATCGTATATCAATAAGTGGTGCCATCAAGCTAGCAACCCTAGATGGGGATGTATTACCAAACTATATCAGTGGATGTCGAGTAAAAAAATATCTAGAACCATTGACTGAAGAAATAATGTCAAGGTTAATCAAGGGAAAGAATAGACGTATGGAAGAGGAAAGGATACGAGAAGAAGCGAGACAGGAAGCACTAGAACGAATTAAAAAACGGAAAGAGTGGATGAGAGAGAGAGATGAGAGATATCGACTAGGAGAAGAACTCATCCCTATGGCTAATTTTAGAGCCACTAAAAACCTAGGTTCACAGAGAACACAACCATATTTGAATTTGGGAGCAGGAAAAACGGAGTACCACTTAGTGGATGCTCTCATTGACACAGGAGCCGCTATAAGCTGTATCAAACTTTCTTTGACTCAGAAACTCAAGGAGGAATTACGTCCATCGATGGCACAGTTGATAGGAATAGGAGGAACAATTACTCAATGTATAGGTGAAATCACCTTACCTCTGCATCTTGGCAACAACACTATGGAACAAAGGCTATTAGTGTGTCGCGATGAGGATTTACTCGAAGATGTAGTGTTAGGTCAAGACTGGATTTACGAATATGAGGTGACCATTCAATTGGCTTTAGGATACATCTCAGCCAAGATAGGACATCGTGAAGTATTCAATTTGCTAGACGAACGACCAATTAAGACCACTTGTATAGAGCCAAAAGTTCATTCCAATGAACATAGTCATGAATGTATGTTCACTAGCACTATAGAAAACCTTTCATCCAGTACTTCATGTGAGGGCACACTGAATCCTGTGTGCATTCCATTTTCTAGTCTAACAAGTCATAAGAGTGTCAATCAATCTGAAACCAATCTCGATGAAGCACTATGCACAAGAGAGACCAGTCCTCTGAGTAATTCAAAATCTGTACCTATTAGAATATACCCTATTCCGTACACTAAACAAGCTTGGATAAGAAAGGATCAAAGGGATGCATATCGTCAACAACAGAAACATCTTCGACATCAGAGCAACCAATCAAATAAGAAAGCAAATCGTTTTGAGCACCAAAGTCAACAACGAAGTGCTAGGATATGGATTCCAAAGAAAGTAGTAGCCGCCCAACCGGATCGAGTGCAAATATGGATTCCAAAATCATGTGCTCCAAAGAAGCTAAACCGAAACGAGGAACCTCAGCATAAGAAGAACCAATATGGTCTGATGGCAAAACAACCAAATAAGATTAGCTATAGGAAAGAAAAGAAGTCTGCAGTTGCAACAACAGCCAGTCCAAGATTCAAGAAGCAGACGGAGCAGACGTACAACAGGAAAAGCACCACATTCATCACGAATGTTCGGGATACACTATGTCCCAATAGAATGAAGCAGATTTGGATGCCGAGAGACAGGACAAACTGCATGCATCATCCAACTACTTCAAGTTGCACACATTTGGAGTTATCAGGACCCAAAGTATGCATGATAGGGCCACACTACCAGGCCAAGCATTCGGCACATCTTTCTTCTATTTCAGGATAGTCGAGCACATTTTCCTCTTGGAAAATAGGAGAGCACTTGTACATACATTAAGAAAATCACTCAAAAAATAATAACCGCTTCGGCTATGACCTAACTTTTTTGTTTTTCTTTTCAGATGAACATATAAAAATCTATAAAAATTTTGGAACAATCCAGGTATTACCTTTCTCACACCCACGGGAAAGGGACAACACCATTCACTCGGAGCAACGTCAAGCTTATGACAAACAAATGAAGGAAGATTTCTGATAGTATATGGCCACTAATTCATACTCTATATTGAGTGCAGATGGCATCTACTAATTCCGAAGCCACGCAAGAGGAAGAGGTGCAGCTTCTTCCACTCGAAGCCATAACCAAAGCAAGAGGCCATTGGTTTCTGGATGACCAACCAGTGTCAGACCTCATTTTTATGGCAACTATCAAGATTATGGATAGGGATCATTATTTCCCTATTATGTCGCAAGATTTCAAGACTATAATACAAGGATTACCGCATATCGAGGATGTATGGACACAAGCAGGCCTAGAGGCATTTCTTAAATTGCCAATTTATCTACCGGATTTTCAAAGGTGTACACAAGTAATGAATACACTGCAGCCTGCTACGACGAAGATATCAGTTCCCGAAGCACGAGTCTTGGATAAAGTAGGAACATGGAAAACTATTCAATTCACACATGAACTAATCAACAAAGCCTTCGGATGGAATCAAGACGGGATCACTAATGTCAAAGAGGAATGTCATGATCCTAAAAAGAGATCCTTCTTGGATATCAACAGGACTGATATTGAAGATGCTGTCCGTCTGGTGCACCAACATTTTTGTTTCCCAAGTATGCACAGATATACTGCACCACAAAAGATTGTAGTACAACTACTCTCACATGCAATGAGACAAGTGGGGAATAAAGTAAATATGACAGGCTATGTCCAAGAGAGATTATTTGAAGCCCAGAAGAAGTGGGGATAGAAGAAGTTTCTAAATGGGAGTTCAGCTTTGACATTACTTATATATGAAGCTCTTGAGATGAAAAACTGCTTGCGTGAGATGCCGACCTCAGAAGGGCTAGCCAAATATGCCAAATCTGCTATAGTCCCAAAGAAAAAGAAAACGGCTAGTGTCGTGGAAGAGGCAGGGACCAGTTCACAGAAACCCATGAGGGGTACAAAGCGTCTGAGAGGGAAGAAGCCCAAGCTACACAACAATCAAAACGGACACACATTCTTCCAAAGGTTACGATGTCCCAAATGCCTATTACCAAGAGAGACCTCTCTGTCGCCCTAGAAGAGACACATCAGTACATGCAAGGGCATGTAAATTTAAATGTTCAAGGTCATCATTATAGACAAGCTAGTCAAGAGAAACAACAACGGAGTAAAGAAAAGACCCCAAAACAACCTGGGAGATACAAAGAATTGGGTCTAGATGATTCGAGTTCAGATGTAGAATCCAATCATGAAAAAGATACTCTAGACACTGACATAAGGACAGAAACTCAAGAAGAGGAATGGAATGAGATCAATCAAGTCGAAGTCACGCCGGACAACCACGAAGAAAAGGCAAAGAACATAGAAGACTCCAAGAAGCCTGAGCATGTCATTCAATTGAATGATTCCACAAAAATCAGCATCAAAGAAGCTCCAACCACTGTTGCATATGTAAAACCACCTATCAAAGAGGAAGTACAAACTCCAATGAACATGGATTCAGGGCCATTACAAAACAAAGAGCAGATTGTGATTGAGGTACCAGATGATACACCTCAAGGAAACAATGAAAACATGGTGGCTGAGCCAAGGATTCAGCTTCAGATTAGACAGCCCCATGACACTACACTACATGTGGCACAGGGCAAAGATGTCACAACAGGCAAAGAACCTAGTATACCCACAACATGGCTTAATGTGGATGTCACTCAGCTGAAGCCTGTAGTCAAGCAAATGATTCAAACAGCTATGGATACACAACAACAATTGATGGACATCGATGCAAATTATGATAAGGCCATGAGAGAAAAAAGTCAATTCTAGATCATGAGTGAACAATTGTCATCGCAATTAATTTAGGCACAAAAAGAGATAGCAGCCAAAAACACGGAGTTGATCGAAGTAAAAACGAAATGTGATATATTAGTGACTCAACACCACCAACTCCAGGTGCAGCTCGCTGATTTACAAAAATTACATGATGCAAGCGAGGCTGACAAAGAGAGAATGAGAGCTAGAAGTACTTTGCTCGAGACACAGCTCAAGGTATACATGGAAGAGAATGACACTTTACGAAACAGGAATAAGGAATTGATGAAATCATTATTATATGATCAACCTATTGAACAGCAGGAGATATCAGAAACTAAAGAAAAAGAATTGGGAGATCAGGTAGCACAATACGCAGACTGCTAAGACAAGAGCGAGAATTGAAAGAAGAATGGGAACGGAAGTACAGTTAGGAGATAAATGAACTAAAAAAGCAGTTGAATACAGCACATGGGAAACTTGCAGCAAGCTACAGTGAAAACATGGACAATGTAGCTGAAATTGGAAATGAATTGCTTGCAGCAAAGGAAGCGCTCAGAGCAGCCATGCAAGAAAATAAAGAGAAGACTGAACGTATAGCACAGTTAGAGCTTCAAGTAGAGCAGAAAACAACAATCAGGACACCAGTAGAACCAGCTAAGGAAACTCCTACTGATGAGGTAGAGGTAGGTCCTCTATCTTCCCCGATCTATAATTCTCCAATACATGAGCAGATGGCGGATATACATGATGATCATCCAATGCCATACACTGTAGAAATAAGTCAGAAGGAACGGGCACTAGTGGTGTCCCGATTGACAGAAAATTTTGAAAATGAAGTAATCAAAGTAATGAAGGAAGCCAAAATCAAGGGTAAGGACTTGGAAAAGATCATGAAGCCTTTCAACATTCCATATGGATTATTGAAAGAGAAAACCAGACAATATATCAAGAAGATTACAAAGAAAAGTCCAGATGAGCAGCTAAATTCTAAACATGATACATTCGTATACAGTCAAGAAGAATTCGAAGCTGCACAACCTATTTGGCGAAGTAAATTTTTGGAGAAACATCCCACACTACGGGTGCATTGGCAAGCAGCACCATATTTCCTACAGGTAAACCCTTCATTTTGTCCTATACCACGCAGAAGGGATACTAGAGAATTTTTGGACCTGCAAAGAAATGGCGCTATAAATAATCAGTGGCTGAATTACCCTCTGCTTCCAAGCCCGCCACATAATTACTTGCCAACGGAAGATTATATGGTCAAAACCATCGAATTTTGGCTGCAAAATTATGCGACAGTACCCGACCTAACTATCAAAATGACAAATAAAATACTCAGTATGATACTTACAGTGTTGAAGGTCTTCAAGCATGTGGCCTATACATTTTTGAATTTCATTGGTATTAATCCGGGCACAGAAATCCTCATTTTTGACCTATCTGTTATGCCTAGCCGACCAACAATAATGGCTTATTATTCAAGATTGATGTTCTTGCCAAGTGTATATATGCAAACTTTTGAAGAAGCGTTCTTTACAAGATTTTTTGAAATTGATTCAGAAATATTTTTGAAGATGTCATCTAATTTGAATGCCAGATTAGTGGCATACGAACTTAGCTTCTTCGCAGATCACAGACAGCCACCCAACGACGGTGTAAAGGCAGAACAGTGGAAACAATTAATGATACGTGAAGCCAATTTGCTTAATGAAACAGAGCAGAAAATATATAGAACATATGCCCGTCGCTCATCAAAGCCTGTCGGGGACGACAGAGTCCAGGAGGGGGGCAGTGTTGAGGGAGAATCTAGTAAAAGGAAGAAAAGAAGAAGACAACGAAAGAAGCTTCACTAAAAAGGAATATCTGAAGATATATCTCTGCAAGAAGCCTCGCAGGGGCGCAACACCCATCTCTGCACAGAGCCCCGCAGGGGCACACACACCAAGGAAAGGACGCAGCAAGGGTGCTTCAACCTCTTGATCTTTGGCAGGTCCAGATCGAAGACTGTAGCACCTTATCCTCACACTTCCACTGGTGGCGTGCATGGCAACCCGACTTATCAAGCAAGACAAATGTATCAGGCCCAAAGGATGTGAAACAAGAATTAAAAAGAGGCCGTCAAAACTGAACACCTGTTTTACAAACAGGCAAAACTGAGCAAGGGTTGCGTGCAGGGAAAAGAAAGTGAATAATACAGCAGGGTCCGATGTGTGCAACCAAGACAAATCAGAGGACCACTAAAACGTAATGCAAGACTGATGAACATGCAAAATTGACCAAAAAATGCATGCGGACAACAAACTAAAGACAAGAAGTCAAGCCTGTCAAGGGACGATAGAGACAAAGAGGGGGAGAGTGTTGCAGAGCTGAAGAGAACACAAAGCAGAGAAAAAGACGGGCCCCAAAATTTTTCCGATTTGGACATCACATCTTTGTATCATAACCATTCTTGTAATATATTTTCCATTGTAAATGCACTAGAGGAGTCCTTTAGATGGATCCCCATAGAAGATTAGAAGCTTACCCATGTAAAATAGTAGGAAATTAGTCTTTTAGTGAATAAAGTGTCGGTCTCTTGTGTGAAAGCACCATTTTTAGGGCACAAGTATATAAGTCAATTTGTGATTCTTTGTAAAGATTTTTTGCCATTGTGAGAATAAAGAGCACAGAAATTCGAATTTGTGTCTTCTTCACTCTGTATCTTCTTCTCTGTGGGCTTGTATGCATGTGCATTGCTTGGAAAGAGTGTTAGGAAGTGTTGTCTATCCATGAAAGTGTTTGTTTGCTATAGTTAAGGTGTGTGCGAAGTGTAGGAAGTGTTGAAGTGTAGGAAGGTATTTCCCGCAACTTAGTATTTTGATCATAACTTGAAGTAGGAGTGTCAGAATTGAGTGAAACTACTGCCATTGGATGCGTCTTCTCGAGAACTTCGAAACGCATATGCTATTCACTATATTTGGAGTTCGGAGCTTAGAGAAAAGTCCAAATTACTAACGGCTGCTGCACCAAGTATCGTGACACCATGACCGAGAGTTGAAGCTTGTTTGGATTAGTCTTTGCTTTGTTTGCACTCTTTGAGTAGTTCATTTGCATTGATCATCACTTGATTGCATGTCCTCATACACTCGGCTAGGTTTGTATACTCATCGGATTGATAATTAAAGCGTGAATCCCCACTATATGCACTTGAGGGGGATTGAGGTACAGTCTCTTTCTCCACAAGTCCCTAAGTTGGTACTTAGGTCAATAGCCACGTTGTTGATTCTTTCCTTGGTAAGAATCACGAACATTATATGCATCTCCACTCTGAGTGCCAACCATAGATTTTCTACGAATCTCCTCACTCAAGAGTGCTCCACATATGTCATCATAGACGAGTTTGCCGCCAGGTGCACTATTGCTAATAGCTGTGCAAAATGTATCCCATGATGAAGGCAAGGTGCATAACAACAATACTACTTTCATTTCATTATCCATATCCATTTTCTGAGCCTATAACTGAGAGAATATAGCATCAAACTCATTTAGATGAGCAGCAACACTATCTGTGTCCTTCATATGAAGGTCATATAATTTCTCATTAGATAGACTTTATTTGATGCCGTTTCTTTTTCATATGTATTGCATAACTTCTTCCAAAGCTCCTCTTCACTTTCACAGTCTAATACTGTAAAGTAAACATTATCTGCCAGGTGCAAGCGAATGGTAGACCTGGCCATTTCATCCAACTCATCCCAATCATCTTCATCCATGTCAGCAGGCTTCTTTGAAATTCCAGTTACTGGCTTCCATTGCCTCCTTTGAATCAACACATCTTTAATCTGATTCTACCATAGAGAAAAGTTTGTGCCATCAAATTTTTGGATCTCAAAATGGTCTTTTCCCTGCAAGCTATAGCTCCTCCTCGAAACACTAGCACTAGACCCTGATCCATCGGATGTGCCTGAGACCTCTAATGCCATGATGGTAGAGAACCGAATGGAATGATAATGGAGCTAGAAGAGTCCGAACACCAACAAATAAGTGTGGAGTAAATCGACCATTGCATAGTTACAAAACCAAAAATCCGAAAAAATTTTGCCAGAGTATCCTCTACAAAATGAGCGTATGACCAGTGTCAAAATATCATAAAACTGCAAGTATTGACATGTTTGCCTGCATAGTGAATCACTGACTCCACTGCATATAATCAGTTACCCAATAGAAGCCAACTAGGCTTATCGAGCACCTATGAACAACTATCATACATCTCCTATGGCGAGGCTGGGTAAGTCTTCCACCTGCATCACCAAAGAGACCTCAACATCTGGGTGTCTCCTAGTTAAGAAAACCTCACCACGACCCTCTTTATCAAACGTAAAAGGCTTTATGCAAAGAACGTAACCGTTATATCAATGACCACATGGATGTACATAAGCGATATCCACAGAAGCATACATAATGTGTATGTGCTCAATATATGCAATAAAATGACACTAAAAGGCTAATGGACAGCCCAAAAACTAGGCAATAACACCTACAAGTGTCTGTCAACTCTGATGTTTTTGGCTCAAAAAACATGCATAAACTTGCAGCGGCTACTCCCACCAAAAGTAAAATGGGATCACGAAGACAAACTTCTTAGGTCTTACAAATGCGGTCGAACTTACAGTCTATGACTGACCAGGCCAATGTTTTATTAAAAAACATATACAAAGAAGTGTCCAGTGGCCATTTGGCCTTTCACATGGACACTAACGGTAACACCCCACCCCCTAGAATGCCACAATCCCTGATCCCCCCTCCATCAACATCACCACCACCCACTGTTGTCTTTCCAGTTGCATCCATTGTCCCCATTCCTCTTGCATATAACACATTAAACATTGCATCCAACATTGATTTGGCCATCTCAACAATGATCAATTGTGCCAATCAATTATGCAAGGATTACACAGTGCTAGCACAATGAAACATAATGCTATAGGACCAATCGAGCCATCTACAAGAGAAATTATCCACTCTAATCACTACCAATGACATGATATGATCACAATATAATTCTCTACAATAGGCACACACAGCTAGAGGCACCAGTATAGGAACAAAACACACAAGTAATCAATGAAATGGAAGTCCAACTATGTATGCAGATGGAGAGAAATGCCAAGCTCAACCGCAAGATGGCTTTACTAAGAAGGCACATAGTAGTGGAAAAAGAGGAAAATTAGAGGCTATGACAATAGAACACAGAGAACCTAGAGGCTACAATCTAAAACATGTACGAAACAAGTAGAAGAAATTTCTGGTACTCAAGGACAATGTGTGGAGTTCCAAGTCTTAGCCATGACGACTATTGAAGATGCTATCCTATAGTCAAAATATTTCCAAAACTTGGCCCATCGTAGGCTTATCACAACATCAGAACTACAATACATGCCATATTTTATAATGTTAAAAAAAGTTTATAATCCGAAGATAAAAAGAAGTACAAGAAAATCACCAACCTTGCCACACAATTTGAACTAGAGGACCTCCCTTAGGTGGCTCACAAAGGAACCATTTTCCAACCTAATTGGAGAGCTAAGTTATTCCAAGAGTACCTTGAAATGCTACGCACATGGTCGAATGCCCCATTACATCTCTTATACAACCTGTGCTATAGATGAGTCCCAAGACATCGCTCATGGAAATCATTTTCTATAAAGGTAAAGAATAATGCATGTTGTATAGATTGGGTTAACTACCTATATCTCCTGCATGCACTTGATGAATCTATGCACAAACTTTTCTTCGATCAACAACCTTTGTATCTTGAATGCTCTTGCTCCATCCTTCTTTCTTGATCTTTTTTATCTTCTCTTTATTCTTAGTGAGTCCTTCATGGTCTTCCGTTGACATGGATTCAAATTCTCAATCTAGCACTTCAACACTCCTTTTTGTGCTTGAAAATGTGTTGTTATGGAAAGGTAAAGTAAAAAAATACTTCTAAAGTGTGTGAACTTTGTTACACTTATGTGTTCCTCGAGTAGCTTTGATGTGAACCTTTTCCCTATACATGGGCACTTTTTACTCTAGTGCTGGCTAGAGGTTTTTTCCCCATGTTACCACATACTTGATACTCTCATATGTGGTGGTACTTAGTACTTAGGGATATTATTCAGCTCTTACTTCACTTCAGTTCATCGATCAATAGAGAGAGCTATTCTAGCCATCGTCTTCTCCGCGTGTCTTGCTGCATTTGCGCTCCTTGTGTGTGCTTCTTGTGTGTCTCTCGCACTTCTACACACACCCAACAGTGGTATCAGAGCAGGTTCAGCTCCTTCTCAAGTTTTGGTTTTTCGCGTCGCGGCGCGCATGCACTTCAACAGTGCAAATTGACTTCGGAGCATAGAACTGTGAATTTCAGCAGCCCAAAAACATTTCCATCAGGTGTGCTGGGGTTGTACCCCCATTTCGAAGCCATTCGTGCAGTCAGAATTGCCATCAGAGTGACGGTTTGTGAGCTGAAATTTCAGCACTCATTTGAGTTTTCATCGAAGTGAAGATTTTGTCACATTCTTGTTCCTTAGTGAAATGGCGGGCAGCAATGACTTGTTTGGCATGCTTCAAGCTGAAGATAAGCTTGATGGGACCAACTATCCGATGTGGTCTTACATGATGAAGCATGTTCTTGTTGCAAAACAACTTTGGAACATAGTGGCAGATGTAGATCGAAGACCGGCAGGTGCTTCTACTTCACAGTCTACTATCATAGATGGAGCTTCTTCTTCGAGTACAATGGTTTCTCCTTCTCCACCTACACAGGAGAAGCTTAGATGGGATGGAAAAGATGCTCAAGCTCATGCTTTGATTGCGCTTTCAGTGAAGCGTCATATAGTTCCACACATTCGGTCATGTTCTACATCGAGACAGGCATGGGACACTCTTGCTTCTTTGTATGCCGTGTGTAATGAAGCACGTGTTGCATACTTGAGGAAGCAACTTGAGGATGTATGTATGGTTGAAAATGAGTCGGTGGATGTGCATGTGACATGCATCAAGGACTTGAAAGAGCAATTGGCAAACATAGATGAGATCATTCCGGATGCATCACTCATTTCTACATTGTTGAAAGGATTACCAGAATCTTTTCAAAGCTTTGCTACTACACTTCGTTTGGTTGCAAAAGGAAATCCTAATATGTATGCATGCATTTGATGAGGTTGTGTCTGTTCTTTTGCAAGAAGAGCAATCTAGAGTGAATAGGAGTGGTTTGATTGAGGGAACGCAAGCACTTGCTATCTCACAAAAGGGGAAAAGCAAGTATGGTTCAGCTTTGGGTTCATCAAAACCAAAGCCTCAAGCTTCCTCTTCCACTAATTCCTCTAATGATGGTGATTTGCAAAAGAAGAAGAGATGCAAATATTGCCGGAAGGCTGGTCATACTATTGATGAGTGTACAAAGCTTGCAAAATGCAATGAAAAGAAGAAGGAATCTGGCATGTTTATTGCTGAAAATTCAGCAAATGCAAAGAATGATGAAGCTAACATGGCTCAAGATTTTTGGGCATGTGTTGTTACATGTCATTATGATGCTTCTTTACATTCTAAATGTATGGTTGTGAGTGAGGCTGATTCGGATTGGTTCTTTGATAGTGGTGCTTCAAAGCACATAACATCATGCAAAAGATTTTTTGCCTCTTTGAAAGATGCACCTAAAGGAGGACATGTGGTATGTGCAAACAATGCCTCTTATCTTATCATTGGAGTAGGAGAAATTGAGCTTACGGCTGCAAATGGAGGTGTGATTCTCTTGAAAAATGCATTGTATGTGCCCGGTATCAAGAAGAACTTAATTTTAGTTCCGTTGATTGCCAAAGCTTGACTTCATGTACACTTTGTTGATGATAAGTGTATGGTTCATGATTTCAGCAATGGCGATGTTATCGTGATGTCCGGTACATTATGTAATGGTTTGTATCGCATGGATAGATACAAGAGGGCTGCCTCGAATGCCTTAGTTGCTCATACTTCTTCCATGGCTGAAATGGAGCTTTGGCATGCTCGTTTTGGTCATTTAAACTTCAATAGTTTGCTCTACTTGCAAAAGAAGGACATGGTTATTGGCTTGCCTACACTTGAGTCCATTGAAAAGCATGCATGTGAAGGTTGCATTCTTGGAAAAATGCATCGTGCTTCTTTTCCAAAAGATAGTCATACACACACTACAAGAAAATTACAACTTGTTCATAGTGATGTATGTGGTCCCGTCAAGACTCCATCTTTTGGGAAGCATGTATATTTTGTTACCTTCATTGATGATGCTACTCGCCATACATGGGTGTATCCTATGAAAGCAAAGAATGAGGTATTTTCTTGTTTCAAAGCATTTTTAGCTATGGCTGAAAATTTTTCTTCACAAAAGCTTTTGACTCTAGGCACGGATCGTGGTGGTGAATACATGTCACATGAGTTTAATGCTTTTCTTCGTGAAAGAGGTATTTCACACCAATGTATGGTGCCATATACACCTCAACAAAATGGTGTTGCCGAGCGTAAAAATAGAACTTTACTTGAAATGGCACGATGTATGGTTAAAGGAAAGCATCTTCCTCATAAGTTTTGGATGGAAGCGGTCATGTGTGCAAACTATGTGTTAAATCGCTGGCCTTGAAAAGCATTGAGAGTCATCACTCCTTATGAGGCTTGGAATGGTCATAAGCCTATGGTTAGTCATATGCGTGTGTTTGGTTGTTTGGCATATGCTCTTGTGCCATCACAACAACGTCACAAACTTGATGACAAGGCAAAGAAATGTATATTTGTTGGTTATAGTGCTGAAAGTAAGGGATATCGGTTGTACCATCCATTGACGAACACAATTATTGTGAGTCGAGATGTGGTATTTGCTGAAAATTCAGTTTTCCCTCTACTTGAATGCAAAAAACTGCCAACAGTTAGCTCACAAGATGTGTTCGATACACTCATGCCTTTGTTCCAAAATGGTGCACTTGACTATGGCCATGTAGACCAACCAACTGAGGCTCAAAGGGCTGAAAAATTCCAGCCAAATAGGGCTGAAAATGCAGAGAATTTCCAGCCAAACATGACTGAAAAAATTCAGCCAAAAATTGTCAAAACTGTTGGAAATTTCCAGCCACATATGGTTGAACATTTGCATCAAAATATGGCTGAAACTGAGCATGAAATTCAGCCCACGCATGATGTACATATTGAAGATGTATTACATAATGAACGCATGTCTATCAAGAGTGCACAATCCATGCCAAAGTGGCTGAAACAAACTTTGCAAGACAACAAATTGAGTGCACCTTTACTTGGTAGAACAAGATCAAGCTCTCACCATGCATCAAGTAATTTTGTGGATTATTCTCCTATTGCTACAGCATGTAATGAAGAGCCACTTTCTTTTGAAGATGCATGTGACAATCCACAATGGATGAGTGCTATGCAATCAGAAATGGATTCCATACATAGGAATGGTACTTGGGAGTTATGTGAATTGCCAAAAGGAAAGAATGCTATTGGTACCAAGTGGGTTTACAGGATTAAGAGAAAATCTGATGGTAGCATTGATCGCTACAAAGCTAGATTGGTTGCCAAAGGATATGCGCAACAATATGGCATTGACTATGAGGAAACGTTTGCACCTACTTCACGCATGACTACCATTCATACTGTGGTTGCATTGGCTGCCCATCGAGGTTGGAAAGTGTATCAATTGGACATAAAAACAGCCTTCTTGAATGGAGATTTGCAAGAAGAGGTCTATGTGAAACAACCTCCTGGATTTGCTATGAAAGGGAAAGAGCATATGGTTTGTCGCTTGCATAAAGCCTTGTATGGTCTCAAGCAAGCTCCACGTGCATGGTATGACAAAATACATAAGCACTTGATTGCTCTTGGCTTCACATGTAGTCCGATTGAAAGCACACTCTATGTACGCAAAAATGGGGCTGATCTTATAGTGCTTGTTCTTTATGTCGATGACATACTCTTGACTGGGTCATGTGATGCAAAACTTGACATTCTTATGGCTGATTTGCAGCATACTTTTGATGTCACTTATCTTGGTCTTTTGAGCTACTATCTTGGCATCCAGTTTGTATCCGTTGAGGGGGGAATTGTTATGCATCAAGCAAAGCATCAAGCAAAGTATATTGAAAAACTACTTCAGCGTTTTGATTTTGAGGATTGTAAGCCAGTTTCCACACCAGTTGAGATAGGATTCAGGTTCTCAATTGAGGATTCCAGTGATGCATTTGACACTTCTCTTTATCAGCAAGCTGTGGGATGTCTTATATATGCATGCAACACAAGGTCGGATATACAATATGCAGTTTCCCAGTTGAGTCGATTCATGCATAGCCCTGGCACTAAGCATTGGCAAGCGGTGAAACGCGTGTTTAGATATCTTCGAGGCACTTTGAGCTTAGGTCTCTTTTATGGCAGAGATGTTCAGCCATGCTTGCATGCTTTTACAGATAGTGATTGGGCTGGTTGTTATGATACTAGCATGTCCACTAGTGGTAATTTCTTTTTCCTTGGAGACTCATGCATATCTTGGTTGAGTAAGAAGCAACCTACAGTGGCGACATCAAGTTGTGAAGCTGAGTACAGGGCAGTTTTCACAGCTACAATGGAGTGTATATGGCTGAGACGCCTATTGATGGATCTTTGCATGAGATTGGCATATTCTCATAGATAGTTAGAGTGCTTTGGCTATTGCACGAAACCCAGTGTTTCATGCACGGGCCAAACATATTGAGGTGCATTATCACTATGTGAGAGAGCGCCTTCATGCAGGAGATATTGATTTGGTATATGTGCTTACACAAGATAATGTGGCAGACATATTCACCAAAGCTCTTCCACGGGAAAAGTTTGAAGCTTTTCGCAAAGCTTTAGGCTTGTTACCTTGTGGGGGCTGATCTGTCACTCCCTGTATGTGTTCACATCATTCGCTCCAGGGGGGTTTGTTACACTTATGTGTTCCTCGAGTAGCTTTGATGTGAACCTTTTCCCTATACATGGGCACTTTTTACTCTAGTGCTGGCTAGAGGTTTTTTCCCCATGTTACCACATACTTGATACTCTCATATGTGGTGGTACTTAGTACTTAGGGATATTATTCATCTCTTACTTCAGTTCAGTTCATCAATCAATAGAGAGAGCTATTCTAGCCATCGTCTTCTCCACGTGTCTTGCTGCGTTTGTGCTCCTTGTGTGTGCTTCTTGTGTGTCTCTCGCACTTCTACACACACCCAACAAGCTTGTCTCTCGTTCTTAAATAAGCCATGAATCTCTCATTGGGAGTCATAGTTACAACCCCCAAAAGAAGCTCTAGCTCCTCGAATCAACGATGACCATTGGATTAGTTGAGATCTAGATGTGCATGTGCAATCTCCACCACTACTTTGACACCTTCACTAGAGTCCAGTAGTGATAGGTGTACTCACCACTTGAGTTAAGTCTCTTTGGACTCAAGTCAACCCATGTTAACTTGAGTTAACTCATGTTAACTTGAGTTAAATCATGTTAACTTGAGTTAACTCATGTTAACTTGAGTTAAAAGGCTCTAGAGCTCTTTAGGCAGAACTCTCTCACCATCCTCCCCATGGGAGTTGAACCCAAGACCTCCTCCTTCCTATCCTTGGGGCGTGAGCACTAAGTTAAGTTGATTATTTGGTTTAAAGAGCACATGAACCTATGCTTAAGTTTAATCTTGAGATCTTTGGACTTACATGAGAATGGCAAACCATGTCCAATTTTAGATCGTTCTGAAATAGGATGCTCATATTATACAGTTACTTTATAAAATTTACCATTTATAAATGATGGAAGTGTCTAACCCGTTATAAACTTAAACAAAAGTAACACTCATATATTTTCAAACTCGATGGAAGAGAAATTATACACAACACAACTTGTACAATGATTGGCCATACAAAAAGAATTGTCGAAGGCATATGGGTATTACTACAAAAAATATATGATTCTATATATTTCCATATGCTGTTTGCTTAACAATGATTTTCCAAGCCAATACTAATCTCAAACCACGCTTCATTCATTGTGCACTTGAGAAGTGTGGACACTATTGTTGTTGGTGTCCAATTAATGCCTTACCACTATTGTTGTTGAGCAAGCTTGAAACTAGAAGGATCAGATTTGAAAATAAAATACACTGTCGATCACTTTAATAGGGAGAATGAGATGCTACCAGCTTCAAAGGAGAGAGAGCAAAAGTAGAAGTAATCATACGCTACATAGTGGATCACTAAATATACTTAGTCTTCCGTAAAGAAGAATGGGTCACAATATAACTGTGCTTCTCACTTTGTGCTTGATGATGGCGCAAATGAAGGGTATATGTGCAACATCCATAGTTTTACGATGGGCAAATTTAGTCATTATTCTCCGCTTTGAGAGGGTGTCGACCTTTGAAGTATTAATTATATGCAAGATGGCAAATATTGAAAGATGACGCCTAAGCCACCTACAATGACAGTACTCACGAAGCTCCTTAGGATCAAGGTCACACCGATCGTTGACCAAGCCATGCAGCAAAGCTATCGTTCCTTTTGCTAACTTCAGGAATATTCACTTGCACACACAACACAAAAGCAAACACATCGGTAACATTTCAAAGAGGAAAACAAGAAAACACCATGAACGGGCAAAGAAGTCAATAAGTCTGGCTATAGGTAGGGTTGTGCTTCCTCACCTTAAACTCCAACATAGACCACCTGGCAGGGATGGAAGGGCATTTACTACTAGACCACTTCCCCTCAACTTTGTGAAGGGAGTTCTTTTTTTTTTTAAGGAAGTTTGGCAGAGCCTACTCTTGCAAACTTTAATCAATAGAGAATAAGTGAACGGGCCTAACACCCATGGGACCCCCCATATCCCACAAAGTAGGGGTTGCTTATAGATTATTAGAGAATTTTACAAAGAAGGTTGATAAGCCTCTCGTCCCCCTACTGTGGGGCCCACTTGGTTTTGATCTTGTTGCTCTCTAGGAAGAATAACCCTACGATGTCTAAAGGGCAAGGGCTTCTTAAAATTGAAAATTCTTTTGCCTAAAAGGAAAAGAGATTTTTCAATTGACCATTCTTTAGGAGGGCTTCCAAAGTTGGTTGCACACCTCTCTTTCCATATTTTCCATAGAGTCTCCCCTCTTATAGCATTCCACAGTGCTGAGGAGCATATGATTGCTTCACCGAGCAAAGCTTGCTTCTAGTTGATTTGTCCCTATAATAACATGATTCTCTCAAGGACCTGCCAGATTGATATTGATTTGGGGCATGAATAGAATAGGTTTCCCAAGTCCTCCATGCCACGAAGGCATCGTTTGCACCATAGGGGGCCCCCACAAATTTTGTTAGCTTTTACATTGGTCCAGATTCCACGGTGTAGGATTCTCCACATAAGCACAAACTTTTTTATCTCGATGAGGAGGTGCCAAAGGGATTGGAACTGAAAGTCCCGCCTCTAGCTAACCCATCAAGACACCACTTCCTATTGAGTGTGACATGAAATTCCACATCCTTCTTCAATCTTGGAATTTTCTCAAGGCTATTGCCATTAAGCCATCTCAGACCCTCAGGGTGAGAAGAGTCCTGACCTATGAGGAGGTGAGTCCTCGAGCTTTTCCAAGCATTGAATATGCTCTACAATAGATGCCATTCTTCATAGTCCACTCTTTTGGCTAGATCAATGTCCTCGAATCTAATCCATTGACAAGTTTCTTGGTTCCAGAGGTGTTTCCATAAATGGAAGCCTTTGTTCCAAAGCTTCCTAGCTTTTTGGAGGTTCTAAGACTCCACACTTCTGTTGGAGATAGACATCTGCGCAAGCACGCAAACATCACAAGGAAGGAGAAAAAGCTTGGAGCACAACACACAATACTGAATGTATTACTAGAGAATGTACAAAGATAAGTAGCCCATTAGGGCAATAGGCGTATATACAAGCCGGGGGAAAAAACCTCCTAAAGAGGGGAAAAAGTGCCCCGGCAGTCCTAGAGTATTCACGCATATCACTACATAAATATATCAACGAATCCCCCTTGGGAGTGATGCAGTGAACAAGTAGCTGGCACTCATGTATAAGGAAGTGCCAAGCTATGTGGAGATCACTCCACAAAAGGAAGTAAGCCCAAAGCTTTGCAGAAAGCTTCAAACTTCTCCCTGGGCAGAGCCTTTGTGAAAAGGTTTGCAATGTTCTCCTGTGTGGGCACATATGCCAAGCTGATCTCCCCAGCAGAGAACCTCTCCTTGACATAATGATAATGCACCTCAATGTGCTTAGTGCAAGCATGGAACACAGGGTTCCTCGCAACTGCCAATGCGTTTTGACTGTCACTGAAGATGGTGGTGGCAGATGACTGACCAACACCCAAATCAGCCATAAGGCATCTGAGCCACACACACTCAACAGTCGCTGTGAAAGTTGCCCTATACTCAGCCTCACAACTGGAAGTGGCCACAGTAGGCTTCTTCTTGCTCAACCAAGATATACATGAGCTACCAAGCATGAAGCAAAAGCCACTAGTGGACACACGAGTGTCATAGCAACCAGCCCAATCAGAGTCAGAAAAAGCATGCAAATTTGGCGGTAGTGATCCCCCCTTGGGATAAAACAAACCAAGGAGCCGGGTACCACTCAAGTAGCAAAAGAGGAGATCCCCCCTGCCAATGCTTGACTCCTGGGCAATGCATAAACCTGCTCATCTGTGAGACAGCAAACTGAATATTTGGCCGAGTAATGCATAAGTAAATCAAGCATCCAATAGCCTGCTGATAGAGAACGACATCAAATGCATCTCCAACATCATGAAGACTAAGTCGTAAACCTGTTTCCATAAGAGTGGCAATAGGTTTACAATCTTCAAGGCCAAAACGTTGCAATAATGTGTCAATATATTTCATTTGACACAAAGCCATTCCACCATCAACGTGCATAAATTGAATGCCCAAATAGTGATGCAAATGCCCCAAATCAGATATCTCAAATGAGGCATGCAAATCATCCTTAAAATTAGCAATATGCCTCTCATGAGGACCAGTGAGCAGCATGTCATCAACATAAACCACAATGATCAGAAGTACATCATTAGCACGCTTAACATATAAGGTGCTTTCAGTTGGACTGTTCTCAAAACCATGTGCAATCAGATAGGCATGTATCTTCTCATACCAAGCACGTGGCCCTTGCTTTAAACCATATAATGCCTTCTTTAACCTGCACACCTGGTTTTCATACCCTTTCTGCACAAAGCCACATGGCTGAAAAACATACACTTCTTCATGCAAGTCACCATTCAAAAATGCAGTTTTAATGTCCAACTGATGTACATTCCAACCATGATGGGCTGCAAGTGCACAAATGCTCTGAAGAGTAGTCATACGGCATGTAGGTGCAAAGGTCTCATCATAAATCAATGCCTCTTTCTTGTGCATAACCCTTTGCAACAAGCCTAGCCTTATACCTATCAACTGTTCCATCAGGCTTATGCTTCAACTTGTAAACCCACTTAGTTCTAATGGCCTTCTTGCCAGGAGGCAAGTCACATAAAGACCAAGTACCATTCTTCATTATAGCATCATATTCAAATTGCATAGCATCCATCCAACTTTCTGAATTTTGTGCTTCATCAAATGAAACAGGCTCATTCTCATCACAGAGAAGTGCAAAAGAGGCACTATGGGAGCCTGAGCGAGTATGATATGACAGAGGTGCATCTAATTTGCTGTCACCCAAGGTCTGCACCAACCATTTTGGCATAGTTTTTGCCTCCTCAATGTGAGCTCTCTCATCACCAAGTGCATCATGTAAATCTGCATCAGAAATGGGATGATCTGCATCATCACATGAAACCTGCAAAGGCTGAGAAGTTGCCTCATTAGGACCAGCGCTAGACTGTCCACTTGTAAAAAGAGGCAACAAAGTATCATACATGTCTTTGGAGCTAACAGATGTCTCCTTAATACATGAAAGTAATGGTTGAATAGCATCTTCCACAAAAACAACATCACGGCTAACCAGAATGCGTTTAGTCTGTGGATGATACAGACAATAACCTTTACTTTGAGAAATGTACCCAACAAAATTACATTTTACTGCTTTATCATCCAATTTTCTGTGATGTTGTTCAGACACTAATGCATATGCCAAACAACCAAAAACACGTAGATGAGCAACAGATGGCTTGCGATCATGCTAAGCCTCATATGGAGTGATAGACTGAAGCGCTTTAGTGGGACACCTGTTAAGTACATATGCTGCACACATGACAGCCTCAAGCCAGAAACTATGTGGTAAAGCTTGACTCTTGACCATACACCTCGCCATCTCCATGAGTGACCTATTCTTTCGTTCAGCAACTCCATTCTATTGAGGTGTATACAGCACTATACACTAGTGTTTTATCCCATGTTCAGTTAGAAATGCATTAAATTCAGAAGACATATATTCCCCCCCTCGATCTGAACGGAGGGTGCCTATTTTACATGCTGATAGATTTTCAGCCAAAACCAAAAACTGTTTAAAGCACATGAACACTTCGGACTTTGCCTTCAATGGATATACCCATGCATGCCGGGAAAAATCATCAATGAAAGTCACGAATTAAAGATAATTTCCAAAAGAAGGTGTCTGCATAGGACCACATACATCACTATGTACAAGATGCAATTTCTGAGTAGCCCGAACTGAACCATCTTTTGGAAATGAGGAACACTGCATTTTGCCCAAAATACGGCCTTCACAAACATGTTTTCGAGGTGCCTCAAGTTTGGGCAAAGAGGACACCATTTCAGATTCCTGGAGGCGTAGCAAACTAGCGAAATTCAGATGACCAAAGGGTGCATGCCAAAGTTTTGCATCTGACATAGCCTAAGAATCATGTACTGCACATGCCGAATCATTCAGAGATCTTTCATAGTCTATGAGCTTATACAGCCCACGACATAAAATGCTAGAAGCAATAATCACATCGCCATTTGACAGATCATGAACTGTACACCTGTCATCAACAAATTTCACAACCAAGCCAATCGGATAAGAGAAGTTGTTGGCGCATGTAATAGTATTCCCTGTAGGGGCAGGCTTGAGTGCAGAGAAGAAACTGCGTTGTGAGGTAATATGTTTGGTCGTCCCACTGTCAAGATACCAAACATCTGAGTCTACTGCAAACATGCACTGCTCATGAGAAGATGGGTCAAAACTGCAGACAGTAGTAAACGCCCATTCTTCTTCCTACACAAGATTAGCAGACTCTGCTTTTGGTTTAGAAGCCTCTGCAACAACCATTCTAGCCTCTTTCTTCTTTGCCTCTTTAGCAGCCAGTTGTGGAGAGTTCTTTATGATATGATCATTCCCTTTACAGTACTTGCAAAACAATTTTTGCTTTTCTGATTTCTTCTCATCTTTATCTTCCTTCTTTGAATGAGCAACATTTGTAGATTTTTGTGTACTACTTGAAGAGCTCCATTTTCCTTTGCCCTTCTGACTAGCCAGGAAAGCTTGATCTGCAACACGTCCTTTTGCAACCAATACATGTCGCATCATATAAGCCCATAATGGGTAGTTGGTACCATCCAACTTATCCTCAACAGCCAACATACGGAATACATCACTGCTTTCAGCCATGGCCGGTGACTAAAATACCTTGATGCAGAAAATTGACTGTATCTCAAAAAGTTGAACAAAACTGCCATGACAAATTCTGCGAGACCTGTAGTAGACTTCGAGACGCTTATATTGGCGAACAGAAACTGGTATATACCTTTGGCACAAAAAGATGAAATAGCCTACACAAGCACTGCGATAGCAATCAATCTTAAGGAAGAGGTCATCTTGCACTGATTCCTTAGCAAAAACTAGACCTTCCCAAACATCAATGATAGCCTCGAGGATGGACCTCCCCTTAATGAACCCTTTTTGATCCTCACTAATCCAGTCTCGAAGGTGACAGGTAATACGGTTCACAATCACCTTTGCTAGGATCTTGTAACCGATTTGCAACATCATAATTGGCCACCAATTTTCAATTCTATTTTTGCTTCTTTTTTTGTGAATGAGATTGATGACGTCCTCATTGAGACAATTGGGAAGCGCACCAAAAGAGATAGCCTCTTGCCACACCAAACGTAAAGGAGTGGCCACCACATGCTTGAAGGTCTTGAAGAACTCATTGGTAAGGCCATCCAACTCCCGGGCTTTTGCCATTAGGAAGGGAATCAATTACCTCGAGTATCTCAACATTTGAGATGGAAGCGTCACAAAGAGCTTTTAGGTTTTGTGGGATTTTTTTGGTTCTAACGCGCGAGATGGCGACCATGCAATCGTGTTTGTGAGGGGAAAGAGGTGTGGAAATCCCCAAGAGCTAGGTAAAGTGGTTGACAGTCAGTGTACTATTTTCTTCATCTATTTTGCATTCAACCCCATTCACATCCATCATGAACGAAATCGCTTCCTTTGATTGCTTCTTCTTGAGAAGGTGTCACAACTCTTTAGTAGGCTTGTCTGCCCTACCTACCCACCAATCTTTAAAGTATATTTGTAGATTCCTTTTTTGAATTTCTTCTTTGTATCTCATCATGCATTTAGTTTTTCGGAGTCCAGTCTCATATTGTGAGTGGCCTTTGTTAACTTCTATCTCCAAACGCCACATCCTCCAATAAAGATTTTCCCTTCTAGCACGACGAATGGCTTGAAGATTCTTATGAGCCCTACTTTGCTCTTCAATGAAATCCTTATTGTGTGAAGCTCTTCAAGACAACTGTGAATTCATGCAGCTCTTCAATGAGATTCTTAATCTTTATGTAGGGGGGAGCATGATTCATACACATGTGAGCTTCTAAGTATTCTTTGTTGAGACTTGAATCTCCAACTCTTTATATGACCTTTGTCGGTTAACTCCACTATGTGAGATAGTTCTGCACGAATATTAAGTCCGTTCATCTTGTACACTTTGAATTTCAAGGCTATAGGAGATTAACTGAAGTGAACTCCGCAAAAAGTCTTCTTGCACCACCATCATGTGAACCCAGCCTATTTGTCTACCCTTTCGACGCCAGCACCTTGTTGCGCTCAACGAACGGAAACGGTCAAAGTTGGAATCCTTTCCATGGATTCCTGCAAAGGTCAAAGTAGGAATCCTTTTCATGGATTTCTTTCCATGCGAACTTAACTAAACAGTCTCCCGGTTTCCCACATCTGGTTTCCTCCGCCTTCTCCTTCATACTTGTACTTAATCAACTTAATTTTCCCCATTTTTTATCGATTACCCAACGAGTTGAACCCTTGGCTTGCCATAATCTCTATTAACATCACTGTTTGGCAATTTGGAAACCAAGGGGCTATGCATGGCATCCACCTGAGGATTTGTGGTCATGATTAATAAAAGTGTTTATTCTTATCTTATGGAGCAGGTCCTCGAGATGCAAACGCCAGAGGATGAGTGTATTATACAGCCCGTGGAAGATATGTTTAGATGTATCTCTGTGGAAACATTTGTGGCACACTAAGATAAGCTGATGACTATGGAATCTCATGCGATCCCTTTGAAGATAGGATTCTTCTGTGATCTTCCTCAACCTGCAATGATCTATGGTTTCGCAACGGGTGAAACATGTGGCTCGACCGAATATAAGCTTTTGTATTGGAAAAAGGACAGAAGGGATGCGGAAGGGAGACAGTTTTAATTTTCAGCAGGTGATCAATCCTGAGAAACGTCCGAATATACAAGGCAAATCCGAACTAACATGCAGCCAGGGTAGAGGTCCCATAAAAGAACTTGGCATAGTCTCGGAACTGAAGTCCTGTGCAGACCAACGCGACATTTCTAAAGGTACTCAGCTGCATTCAGATATCTTGAAAAGAGGGATTCCAAAGATGAGTACAACTGTTGGGAACAACTTGATCAACATGTACGCAAAGTGTGGTGATCTTGCTTCAGCGAAACAAGTATTCATCCAGCTTTCTGTTCGGGATGTAGTTTCCTGGAATGTACTGCTCTCTGGATTTTGCGAGCATGATAGGGGAGAGGATGTTCTTTATTATGTTGAATGTATGGAAGGTGAGGGCATCCTTCCTAATAAAGTGACCTATCTTTGTACCTTCAAAGCCTGTGGGAGCATTGGGGCAACTCAGATGGGGAAAGTTGCTCATGCAGAGGTTGCTAGACGTGGCCTACTGGGTAATGATATAGTCCTTGGAAATGCATTGGTGGACATGTATGCCAAATGTGGTGCTTTTTACGAAGCAAAAGAGTTGTTATATGTGCTTCCAGTTCAAAATGTAGTTTCTTGGACTGCATTAATTAGCGGTTATGCGAAACACGGACAAGGACGTCAAGCACTTGATTGCTTCACTGAGATGCAACATAATGGCCTTTCACCTAATCCTATTACTTTTCCTTGTATTTTAAAAGCATGTGGTAGCACAAAGGAGATTGTAAAAGGAGAGGTGGTACATGCCAAAATTCTTGAATTAGGACTGCTAAGAGATGCTGCCATTGGAAATGCATTGGTGGATATGTATGCCAAATTTGGTCAATTACTCAATGCACAGCAAGTGTTTGACATTCTTCCAAACCAGAATCTGGTATCCTGGAATACTTTACTGGCAGGATATTCTTTACATGGACATGGGGAAAGAGTTCTTACTCTGTATCAGAAAATGAGACTCAAAGGTATTTTTGGTGATGATGCAAGTTTCTCATGTGTTCTGAGTGCTTGTGGCAGTGCAAGGAATCTTGGAATGGGCAGAGAAATTCATGATGAGCTTGTGAAACGTGGGCTCCTGAAAAGGTCATGTATACTTGGAAATGCTCTGCTTGATATGTATGCCAAATGTGGAGCACTGACAGAAGCACAGGTGATTTTTGATGAACTTGTAGTTCAGGATGTCATCTCGTGGACTGCATTAATTGTTGGATATTACCAACATGGGCTTGGGGTAGCAGCCCTTCATTGCTTTGATCAGATGAAACATGAAGGGTTTACTCCTGATGCAGTCACCTTTACTTGTATCCTGAAGGCCTGTGGAAGTGTAGGAGCATTAGAAAAGGGCAAAGAAATTCATTCTGAGGTCATTTCAGGAGGGTGTCTAGAAGAAACGGCTGTGATTGGGAATGGGCTGGTGGAGATGTATACTCGATGTGGTGCTCTCCAAAAGGCACAAAAAGTATTTGATGAACTTCCTGTTCATGATGTAAATACATGGAATGCTCTGATGGCAGGATATGCCCAGGTCGGGATGCATGAGATTGTCTTTGATTATTTTAATAAACTGTTAGAAGATGGAATACGACCCAATTTTGAAACTTTCTTTATTTTGTTGAGTGTATGCAGTGGCTCAGGTCTGGTAGATGAAGGTCAAATGTACTATAATGCAATGGGTTCAAACTTTAACATCTCCCCTACCTTGGAACATTGCAATTGTATGGTTTATCTTTTGGGCCTTTCTGGTCAATTCAATGAGGCAGTTCAAATGATTAAAAAACTCCCAGCATCCTGCGATTCTTCATTGTGGTATGGTTTATTAAGCGCCTGTCAACCATGGGGGTATGAAAAGTTTGCAGGTTTTGCATTTGACAATGCAATAATGGTAAATAGAAAAGATTTGACTATGGTGCATTGAATCTTTTCCTTTCAAAATACAATGCCTGTCAACCATTAGGGTATGAGAAGTTTGCATGTGCATTGGGAGCATTTTAGATATCAAATGTAAGACACTCTGTTGATTTTGGGGCATTGTGCACTACATCTGTGGGTATGTATAAAGTGCTCGATGCTTGATTATGAAACTTGTGAATAAATTTTGGGATTCCACATCAGTGTGGCTTAGCTGCAGTCATGTACTAAATTTTAGGTGTCAATTTTTGTGGAGAACATCTCTTGTTCATAATGGGTCCACACAACTTTTGCTGCTAGGCCTACAACACTCTGGCAGAGGGGTACTATTATATGACTTCGTTACAGGCTAACAATCCTCTTGTACACTTACGGCTCTAAAATCAATATTTGTACAAACTTTAATGAATGTAAAAAGCATGAGGTTGAAAATAAATCAGTTTCACCTATTGTCAGTGAGAAGCTTTATGCAGAAAACGCAATGGTGCTACACAGGCAACTATGTAACCTTCATAGTCAAGGTGTATACTTATGCACTAACATGCTAACTTGAGATGTATCAAATGCCTTTTAACTTCCCTTGGAAATTATAATGCACTGGGAATGAGAGTTCCATGTTTGACAAATACGTCCAACTACACAAAGGGACCATCTTCTGCTCAACTTATGTTGATATAAAGATATGATAGTTTGCACTTGTACGGTTATTGGACCTTTTCTTGTAAAAACAGTTTCAAAGATTCATTTGGATTTTTTTCATTCCTAGAACTTGGACAAGCTCAATTCAATTGGTACTTACAGTGTGTTGTCTGTGGTTCTTGATTAAAGCTGTAAACAAACACAGTATTTAGTAATGATTGTGAAACTTGTTTTTGGATAGGATGACTTGGGTTTCAAAAATTCATGAATTGAATTTGGGATTTGAGTATTTTAGAACAGGATTGCAAGAAGCTCATTGTAACAGATGCTGTAATTGGTTATTGAGTAACAGCTACTTTATTCAAATGTCTATGGAATATTGTGCAGGGTGTTGAAAGACGTCCTGTTACACCTGCGAATACAGGTATTGCAAATATAGGTGCTGGTAGGTGCTGGAGCTGATCGACATGGGTTGAAGATATGATATTCTGCAGATTCTTGTTCGTGCCGCTGTTTCTGTTGTACCTATTGCAAAGCAAATTCGTTTGGATGGAAGAGATGCTCAAGCACATGCATTAATAGCTTTGTCTGTCAAACGTGCCATTATTTCTCACATTCGCTCTTGCAAAAAAGCTAAGGATGCTTTTGATACACTTTTCACATTGTACCAGATTAGGAATGAAGCTCGTGTTGCTTACCTCCCAAAACAATTGGAGAGTGAGCACATGAATGAAGGTGATTCTATGGACAGTTTTCTCACAAAGATCAAGGATTTGAAAGAACAATTGATTTCTGCTGATGAAGTTATACTGTTTCGATGAAGTTCTACTAGATAGCTCACTTGTGCATACCGTTTTGAATGGTCTTCCTGACTCATATCAGAGTTTTTCTTCTACGCTTCGTTTGATGATGAAAGGCAATCCAAAAGCCTTGTCATTGGAGGGGTTAGCCGCTACTCTTTTGTTGCAGGAAGATCAGTCTAGGCAGAACAGGTCTATTATGCGTGTTGTAGACCAAGCTTTCCTGGCTAGTCAGAAGGGCAAAGGTAAATGGAGCTCTTCTATTAGTGAGCAGAAATCTGCAAATGCTGCACATTCGAAGAAGAGAGACAAAGATGAGAAGAAATCAGGAAAGCAAAAATTGTTTTGCAAATACTGTAAAGAAAATGATCATGTTATCAAGAGCTGTCCAAAACTGGCTACTAAAGAGGCAAAGAAGAAAGAGGCCGAAATGGTTGTTGCAGAGGCTTCTACACCTAAAACAGAGTCTGATCTTGTATCGGAAAAAGAATGGGCGTTTACTACTGTTTGCAGTTTTGATCCATCTTCTCATGAGTAGTGCATGTTTGCAGTAGACTCAGATGTTTGGTACTTTGATAGTGGGGCGACCAGACATATTACCTCGGAGAGTAATTTCTTTTGTTCACTCGAGCCTTCCCCTATAGGGAATAGTGTTACATGCGTCAACAACTCCTCCTATCCTGTTATGGGAGTTGATAAGATCATTTTGACTACTGTTGACGGTAGTTCTTTCACCTTGTCAACTGCTTTGTTTGTGCCAGGGATCAAGAAAAATCTGTTATCAGTTTCTACATTAGCCAAGATTGGTTTGGTTGTGAAATTTATTGATGATAGATGTACAGTTCATGATCTGTCAAATGGCGACATCATTATTGCTTTTGGCATTTTATGTCTTGGACTGTATAAGCTCATAGACTATGAAAGATCTATAAATGATTTTGCATGTGCAGTACATGATTCTCAGGCTATGTCAGATGCAAAGCTTTAGCATGCACGCTTTGGTCATCTGAATTTTGCTAGTTTGCTACGCCTGCAAAAATTTGAAATGGTGTCCTCTTTTCCCAAACTTGAGGCACCCGGTAAACATGTATATGAAGGCTGTACTTTGGGCAAAATGCAGCGTTCTTCCTTTCCAAAAGATGCTTCAGTTCGGGATACTCAGAATTGCAGCTATTACATAATGATGTCTGTGGTCCTATGCAGACACCTTTTGGGAACTATCTTTACTTCATGACTGTCATCGATGATTTTTCAAGGCATGCATGGGTATATCCATTGGAGGCAAAGTTTGAAGTATTTATGTGCTTCAAACAGTTTCTGGTTTTGGCTAAAAATCTGTCAGCGTGTAAAATGGGTACCCTCCATTCTGATCGAGGGGGGGAATATATGTCCTCTGACTTTAATGCATTTCTAGCTGAACGTGGGATAAAACATCAATGTACAGTGCCGTATACACCTCAACAAAATGGATTTGCTGAACGAAAGAACATGTCATTCATGGAGATGGCGAGGTGTATGGTCAAGAGTCGGACTTTACCACATAGTTTTTATCTTGAGGCTGTTATGTGTGCAACATATGTACTGAATAGGTGTCCCACTAAAGCGCTGCAGTCTATCACTCCATATGAGGCTTGGCATGGTGGCAAGCCATCTGTTGCTCATCTACATGTTTTTGGTTGTCTGGCATATGCATTAGTACCTGAACAACATCGCAAAAAATTGGATGATAAAGCAGTAAAATGTATTTTTGTTGGGTATAGTTCTGAAAGTAAAGGCTATCATCTGTATCATCCACAGATTAAACGCATTCTGGTTAGCCGTGATGTTTTTGTGGAAGATGCTATTCAATCATTGATTTCATGCACTAAGGAGACATCTATTAGCTCCAAAGACATGTATGATACTTTGCTTCCTTTTTTACAGATGGACAGTTTAGTGATGGTCCTAATGAGGAAACTACTAAGTCTTTGTAGGTTTCATGTGATGATGTAGATCATTCCATTTCTGATGCAGATTTATATGGTGCACTTGTTGATGAGAGAGCTGATATTGAGCACGTAAAAATTATGCCAAAATGGCTAGTGCAGACTTTGCGTGACAGCAAATTAGATTCACCTCTATCATATCGTACTCGGTCGGGCTCTCATAGTGCCTCTTTTGCATCAGATTGCTATGCTATGGCTTCCTCTAGTCTCTGTGATGAGACTGAACTTGTTTCATTTGATGAAGCACATAATTTTGAACATTGGATGGCTGCAATGCAATCTGAATATGATGCTATCATGAAAAACGGTACATGGTCTTTATGTGACTTGCCTCGTGGAAAGAAGGCCATTGGCACTAAGTGGGTATACAAGCTAAAGCGCAAACCTGATGGAAGAGTTGACATGTATAAGGCTAGGCTTGTTGCAAAGGGTTATGTGCAGCAAAAAGGCATTGATTTTGATGAAACCTTTGCTCCTACTTGCTGAATGACTACTGTTCGTAGCATCTGTGTACTTGTAGCTCATCATGGTTAGAATGTATATCAGTTGGATATCAAAACAGCATCATGGTTGGAATGTACATCAATTGGACATCAAAACAGCATTTCTGAATGATGACTTGCATGAAGAAGTGTCTGTTTTTTAGCCCCGTGGCTTTGTGTAGAAAGGGCATGAAAACCAGGTGTGTAGGTTAAAGAAGGCAATATATGGTTTAAAGCAAGCACCATGTTCTTGGTATGAAAAGATACATGCCTATTTGATTCCACATGGTTTTGAGAACAGTCCAACTGAAAGCAGCGTATATGTTAAACATGCTAATGATGTGCTTCTGATCATTGTGGTATATGTTGATGACATGCTGCTCACTGGTCCTCATAACATGCATATTGCTGATTTTAAGGCTGATTTGCATGCCTCATTTGAGATGTCTAATTTGGGGCATTTGCATCACTATTTGGGCATTCAGTTTATGCAAGTTGATGGTGAAATGGCTTTGTGTCAAATGAAATATATTGACACATTATTGAAGCGTTTTGGCCTTGAAGAATGTAAGCCTATTGCCACTCCTATGGAGACAGATTTACGATCGAGTCTTCATGATGTTGGAGATGCATTTGATGAAGCAGGCTATTAGATGCTTGATTTACTTATGCATTACTCGGCAAGATATTCAGTTTGCTATCTCACAAATGAGCAGGTTTATGCATTGCCCAAATGTCAAGCATTGGTAGGCGGTTAATCGCATCCTTTGCTACTTGAGTGGTACCCAACTACTTGGATTGTTTTATCCCAAGGGGGGATTACTACCGCCAGATTTGCATGCTTTTTCTGATAGTGATTGGGCTGGTTGCTATGATACTCGTATGTCTACTAGTAGCTTTTGCTTCATGCTTGGTAGCTCATGTATATCTTGGTTGAGCAAGAAGCAGCCTACTATGGTCACTTTGATGGTCACTTTGAGTTGTGAGGCTGAGTATAGGGAAGCTTTCACAATGACTATTGAGTGTGTGTGGCTGAGACGCCTTATGGCTGATTTTGGTGTTGGTCAGTCTTTTGCCACCACCATCTTCACTGACAGTGAGAGCGCATTGGAAGTTGCGAGGAACCCTGTGTTCCATGCTCGCACTAAGCACATTGAGGTGCATTATCATTATGTCACGGAGAGGTTCTCTACTAGGGAGATCAGCTTGGCATATGTGCCCACGCAGGAGAACATTGCAGACCTTTTTACGAAGGCTTTGCCTAGGGAGAAGTTTGAAGCTTTTCGCAAAGCTTTGGGCTTACTTCCTTTTGTGAATTGAGTCCATATAGCTTGGCACTTCCTTATACATGAGTGTCAGCTCCTTGTTCATTGCATCACTTCCAAGGGGGAAGTGCTGCAACGAAGGCTGGAAGCGAAAACTTTAGTAAACGTCAAGAAAACAGTGTTGTAAACGAAAACCTAACTGTTTTCTTGACGTTTACTGTGTTGTAAACGTTACGGTAAACTAACCCGTGTATCATTAGGTATAAGCTTAATCCAGTCCTTAACGCTTAAACTTTACCCGTCGCTTAAACGTTTACGTTTACTTAACGTTTTCTAACCGTTGATCGTTTACGTTTACTTATGGAGCTAAAGTTTACGTGTTGTAAACGTATTAGCTTCGCTCCATACGGTAAACGCTTAAACGTTAGGTAAACGCGGAGCCCTTTAGGTATTAGCTTTTACCTTTAGGTCCTAACGGTATTAGCTTAATCCAGTCCTTAACGCTTAAACGCGCATTCCCTTAACGTTTAGGAGGGAAGACCATTACCCGATTTGACCATTCTGGTCTTGTCTTGTGCTAAAGTTGACCGTAAAGTTTACCGGGTGCTAAAGTTTCCCGTAAAGGTATTAGGTTTGCGCTAAAGTTTTCGGAAACCTTTTAGGTTTTCTTTAGCGCAAAACCAATAGGTGGGAAACCGGTCCTTTAGGCTACAACGTTTCCCGTTATGGCATTTTCTTTAGAAACAACCGAAACCGTTTCCCGGGACACTTTAGCACCAATAGGACACTTTAGCGCCTTTAGGACAAGCGCTAAAGAAAACCTAAAGGGAAACGGCTAAAGAAAACGCGCCTGGTAATAGCTCCGCCCTAAAGGTTTTCGTATTAGCTTAACTAAAGGGCCACCCGGAGGGAAGACCATTAAGGTCTTGCTTAAGCTAATACCTATTGGGGAGGGAAGACCATGTAGGGAATGCTTAAGCTAAACCGCTTAACCTATTGGAGCTAAGCTTCGCCCCTGGAAACATTTTCTTTAGCACCTTAACGGTAAACTTTAGCTCGATAGGAGCTAAACTTTAGCCCCTAAAGTAAACGGTTTCGAGCGTAGCTTAGCTCCTTTAGGTTTTCTTTAGCACCATAAGGGCCCGTTAGGAGCGATAGTTTACTGAGTTGTTTTGGAGCTAATACTGAGTTGTAAACGAGAGTAGACTGAGTTGTAAACGTAAACGGTTTTGCGTTTATCGAAAGGAGCGAAGCTAATACCTTAAGTAAACGTAAACGGTCAACGGTGAATCGCAGCTAATACCGTAACGATTATGCGTCAACGCTTAATCGTTAAGGTAAATGTTTTCTAAACTGTTTACGTTTACTTATGGAGCGTAGCGTTTACCGTTAAGGTATTAGAGCTAAAGAAAACTTTAGCGCATTCCCCGGGCAAGGAGGGAAGACCATTAGAAGGGAAGACCTGAATGGTCTTGTCTTGTGCTAAACCCGATAGGCGGCTAAAGCGTAATAGCTTAAGCCTAAAAGGTATTAGCTTTAGCCGCCGCCTTAACAGTTTTCTTTAGCTCGATAGGTAAACGACCCTTCGGGCCTATAGGCGCTTAAGTTGACCGTTAAGGTTTTACGCTAAAGAAAACGCTGTAGCCCGGGGCGAAGCGAACGGCGCATTCCAAGACCATGTTGGTCTTCCCTCCTTGCCCGTTAAGGTATTAGCTTAAGCCTAAGAAAGGCGCTAAAGAAAATGTTTCCCGTTCTTTAGCTCCATAAGGTAAACTAAGCGCTAAAGAAAATGCATAGCGCCTAACCGCTTAAGCCTAATCGGGTATGGAGCGTTAGTTTACGTTTACCTATTCGGTTTTCTTTAGCGCTAATACCTATACGTAGAAGCTAATACCTATTGGGGCGAAGCAAAACCATGTTGGTCTTGCTACAGCGTTTTCTTTAGCGCCTAACAGTAAACTAAGCGCTAAAGTTTTCTATCGCTCCTATAGGTGCTATGCTAATACTGAGTTGTAAACGTATTAGCTTAAACGTAAACGGTCAACGGTGAATCGGAGCTAATACCGTTTACTTATGGAGCTAAGCTAATACCCTTTAGGCGCTAGCGAGCTAAAGAAAACGCTGTAGCCTAACGGTTAAGCTAATACCTATTGGGGAGGGAAGACCATGTAGAAGGTTTGACCATGTTGGTCTTGTCTTGCGCTAAAGAGACCATGTAGGGAATGCTTAAGCGTTTACCTTTAGGGCTCACTGTAGCAAGACAAGACCTTAATGGTCTTCCCTTCTTGACTGAATGGTATAGCTGTAGCTTCACCTACATGGTCCTTCTTGACTACATGGTCTTGTTTTACGCGCTTAGTTTTCGCTACACCATGTTGGCCCGGAGGGAAGACCATGTTGGTCTTGCGCGTAGCGTGCTTAGCTAATACCCTAAAGCGAGCTTAGCTAATACCCTAAAGCGATAGAAAACTAAAGTAAACGTAATAGCTTAATCGAAAACAACACGTATTAGCTTGAACGTTAGGTATAGGTATTAGCTTCGCCCCATCCTTCTGGCAACTGGAAATTCTTCTTTAGCACTCAAATCCATTGGCATTGTCAAACTCTAAATACTCAATAAAAGGAAAATTGGAATCATTTCGAATCGAAAATAAGTCACAAATAGATCCATCCTCTATCTCGGAAAGAGACGGATACTTCCTTGTCAGGAAAACTAATCAGTTGTTATACTTGTTTTTTTACGTTTTACAGGCGGGTAGTCTCCTGCATTCATTCATTCATGGCAGTTCCTTTCCTCGATGTCACAACCCAGCGTTAGTGCCGGCTTATTTATTTATTTATAGACCCTCCTTTCTCTCATCCTCTATCTCTATGACCCTTCCATTATCTCGTAAAGGAGACTTATCTAACCTGAAAGTGTGTATGTTCCCGACATGGCAGCTAGTACTTGAGCAAAAACAAATATCTTATATAGATGCTTGCGCTCTATCGCCGTTCACCTTTTAGGTTTTCTTTAGCGCCTTTGTAAGATGAATGGCTACGCCGCTCTTTTATTGCATTGTGTCTGGCCAGCAAAGCCTCTGACTGAAGGCAATTGCATATAGATTTTTTGTGGGGGCTGTCAACCACGTCTCCCGAAAATTATCAGTACATATGGCAGAAAACGCTTTTCACATATCGAGGTCGGAGTGGGATCGGGTGTTCCGCGTTTTACTTGTTTGCCCACACGCTTTCTTGATGAACAAAAGAAATAACGACGCTCTATCTTTAACTTACAGAAAGTGCAAATACAGCTCTATCTTTAAGCCTTTGATCGTTCGATCTACGGTTTTGCGCTTTCCCTGGGAAAAGGGGAAATCCGGGTATCGACACTTTAGATTCTAGCAGGGTAGCGAATCTAAAGTGTTGTGTTTAAGGCAAAGTGTCTCACTCTTCCGAATCGCCTTTTCCCTTTGAAATGAGATTCCCTCCAGCCACAGGTTCCCCTACGACTACCATGTTACGACTTCACCCCAGTCACTGACCCAACCGTGATATGCGCCAAGGAGACCACCCATACCAAAATGGGCCACGCTCAACTAGGCATGGAACACTTCCCCGAATGGGTGATCTCTGGTCGATGCTTTGGGCGAAACCAATTCCCAGGGTGTGACGGGCGGTGTGTACGGGGCCCGGGTACGTATTCACCGCGGCATGCTGATCCGCGATTACTAGCGATTCCAACTTCATGTTCTCGAGTTGCAGAGAACAATCCGAACTGAGGCAATCTTTCTGGATTCGCTCCGCCTTACGGCCCTACTTCCTATTGTAATTGCCATTGTAGCACGTGTGTAGCCCAGCCCATAAGGGCCATGCGGACTTGACGTCATCCCCACCTTCCTCCATAGTAGAACTAGGGCAGTCTCTTGTGAGTGCAACATCGGCACAGAGTAGCAGCGTCAATCCTATCCCCTTCGGTGGAAACCGCTGACGGGTCAATGATGACGCTGCTACTCTGGGAGCAGCATGTCTTAGCAACACAAGACGAGGGTTTCACTCGTTATAGGAGTGAACCAAAAACGTCTCACGACACGAGCTGACGACAGCCATGCAGCACCTGTATGAATTTTCGTTTCATCCCGTTAAGGACAAGCACACTTGTTCATATGTCGTTCATACGTCAAGTGTTCATATGTCAAGGGCTGGTAAGGTTTTGCGCGTTGTATCGAATTAAACCACATGCTCCACCGCTTGTGCAAGCTCCCGTCAATTCCTTAGAGTTTCAGTCTTGCGACCGTACTCCCCAGGCGGAGTGTTTAACGCGTTAGCTGAGCCCCCGATCCGTGGACCAAGGACGAACACTCATCGTTTACGGCATGGACTACCAGGGTATCTAATCCTGTTTGCTCCCCAAGCTTTCGCACCCTAGCGTCAGTAGAGACCCAGAAAGCTGCCTTCGCTACTTCGGCGTTCCTTCGTATATCTCTGGATTTTATCCCTACACACGAAATTCCACTCCCCTCTATCCCACTCGAGTGAATTGGTTTTGAAAGCATTCCGCCAGTTGAGCTGGCGCCTTTGACTTTCAACCTGATTCACTACCTACGTGCCCTTTACGCCCAGTCATTCCGAATAACACTAGCCCCTCCCGTCTTACCGCGGCTGCTGGCACGGAATTAGCCGGGGCTTCTTCTTCGAGTCTTGTCATAATCTAAACTCGACGAAAGAGCTTTACAAGCGGCATTGCCCTTCCTCGCTAACGTGACATTTTTCACTCACTCACGCGATATTACTGGATCGGGCTTTCGCCCATTGTCCAATATTCCCCACTGCTGCCTCCCGTAGGAGTCTGGGCCGTGTCTCAGTCCCAGTGTGGCTGATCGTCCGAAAAGATCAGCTAAGCATCTGCGGCTTGGTCAGCCTTTACCCAACCAACTACCTAATACTACGCAGGCTCATCAAACAGCACTTTTTAGCTTTCTCGAAGCTTTTTTGCTTTCGTTTCTTTGGGATTCGGCCCAAACTGTTTGGCAGATTCCCACGCGTTACGCACCCGTTCGCCACTTTTTCTTCAACTTCAACGAAAACAACGTTCGACTTACATGTGTTAAGCATATCGCTAGCGCTCATTCTGAGCCTAGATCAAACTCGGGTTTTTGGTCAGGTCAATCTTTTTCGTTGATGATCTCTTGGTTGGTTACCGGCGGAAGCCAATAACCGTAAGCGGAATGGCCATCGGCAAGGCGGATCATCCTACGTCCCGGCGGGGAAGGATTGGGTTCATCGAAGCGTTTACGTTTACTTTTGGAGCGAAGCTAACTACGTTTACCTTATCGTAGAAGCTAATACCGTTGACCGTTTACGTTTACCGTTACAGTAAACTAAGCGCTTAGTTTACTTAAGGTGCTATGCAAGCGTTTACGTTTACTTTTGGAGCGAAGCTAACTACATTTACTTTTGGAGCGAAGCTAACTACGTTTACGTTTACAACTCAGTCAACTTTAGCTCCTAATCGGTCAACTAACTACGTTGACCGTGACGGGAAACTAACGAACGCACCTTAAGGGTGAAGCGTTTCCCGTCACGCGCGCTTAGTTTTCTTGACGTTTACGTTTACTTTAGTTTTCTATCTACGTTTACCTTTACGGTCAACTAACTACGTTTACTTTTGGAGCGAAGCTAACTACGTTTACGTTTACAACTCAGTTTTCTCTCCTTTACGAGCTAAAGAAAACGTTTAGGCTAAGCGTTTTCTTTAGCCTACCGTATAGGTTTTCGCTTAACCGTTTAGGTTTTCTACCCTAATCGGGTATGGAGCGTTAGTTTACCTATACCTTATGGTAGGAGCTAATACCTTTAGGTATAGGTATTAGCGAACTATGTTTACCTAAATATTAGCATAGCACGTAAAGGCTTAAGCATATTAGCTTTACCTTAACGAGAAACCCGAAAACAACACGTTTAAGCGTTTATTGTTAGGTATAGGTATTAGCTTCATCGCAGCCAATAGGAGCTATGCTAATACCCTAACGCGCTATGCGTAAACGCTTGAACTAAGCGGTTAGGTATTAGCTTCGATTCACCGTAACGAGCGCTTAGTTGACCGTTGACCTAACAATATTAGCATAGCCCGATGAGTTTCCCGTTACAGTAAACCTACCGGTCCTTCAAGGAGCGAAGCTAATACCGAAGTTTGAAAACCCAATAGGTATTAGCTTGAACGCATTGCGCCGGTATTAGCTTGAACCTACCGGTCCTTATGGAGCGAAGCTAATACCGTAAAGGTAAACGTTTTCTAACCCGAAAACTAAGCGCGCGTGACAGTAAACTAAGCACTTTCCCATACATAAGGCGCTAAAGAAAACGTTAAGGGAATCTTAGCTTCGCCCCATAAGGCGCTAAAGAAAACGTTAAGGGAATGCGCTAAAGAAAACCACCTTTAAGGTAATAGCTTAGCTAATACCCTTAAAGGTAATAGCGTAGACTGAGTTGTAAACGGAAAGCGCTAAAGAAAACCTTTAGCGCAAAACCAATAGGGTGAAGCGTTTCCCGTAAAGGTATTAGTGCTATGCTAATACCCCGCTAACTAAAGGCGCTAAAGAAGACCGGGTGCGCTAATTCGCTGTAGATTCCAAGACCAACATGGTTTTGCTTAATTAACCAACATGGTCTTCTTTAGCGCATTCCCTACATGGTGTAGCTGTAGCTTCACCTACATGGTCTTCGCTGCGCGCCTTCATGGTCTCTTTAGCGCAAGACCAACATGGTGTAGCTGCAGCTTCACCTACATGGTGTAGCTACGCGCAAGACAAGACCATGTTGGTCAAAGCTTCTACATGGTCTTCCCTCCTTAATGGTTTTCTTTAGCCGTTTCCCTTAACGGGCAAGGAGGGAAGACCAACATGGTCGCTAAAGTGTCCGTTTCCCTAACAACTTTAGCATTTAGGGAAACGGACACTTTATTTATTAAGGCTGCGTGCTAAACCCGTAAAGGTATTAGTGCTATGCTAATACCCTAATGCGCTAAAGAAGACCATGAAGGCTACAGCGAAAGAAAAAGCGCAAAATGAAAGGGGCGAAGCGCAGAGTTGACCGTAAGGTAAACGAGAGTTGACCGGTCGCTCAAGTTTTCCCGAAAACCCAATAAGTATTAGCTTGAACGCATTGCGCCGGTATTAGCTTGAACGCATTGCGCCGGTATTAGCTTAATCGCATTGCGCCTTAGCTTTGACCTACCGGACCTTAACGATTAAGCGTTGATGCATAATCGTTACGGTATTAGCTCCGATTCACCGTTTACAACACGTATTAGCTTAACCGTTTACCTAACGGTCAACTTTAGCCCCATAGGTATAGGTATTAGCTTCGATTCACCGTTGACCGTTGACCGTTGACCGTTAGGTATTAGCTCCGATTCATCTTTACGGTTTTCTTTAGCCAGCGCGTTTACGGTTTTCTTTAGCACCAATAGGTGCTATGCTAATACCGGGTTTTCGGGCTAAAGTTGACTGAGTTGTAAACGTCAACTAACTACGTTTACAACACGTATTAGCTTAACCGTTTATCGTAAAGGAGCGAAGCTAATATGTTTACAACACGATGAAGCGTTTACCGTTTACGTTTACCTTTACGGTTTTCTTTAGCACCAATAGGTGCTATGCTAATACCGTCACGCGCGCTTAGTTTTCTTTAGCACGTTAGGTGAACGGGAAACTTACGCTCCTAACGGTAAACGTATTAGCTCCGCCCCATAGGTGCTATGCTAATACCGTTAAGGTCCTAACAGTTTTCTATCGCACCGTTCCCGATTAGGCTTAAGCGGTTAGGTTTTCGTAAACGTAAACGTAAACGTATTAGCTAATACGTTGACTGTTTGTTTTCGCGTAAACGAGCTATGCTAATATCGGGTCAACTAATCGAAAACAACACTGGGTGAATCGGCGGCGGAGCGTTTACCTATACCTTTACGGTGCTAAAGTTGACCGTTAGGCTTGAAAAACCTAAAAGGGAATGTTTTCGCTTAAACGTTTACTTTAGGCCCGTAAAGAAAACCGTTTACCGTTAGGCTTAAGCGTAATACCGGTTAGGTTTTGTTTTCTTTAGCCAGCACCTTTACGGTTTTCTTTAGCTCGATAGGAGCGATAGTTGACTGAGTTGTAAACGTCAACGGGCTAATACGTGTTGTAAACGTATTAGCTTAAACGTTAAGGTAAACGGTTTTCTAAACGCACCTTTATGGTTTTCTAAACCGAAAACGATTCCCTAACCGACGCTTAACCCTTAACGGTATTAGCTTCAACATTGCTACCTGGTAAATGCTAATACGTTTACTTAACGTATTAGCTGCTATAGTGTTGTAAACGGAAGAATTGTTTTGGTTTTGGTTTGAGGGGCGCAGCGACGAAAAACACAAAAAAGACAAAATAGGCAATTTCGATGAAAGCGGAAAACCGAAGCAGAGTTAGCTGCGAGCGAAAACAGTAAACGCCGAAAACCGGAGCAGAGTTAGCTGCGAGCGAGTTAGCTGCGTTTGAACGGGCTATGCTAATACCGTAACGTTTACAACACTATAGCAGCTAATACTGGACCTAAAGGCGCGTAGCGAGCGAACTACGTTTACAACACGTATTAGCTTGCATAGCACCTCGTTCGCGGAGCACTAGCAGGCTTAAGCGCTTAAAGAGTAGTTTAGAAAACAAACAGTCAACGAGCTAAGAGCCTCTGCTTCGCGGAGCACTAGAAGGCTTAAGCGCGGAGCACTAGCAGGCTTAAGCGCTTGCATAGCACCTTTGCTTCGCACCGCACTAGCAGGCTTAAGCGCTTACTTAAAGAGTCCTCTGCGGCAAAGCGGAGCAGTTTCGCTTAGCTTCTAACAAGTTTAGCTTAGCTTCGCACCTCCCCTTCCGCTCGATACGCTTCAACTCGATTCATCCGCCTCCGCTCCGCTTCGCGAGAGATTGTTTTCAAAGACGTTTACAACACTATAGCAGCTAATACCTAACGGTAAACGTAAACGCATAGCACCAAAAGGTGCTTGGGATCATGTTTTCTTGTAAGATGTACAACTCCAAAAGCAGTAGTTCTATTCCCGATGCAATCGGAAAAAGGAGCGGCTTAGCAACTAAACTGCGGAGCTTAGGCTAAGCTAAACTGCGGAGCTTAGGCTAAGCTAAACTTGGGTGAATCGAAGCTAAGCCTTTCGGTTCATCGCAGCTAAGCCTTTCTGCGGCGGGTGAATCGGAGCTAAGCTAAACTGGCAAGCGTTTATGTTAGTCAACGTAGAAGCGTTTACGTTAGGTAAACGGCGGTGCGTAAGAGCTAATACGTTAGTCAACGTAGAAGCGTGTAAGCTTGAAGTTAGAAGCGTCAATCACATCACTGGGGCGAAGCTAATACCTTAAGGGGCGAAGCTAATACCTTAAGTAAACGGGTGAACGTTTACCTTTAGGTATAGGTATTAGCTCCTAATCGGAACCTTCACGGGCGCAAAACCGTCACGGTCAACGTAGTTAGTTGACCGTGTTGTAAACGTAGTTAGTTGACCGTTTACTTTAGGCCCGAAGGTTTAGTTGACCGTGTTTGTTGTAAACGGTTAAGCGAAACTTACGCGTAAAACCTAAACGGGCTAAACCCGGTTAGGCGCTAAAGAAGACCGGGTCTTGCGCTATGCGATTAGCTGTAGCCAATAGGTATTAGCTTACCCGTATAGGTTTTCGGGTACGTGTTGTAAACGTAATAGCTTAATCGTTAGGTGGTTTTCTAACGTAATACCTTCACGCTTAAGCCTAATCGTTTAAGCTAATACCTATTGGGAATCGGGCAAAACCAATAGGTGCTAAAGTTGACTGAGTTGTAAACGTTTTCTTTAGAGCAAAACCAATAGGCTTAGAAAACCATGTTGGCCCGAAGGGTTAAGCAAGACAAGACAAGACAAGACCAACACTTCTCAAGAAAACGGTAATAGCTTCGCCCGATAGGTGTTGGCCAAGCTTCTTGACTTCATCGCTTGCTACGCACCTTCTTGACTGAATGGTTTTGCTTAAGATTCCAAGACAAGACCAACATGGCTTGCATAGCACCTTCTACATGGTCTTCCCTCCAACATGGTCAAGCTTCTTGACTGAATGGTCTTGTTTTGCTACAGCGTTTACCTTACGCGCGCAGCGAGCGTTTCCCGTAAAGGTATTAGTGCTAAAGAAAACCGTAAAGGCGCGTAGCGTGCTTAGCTAATACCCTAACGCGCTAAAGAAGACCATGTTGGCTACAGCGAAAGAACACTTGAGCGCTTTCCCTACCATAAGGTGGGAAACTTGAGCGCCTTAAGTTTTCGTTTAAGCTAATACATTAAGTAAACGTTTTCGGGTTCCGGTTCAACAACCATCAATGGATGGCATAGAGATGGAGGGGGAACAGGCTCAAAACAAGATCCGGCGAGTGGTAGGGCTTAGGTGTTGCCGGTTTCTCGCTTCCCTTCGCAGCTAATGCCCGAAATAAACAAAGCTCCAAACGCTGCTAATTACGTTTCTAACAAAGAAACTAAGCTTCGATGAACTAAGCAGAAAGGCTTAGCTTCGATGCTTCTAACTTGTTTAGCTTAGCTCCGATCGATTCACCTGCAGTTAAGCTTAGCTCCGCCTAATACGTTTACAACACTATAGCAGCTAATACGTGTTGTTTTCGATTAAGCGCCTAAGAGCTAAAGTCTACCGTTTACCTAACGATTAAGCTATTACGTTTACAACACGTATTAGCTCCTACCATAAGTAAACGTTTAAGCGAACGTAGTTAGGTAAACGTAAACGGTCAACGGGCTATGCTAATACGTTAGTAAACGGTGTATCGATTTTGCAAGTGAAGAGTTTCGGGCGATGATGACACCGCGTGCGAAGCTTGAGGAAGTACTTCCAGCCGAAAACTAGCGTAAACCGTAAACGCTTGAACGTAAAAGCTAATACTGAGTTGTAAACGTTTACAACACTATAGCAGCTAATACCTAACGGTAAACGTGCTTAGCTAATACCCTAACCTAACGTCGGGCTAAAGAAAACGCTTTAGCCCCAAACCCTACTCGGCTTTAGCCGTTTCCCGTTAGGGAAACGCTACGCACCTATTGGTTTTGCGCTAAAGAAAACAAAATAAGACCAACATCGCTGGCATAGCACCTTAACTTTTAGGGGCTTTTCCTAAGTTAAAGTGTCCTATTGGTGCTTTAGTTTCCTATTGGTGCTAAAGAAAACCTATTGGGAAACGGAAACGGTTTCAGTTTCTAAAGAAAATGCCGTAACGGGAAACACTGTAGCCTAAAGGACCGGTTTCCCACCTATTGGTTTTGCGCTAAAGAAAACGCTTAACTTAAAGGGCCACCCGGAGGGAAGACCATTAAGGTCTTGCTTAAGCTAATACCGTTAGGTATTAGGTTTGCGCTTTGCTATTACCTAAAAGGTTCCGAAACCTAATACCTAAACGGTAAACTATCGCTCCTAATCGGGTTAGCGCTTAGAAAACCGTAACGGTATAGGTATTAGCTTAATCCAATAGGTCCAATAGGAGCTAAAGTTTACGTGTTGTAAACGTATTAGCTTAATCGATTAGGCCCGAAGGGAACGGTAAACGTAAACGTTCGTAGTTTAAGTTAATACCGTTACCGGTAAACTAACCCGAAAACCGGTTACCGGTATTAGCTTAAACGAAAACGAAAACAACACGATTAAGCGTTTACTGTTAGGTAAACGTAAACTAACCTATACCTAACGTAGAAGCGTTTACTATTAGGTATAGGTTTTCTATCTATGTTTACTTTAGTTTTCTAACCGAAAACGTTTACTTTAGGTGCTATGCAAGCTTAATTGCTCCGTTACCGACTTTAGCCGATTCCTTAACCGGTATTAGTATATATAGGTAGTGATGTGTGTGAACACTCTAGGATCACTTGGGCACTTTTTTCCCTCTTTAGGAGGTTTTTTTCCCCGGCTTGTATATACACTTATTACCCTAATGGGCTACTTATCTTTGTACATTCTAGTGGTAATACATTTAGTATTGTGTGTTCTCCTCCAAGCTTCTGCTTCTTCCTTGTGCTTTTTGCGTGCTTTGGTAGACGTCTAACTCCAACAATTTCCACCATAAGGACACTAATAGATTGTGCTGACAGTGGCAACACAAATGTATACAATAATTACAATACCAAGATTTTATGTGCTTCGTGCATCACTACAAAGGTTTTGAAAAACATCTTATAAGGCCTCAAGAATCTGGTGACTAAAGTGTCATAATAGAGACAGTTATTCGAGGCAGGTTGGCATTTTTTTTGTTTCTTTTTATTTCCTAATTTTATAATTATAAACTGTGTGGAGAGACCAAGAAAAGATTAAAATAGAGCAAAAATAAATAGAACTTAGGCCTCGAAGGAGGGGAAAGAGGCATCCCATAAAAAATAGGCTACATCTCAAGACAAGAGTAATCCAACAATAGTTCTTGTGTACAAAGCAATAGCTTCTTTCTGTTACTACATCTATGTTTCTTCTGAATCTCAGGGATAGACATATCAGATGAATTTTTCAATTCAAAAATACAAGATTGAACGATTCTTTTCAATTCTCTCAACAATCCAGCATGGATTTTGAACTTCTATGCTCTTTGGTAATCAAGAAGAGAACCATCAATACATCCTCTGACATCTGATCCCAGCTTTGTAGCACTTGTGGTCTACTTGAGGCATATTTTGCAACGATAGCATGCTAGCCATGTCAGATAGAATCCCGGATAACAAAAGCCTGATTAGATAATAGATGGGAGTTGAAAGAACTTCTTTTTGAGATTCAACCAGTCATTCATAAATCTCTTATAGAGTTGGCTGGCAGTAGTGAAAATATTGTACCGGGAAGAAACCAACTCTCACTCGAAAAGTCCTTCCAATATCTATTCATCTGCAGAGAAAAGAGATGTGAGTGCCCTTTTATGAGGTAAGCCTAAAGGTCCTGATAGTCCAAACTTCTATCAATCCATGTGGAGTCCATCTTATTGGCCGTATGCATCACATCATAAACCCCTAGACCCGCTCTATGCTAGGGCATACAACAGGTATTTAAGCGGCTTTGCACAGTTTAAGATTACATTCCTTCCCTCCCCAGAAGAACATCCTTGCCAAAGAGGTAATCTGTTTTAGGTGGTTCTTTGAGGGCATCAAATCAAGAAATACAGTAAGTGAGACAAGGAAAGACATGATAATTTAGCACAAAAGTCTCTATATGAAAGAGTTGTTTGAAAAGAATATGATCGTAGAGAGTCTGAGGCTCATAAGTAAAGAAGGGAAGAAGTGAAGAAAAGAAGAGGCTCATAAGTAAAGAAGGGAAGAAGTGAAGAAAAGAAGAGAAGAGGGGCAAGGACCTATATTTTTTTTTTTTATAAAAAATTGCCTATTTTTCTTTTTTACATCAAACCTTAAGTACAATGAAGCCTTGTAAATAGAAGAGGTAATATGTTTAATTCCTCTCTTTGCAAACTCACCAATGAACTCATCTAATAGTTGCTCAATATTGGTGAATCCATCACGATTCAATGGTTGGAACCATGCCAAAGTTGTTCCAAGCAATGTGAGTCCAAAAGCTTCATATCGAATGAAAAATTCATCTACTTGTTCAGATTGAATCACCTCCTTGAATTTAATCATCTTGAGGAATTTTAACACCTCAAGACATTAACTACGATTCACTTCCCTCTAGGGGTGGTCACGATCTCTCCTTTTCCCATATTGACAGGATTATAAGGTTCTTAAATCTCTCAAATGTCATTTATCCTTTCCGGTTGGTCAATCTCTAGGTACAAACCCCTCTTCTGTCTATGTAATATCCACCTTCAAACTTTACTACTAGGCTCTGGACAATTTTTGTTGTTCTCGAGTCTATAGTTTTGCAACGGATCTATTAAGTCCCTCTAGATATATAGGTACTCCTTGCAGATTACTGGATACATATTGCATGGAAGTCATGTGCTCTCCCTCAATCAAGGGCATAACTTCAATAGAAAAGATAGAGCTATGCATGTCTTCTGAAGCCGTCATTTGGTCAATCTCTTTAGAAGTATGTGAATAGGTTGAATGTATGCTTCTTTGAGTTATGCTCTCGGTTGAGGAAATAATGCTCCTTTTGCTTCCTAAGACACGTTTTGACCTCAAGTTCATTCATATGTGTGTTTTCCTCTCTGTTTTTCTCCCTAGTATTAGGCTCTTAGTGTCCCAAGGTTTTGAGAGTTTAAAGTTTTGGAGTTTAAATCTTGATGATTTTTGTTTAACTCTCCAAGTATCGTTTCTAGTCCAAAAGTGACTTGTTTGAGAAATTCATGGTACACGATACCTAGATTTAGATGATACATGATACTTGAGTCGACGATATGATACCTAATATCCGTGTTACTTGATACACGATACTTGGATTATAGATGATACATGGCACACGAGAATAGATGATACATGACACCTAGGGTCACGACACACGATACAAGGTGAGGAATGTCTTTGATACACGACACTTGGAATGTCGGCAACACATGTTAGCCCAAAGATAAAGATATGCGATACATGATACAAAAGGAAAATGATACATGACACACAGGTTTCTCATGATGACACTTGTCGAGGCATCAATGATACATGATACAAACACAAGACAACACTCGATAGCTCAATACATGAGTACCATGTGACGACACTCGACCAGCCTCGATGCAGGATACATAAGTATCGACAACACACGTCTAGGAGTGAGGTGGCAGTGATACATGACACCTGCCAAGGTATCGATGACACACAAAAATCTGGTATCACAATACCTAACTCAACCAGTTTTGTGCTACTTGAACTTTTCCTAACTATTTTCAAATTTTGAGCTTTCACATGTGCTCCTTGTGGCTCTTCTATCTCCCTATGTATTTGGATTATAAAAAATAGCCCTCTCCTCACTAAAAGATCACTCATGACACTCCAATTGTGTCGTTTCTCCTAGCATGCACATGTGTTTGCAATTTTGATTATACTAGTGTGTAGAGCTCACCTTTAGGGTCCTTTTCACAAGTTTTCACACTCTAACTAGTAACTTCGAAATGTATAGGTTGTACTAGGTGTCAGGAAATCTTGCTACATTGGTAGTCAACAGAAGCTTCCACGATACATGCACTCTACAAATGAGTCTAGGATGCGCTTTTGGATTTTTTGAACCTGACCAAGAAACTGTCCACAAACAAATTCAAATTTTTGGATTTTTTGAAGTTTTGATAGTTCTAACCTAACCAACTGCACTCCTTGCCTATGCCATAAACCCTAATCTCTGAAGTCTTACCTACTCCTAAGAAACTTGTTACACACATTGAGTGTATGAGAAAACAAGTGCAAATTCTTTATGATTTTCCACAATGATGATTTCCTTTTTGACGTACAATATCTTCACAATGACACTCTAACCATTCGGTAGGCACCTTGACTTAAGCCCTCGTTCCCAACAATAGCGCAAAAAATATGTGGGACCCTTGACGTCCATGCAACTCATGACAAATGAGACTAGCTAGCTCTCACACATTCTATAAGTGCACTATAGTGGTGGTTTGACACTCACACACATTAAATTATCAAACCAAGGGTACGACCAGGCCAAGTGCATAGAAGTATGTGCTCCACATGATGATTAATGAGTGAATAAGTCAAATAAGTGATAATAAGGATGGTTTCTACCTCACACGACACTCTCTACACACGGGTATGTGTCACAATACTTGATGGAGAGGAAGACACTAAATCGAAGTTTTCTCCTAGCTTTGATACCCGAATATACTCAATAGCAAGTTCATTTAGAAGCTCTCGATGAAACACATCTATTGGAACTTACAAGGATTTTGATACAATCTTTTGGGATTATGCATCTAGTGGACTCCTCTAGTGCAAGTAGGAAAATAATGAATCTGTAAGGCTAGCAACAAGAAGGTTTAAACAATATTTTGATAGTTGCCCAATGGCTGAAAGACCTACCTAACCGAAAATAATCTCATTATTTATAGATGGTTTAACAAATGGAGGATTAAGAGCTTTGGTATATGTCAAATGATTAAACTCTTTGGATGCTTGTCTCAAAGAATATATAGATTTGGAGGACAATCAAGGATGATTTGAAAATTCCTTGGACTTCATCAAAGCCTAAAGATAACTTTAAGTAGTGTGTCTACTCACTCTACTAACATAGAAGAATTGGCTGAATTGGTTGTAAAAAGCTTGGAGTGCAAAACTAGTAGGGGTCAAAAACCCTATCAAGCTCAACCCATGCAGATGCTTATATTGAGATGATGTCTCCATTATGGAGGCACTCATCCATCTCTAGCTTGTGCAAGAAGAGGACCTACCGGACCACAATAGTATCCTTATGACAGACCATCCATGCACGGAACAATATTTTATTGCCACATTGAGTAGAAATAAACCAATCATAACATTGATAATTATCCTTAGAATAGGCAATTGAGACAACCTCAACCTTAACCATATAGGCTATAAGATATGTTCCATATCAAGGACCTCCACTGGCCAGATGCCATATGAGTATCAGAGTTACCCTCAACCTCAAATCGTTTTGGGACAATAACCAACCCACCCTCAAAATGTGGTCCCAGTGAAATGCATGCAACGAGAAAGAACCTAGAGAGAGCTGTATTACTAAGAACTCCATTAGACAGATCAGAAAAGATTAATGATGGTTATGAGCAACTATGGTGAGTACTATGATTATCATCACAATGCCATAGATCATGAAGCCACTTATGAGCAACAATACTATGAGTATGATGGATATTGGGAATTTTATAGATCTAAATATGCCAATCTCATGTATGCTTCACCAAGAGCCCTAGCTCTAGTGAGACAATCAATGAGGCTACCTCCTCCAAGAGGACCTTGTTACATATGTGATGGAGATCATTTCATTAGGGAATGCACAATGCTCCACCATCCACCTCGTCAAAGACCTTGGGAAGGATATTGCAATGATTGTGGAAAGGAACATCTCTTCCAAGATTGTCCCTAGAACCCATCTAGAGCATCATCAACTACTCAAATCAATGTGATTAAAACAATCGAGTCTTATGGTAGTGACAAAGAGCAAATGGTACCTTTGAAAGCTATAACAAGAGCCCAAGCCAAGGAGAAAATAGAGAATCTTAGTGACCATATGCCTCAAAGATCAACAAATGAAAAGAGGGAAGATTCCTCACCTTTGGTGGTACAAGATTTTGAGGAGTTGTGAGAAAGCTCTGAGAAGAGGAAGGTTCAAATATGGAAATTTAGAAGGGAAAAAATTAGAAGTAAATGGATGAGGAAGTTGGCTAAAGAAAAGCAAGAGTGAGTCAAGGCCAAAGACTCTACAAAGGAGAGTCAAACAAAAGTAGAATCTAATGTGGTAAAGGAAGAACATGCACAAGAATAGGCATGGTTGGTTCTAGCAGATCCAATGCTTGAAGATTTGCAAATGCTACTAAAATCCCATCACTCAAAAATAGGGGCAAGACCTAGTCTAGAGCAACATGATCGGTGTTACCCAAGAGGAGACATAGAAAAGGAGAGATAGAGTTATGCAAGAATCTTATTGAGGTTTGTCAGACAATTCTAGAAAAACAAATACCAACCATTCACGATATAAGAATACCCATGAAAAAAATTCAAGAATGTCTAGAAAAGTATTACCGATATTAGACAACACAAGAAGAGCCAAATGTAGCTGCAAGAGAATTAGGATTGGAAACTAGTGATTTTGACTCCTTAATCCCTAAGGTAGAAGCATCTTGGCCACAAGATCTTTGGGTCAAAGTCAAGGAAGATCGATGGAAAAAGAATGAAGGAGGATCCCCTCCCTTTATTGAATTGGATGCTTTGTTAAACCAACTAATGATAGAGAACGAGATAAAATTAGACAAACTATCTAATCAAGGCTTTGATGCAGATGAAACCATTAGCTTGACCAACACTTCCAAATTACATGGGTGAGTACGACACAATCTTATTTCTTCCATGCTCCCATGTTAAGATGCAAGGATAAGAGGACATCTAAGAAAGTTTTTGAAACTCTCTAAGCATTGAAAAATGCTAAAATATAGTGTTCTTTAACTTTAGAAGAACTATTTCAAGTCAAACCTCAACTATAGAGAAAACTAGCCACTAAGCTTAAAATTTAGGATCAAACCAATGAAGAAAATGAGAAGGCTAAAGAAAAGACCACTACAATGAAAATATGTATAGATAAAGTGGAAGATTTAGTGAAGGTGATGAGGAAACTACATGTCTTCCAATGACATATAGAGGTTACATGACTAAAGACATACTAGGCATAGGTGTAGGAGTAGGAATCGCTACGAAGGAAATCTGGGGAAAATGGGAAAAACTTGCACTAAGACTAACTATAATGAAATTAGAATTGGATGATGGCCATGTAGAATGCCCCTTAGGATTATTGAAAAATGTAACTTTGACTACCCATGGAGTGGGATTCGAACACACCTAGCCATATGTCAAGACAAGGTAGGCAATTGCAAATGATATTAAGAACATTTATTTGCCAATTGAAGGAAGTGCAAGATTGGGGAAAAGATGCTATATAAATTCAACATGAAGGCATCACTACCAAGATAAGTCTCCAAAATTTCTCTTATAGGGATGTTCCTCCTCTTCCATGAAATACCATCCATAAACAAGAAGATGACATATCAATCCATAGTGTGGGATATAATGAACAAACCTCGATGAATGAGGACACTCAACTATGGATTTGCAATGCTTCCTTAAGAGAAGAAAAGCAAATCCAATGTTGGAAGTTGTCACATGAAGGAGAAAGACTGTTTACTACTTAATTACTTTCACAATATAGTGGATTTGGGGAATGGGGATTATCAAAATGTATTCCAGTGTGTTTCTATTCACTGTGTGTATTTCCAAGAAAAATAGAATGAAGTAAAGATGACAATGAACAGAACACTAAAACAAAATTACAAAAAGTGTACTCAAGAACATAATTTTTGTATTAAGATAATGTCACCAAATGATGCAGACAAGATACAATTAGGCGCAAAAGTAATAGTGCTAAACTTTTCCTTAGGTCAGTCAACTTTCTCTTCTTTTGTGTCTTTGAATCATGAATTCTTTCATCTAGCAATGCTACGATCAACTGGAACCTGTTGGTGATCAGTGTGCATTCCTAGAGCTTTACTTCAACACATATGTTTGCATGGTGATTGACTCTGCTTACATTGCGACACAGTTGCATGTTAGTAATCAGGCTATTACAACGCTGATAGAACTTGCCTCCAGAGAAGAAATGGGCACTTGATTGGAAAGGCATGTTCTGGGGAATACAAATATGTCTTCCTCCTTGATTCAAATCCATGAAAATTTGGTTTGAGGTTAACGACTTTAGGCATCTTCATCCAAAGAAAGAATTATGGGGCCTCGCAAACCCTGTACTCGTTAATGGACAATGTAGTAATAGCCAATGGCAAGGTGAATTGGTTAGAAATTATTTTCCAATGGATGAAGAAAGAGGTCCCATGACTCAGTCGACCAACGAAGAAATCTCAGCAGTTTGCACCAAAATTAGAGTTTTATTATTTCTTTTGGTTTCGATAGTGCCTCTACCTGGGCTCTGGCAATTTCATGTGGTTGATGAAACGACATGCTCGCAAGCGGGTAAACAGCAAAGCAAAAGGCCAATCCCAAATGATAATGATCCATTAACTGTAAAAAAAAGAGCTCGAGTTCACATAGTGCAAGAGGCTCTCCACGAGGCTAACAAAGAAAGGTTAAGGCGATGGGAAAAGCAAACAGATGAAGATGTCTGACAACAACAACATGAGGAGGTAAATGCGACTGTTGAAGTTGAATGTTGATAAAAGGCTGCACAAAAAGAAGAAGCTCGGAGAAGACAAGAGGAGCAACAACAACAATTGCAACATCAACAACATCAACATCAACAACAACATCAACAACAACAACAACAACAACAACAACAAGCATCGTACTCGCAAAATCCATCATTTCTGGCTTCTCAACATCAACATCACACAAAACTAAGAAGGATCGCTTTTCGGAGATAGGCAAGTCTTCCCATAATTTCCAATTCCTGAATTTCAATCAAAGATGTCCAAATCCTTGGAAGACACCATCCACTAAAGTTCAATTACCAATGATTGGCTGTTATTTAGTCATTTATCCATGGTTTTTAAAAGATTTTCAGATCTAGTCCAGCGCTATTGCAGATGCAACCTAATTATTAACAATTTTCTCTTTATAATTGAGAAAGAGGAACAAGATTAGAATATTGTTCAAACTCAAATGGAATCAGATGTAGGCATAACTATTGTTATTCAAACAACAAAATGTGGAATTACAAGATGCATTGGTAGGTAGAGAAATATCCTTGAGGAAGAGGTCCAATTATTAAAATCCAAGATCAATGATTTGGAGATTCACATAGAAGGGATTACTGAAGATCATCAAGAGGCAACATAACAACTTCAGGTAGTTCAAGATGAATTCATGTGAGTAAGAATAGATAAGGATGACTTGAAGAATCAAGCGGCTACCCTACTTAATTACTTTCACACTACAATGGATTTGGGGAATGGGGATCACCAAAATGTATTCCAATGCATTTCTATTACCTGTGCGTCCTTCCAAGCATAGAATGAAGTAAACATGACAATGAATAGAACATTAAAACAAAATTATAGAAAGTGTACTCGAGAACATAATTTTTGTATTAAGACAATGTCACCAAATGATGCAGACAAGATACAATTAGGTGCAAAAGTAATTGCACTGAACTCTTCCTTCTGTCAGTCTAAATTTTCTCTTCTTCTTTGTCTCTAAATACTCAAATCTTGTTGTTTTTTTCTCCTCTCCTGTTCTTTTCGATTTTAAAATCCAAGCAACGGTTAAGCTCTCAAGAAGTTGTATAAACATAATTTCAAACTTACAAAAATCAAACTTTTACAGCATCCGAGTATTCGTACTGGCAGTAGTTAACACTGGCACGCATGGTGGACTTGAACCAGTTAAACTACAATTCATCCATATCATAAGGTAGATGTTGTATTCTATGTAGATCATACAGGAATTCATTCAAAAATTCCCTAAGGGTAGTGACTCTAGACTCTATTAATTCCCAAAAAAGGTCTTCATTAGGATTATCAAGTAATTGATTTCTCGAAGCCAAAGCTTCTACCTTCGCTTTCATGAATGCTTCTAAAATCATCTACAATAAATTGTGACTCAATGGATTTTTGCAACTCATCTTATGATTTTGTGAGCTTAACAGTTTGAATTTCTTTATCATGTAACATGTGTATCTGTTCTGCAATAGTTTGTGTTGCCTCTTGTTATTGACTTTCCAAATCTTTAATACCTTCAATCTTAGGCAATGCTACCTGTATGTTTTTTTGTTAAAGATGCAACTTGATTAGAAAAGATTTTTTTCTCAGTGAGCAGAGTAGAGTCTTGATACTGCAAGTCATCCTTATCTACTCTGACTCACCTGAGTTCATCTTGAACCGCTTGAAGCTGTTCTGTTGCCTCTTGATGATTTTAAATAATCTCTTCTATGTGAATCTCTAAATCATTGATCTTGGTTTTTAATAATTGAACCTCTCACTCAAGGATATTGGCTCTACCTACCAATGCATCTTGTAATTCCAATTTTTTTGTTTTAACAAAAATAGTTATGTCTGCAACTGATCCATTTGAGTTTCAACAATATTGCGAGCTTGTTACTCTTTCTCCATTTGTAAAGAGAAAAACATTAATAATCGGGTTGCATCAGCAATAGTGTTGGGCTAGATATGAATATCTTTTAAAACCATGGATAAATGACTGAAGAACAACCAATCATTGGTAATTGAACTCTATCGGATGGTGTCTTCCAAGGATCTGGACATCCCTAATTAAAAATCAAGATTTGGAGATTATGAGAACACCGCCGTGTCTGCGAAAAGCGATCCATCTCAATTATGTGTGATGTTGATGGTTGAGAAGCCAAAAATGATGGATTTAGTGGCTTCGATGGTTGTTGTTATTGTGGTTGTTGTTGTCATTGGTCGATAGAGTAATCGGGCCTCTTTCTTCATTCGTTGAAAAATAATTTTTGAACAATTCACCTAGCAATTGGCTGCCGCCATGTCAACCATTAGTGAGTATAGGATTTGCGAGACCCCATAATGCTTAGTTTGGATGAAGACGCCTAAAGTTGCTAACCTCAAACCAAACCTCCATGGATTTGAATCACGGAGGCAAGCATATTTTTGTTTCCTTGTTGAGAAAGCACGCCATTTCTTCTGTGGAAGAAAGTTCTGCTAGCGCCATAATACCCTGATTACTAAAATGTAGCTGTATTGCAATGTAAGCTAGGTCAATCACCATGTAAACATCTATGCCGATGCAAAACTCTAGGAATGCACACTGATTACCAACCTTGAAATTGATTGTAGCATTGCTAGATGAAAGAATTCAACATTGGATGATCCGGGATAGAAATCCAAGGAATTTGAATTAAAAAATAAGACCAAATCTCCAATTCAAAAAATTGGTGCCTATAGATGATGATCATGCCAGTGCCTTTGTCTATGTTGAACTTCTTGCATTAGTAGAAAACTATTGTAGTGATGTTTTTCCAATTTCCATAAGGTATCCATCCAGAATATTAAAGATTCTTCAAGAAATAACAATTCTGAACTACAATCCGTAAACTCAAGACCATAATTTCCATGGGAGCTATAGCTTTCATACCATAGACTAGCTTGAAAGGAGAAAATCCTATTGAAACTTTATACGAGGTATAGTAAGCCCATAGGATTGAAGGTAAATCTTGTTCCCATTTAGTTGGATATTCCAAAAGAAAGTTTTGAAGCATCATGAGTAAAATCTTATTAGTACTTTGTGCAAAACCATTAGCCCAAGGATAGTATGGTGAACTAAACTTATGCTCTATCTCGAAATAATCAGTGATAGATTTAATAAGCTGATTCAAAAAATGGGTACCAAAATTTGAAACTAACTCTAATGGAAGTCCAAACAGAGGAAATAATTCATTGAGGAGCACTATAGCAACAACTCCTACAGTTGAATGTTGCAAGCACCATGCTTCCATCCATCGTGTACAGTAATCAATGCATGTCAAAATAAAGGTTTTTCTAGAGCTGGCTAGAGGATGGATAAGACCTATAAAGTACAACTCCCATTTTTGAAAAGGTTCCAACAGAAGAATAGGCTACAGAGGAAAACAATGTATATCCCTTAGTTCACCCATACGTTGACAAGGATCACAGATATGTACATGATCACAAACATCATTGTGATGGGTTTGCTATTAAATCAGTGCCACTATGAAATTCTGTAATGAGCTTATGAAATGATAGTTGTAACTTCATGTGGTGGAAGACAATGAAGCCAAATTCCAGTAATATCTTTATAATATATATGATCAAGGATAACAAAAAAATGTCTGCTTCATAAAGCTAACTTTTTCTGGGTTGTGGTTCGTAAATGGGAAGGAGGGACACCAATCACAAGGAAAGACATCATTTCATCCTATGAGGTAGGAGTTCCTAATACTAGTTCGATATTATCAGCAATATGGAAAAGATCTACATCGAGAAAAGAATCATCTATGTCATTTGGACATTCACAATTATCCAAAAGAGATAAGAAATCTACAATGATATGTGAAGAAGGACGATGAACTACATCATATTCATATTCTTGCAAGATTAAGACCCATCGAGCTAATCTCCTAGCAAGATTTTGTTGTTTGACCAAGTACAACATAGCAGGATGATCGACATGAAAAGTAAAAGAATAACCCAGTTAATAATAGTGACATTTCTTGATATAATAAATAAGTCCTAAACACTCTTTCCATAACCGAGAAATTATGGTCTACTATAGTTAAATGTTGAGTAGCATAATATAAAGTTCTAAACCAAGAACGGCCTCTCTTTCACATTAAAATTGATCCAATGGCAATATCTAAAGCATCCACAAAGACATGGAAATTTTGAGACCAATACGGGGCTTGAAGTACAAGTGTTTGAGTGAGCAAGGTTTTCAATCTGTGGAATGCTAGATCACACTCCACCTTCCATTTAAAAGTGGTAGTTTTCACATGAGAAAGAGCATTCAATGGCATAAGAATGTGAGCTAAACAACATAAGTGCCACCCATGCCAAAAAATGTTCCCTACAAATCATAATACTTCCTTAGGAGAATGTGGAGGTATGCCCTTAACCTTGTCCCGATCAATTGCAGTTCTGATACTAGCTGAAATAACATGTGCTAGTAGTTTACCACACTTTACTCCAAAAACAGATTTAGCTAGATTGAGTCTCAAGTGGACCTCCTTGCACTTAGTAAAACACAACTGCAAGTGGTGAGGGTGATCAGCTTGAGGCCCAAAAACTAAAAATTCATCCAAAAAGACCCGCATAAAGGCGATTAAATAGGGAGCAAAAATTTGTTGCATGCACCTCTAAAAAGTACTAGGACCATTCCTTAATCCAAACCACATAACCATACATGCAAATAATCCCTAGTTTGTGATAAAGGTAGTTTTTGGTATACCAAATTCTAATATACTCGCCTGATGATATCCACTGAATCCATCTAGAAATGAATACATTTCCCGACCATCTACTTCATCAAGCATAGTATCTAAAAATAGTAGAGGGAATGGGTCTGGAATTATTGCTTCATTTAGCTTATGATAGTCCACAAAAATACGTAGCAATTTGTTCTTCTTAGAAACTATTACAATAGGAGATACCCATTTCCAATATTCAATAGGTACAAAAATCCTACCTTCAACAATCTACCCAATTGTTGAATAACTGCGAAGGCATCTGGTTTTAACAAAATTTTATGCTGATAAAATCTGGGATCCAATCCATGCATATCAAAGTAATTCCAAGAAAACACATCCTTAAATTCAACTAACAATTGAAGTAGTTCCATTTGGAACTCATCCTTTAAACTAGGAGCAATTTTTTCTTTTTGAGGTAAACTCTTTGTCCTTATATTTACCTGGTCCAGTAGATCTTCCTAAATGTGCAAACAAGTTTTTGTAAAAACATCTTCTTTAGATAGCCATGTTGTTTCTTCCGTGGATTGAATAAACTTAGATTCCGGTTGTACAATAGTTGCGACACGATTTTGCTAGAATTTGATCAATACCTCAATAATATCAATTAGTCCTACTAGCCACAAATCTTGACTAGGTTCCAAAAATTGGAGTTCCTCATCTTCCTCTAATCCAACCATCATATGTGGGAGTTCCATAATTGAAGGTAATTGAGCTTTTGGATAGTGTTGCTTATCTTCTAGAGTAATAGAGTACGTCTTATGGAATTTTGAGAAAGTAATAGCCTGAGAATCCCAATCCTTCTGAACTCCTGCTTGAGCCATGGTCATCCAAGCAAAAGATTATAATCATTACTTTTACCAATTAGCTCAATAACCACAGAAGTAACTTTAAAAAGAACATTCTAAACTTTGATAACTATGTCCTTAATAAGACCAATAGGTTGAATCCATGATTAATCTGCCATATGGATATAAAAGGGTGCTGGTTGTATTGTAGTCCAACCCAATTGTCTACAAATAGGCAAAGTAGCAAAATTGACTTTTGAACCTCAATCAATTAATAATCTTGAAATCTTAGTATTCTTATACCATACTTAAATGAGTGGTACTGCATAATCCACCAGTTCATACTGAGCTGTTTCTACCATATTAACGTGGGCTTCATCTTTTGAATTAACAATTGAACTTGTCTTGTGTACGTTTTTCAATATAGTATCCCGAAAAGGAGGTACTAGTTCCAACAATTACCCTAGTGGTAATTGAATTGTAGACTTACAAAATAACTGCCAAGGATCTGGTACAACAATACTACCCTCTAGAACATCAGGTTCCAAAGAATTAGTAGTTGTTGTATGATTAATTTTAGTATTAGCTAAGGGTGCTAAACTTGGCAGTGCTATATACTTCTTGATGATTCCACCCATAACCTGATTCAAAGATTCATTTCGGGTCGGCTTACTCGAACTTATGACTAGAAATTCAATTGGAGATTTTTAGGTCCATCGCACTACATGATTATAAACTTGATGATGTCCCGTAACATTTGGAACAACTATGGAATCATTGTGATTCTAGAACCTTTCAGATCGAGTGACTATGGGAGCTACTAGATCTTGAAATGTTAAGGCTACCATGTTCGTCATTGGAGTCTTATTCTTGTTTTCTTCTATCATAATCTTGAGCATTTGGGAAATCAACCCTAATATAACCATATTCGAGACAAAATCGGCATTGTAGACCTTTTCCTTCATTTTGATACTCCCCTTCATCTTGACAGTAACGATTAAAAGGTCTGTGTCCTTGCACATACTCTTTGTAATTTGATTGATTTTGTCCCCTATTACCTAAAAAAATAGGGCCTAGTCTGTTTTTGAGATTACCTGAACCATTTATCTCAACGTTGTGTAGAGATGGTGATGAATACCATTGCCTAGTGGATCTAGGTTCTGTTTGAATGTGACTAGTAACTACAACTTGATTGTGAGTATTATATTTACATTGATCAGTGCTGTGATTCATTAAATTACAAATGGCACTGTACATCTAATTTAATGCACAACTGGCCACTACATGGCCTGGATCCCGACATTTTGTATAGTATAGCTAGCTATACGAATCAATAATTGCCAATGTATTCGTATTCACCTTATGTACATCATCTAGAGAGGAGTGCCAAATTGGATTGGAAGACTTCAGATTTCGTTCTAATTTCTTTGTAGCACCTATAATCTAATCCAATGTTCTAGTACCCTCTAAAGCAAAAAGGCAAATTTTTTCTTTTAATAACAAAGCTAACCCATCCATAAACCAGCCACACACCACATCTTCACGAGGGCACTCCACTTCCAAAAATTTTCATAAAGTACGTGGAATAGAGAGGCATATTATACCACAGTTTTGGTCGGTTGCTGCACCATATACTACAAAGTTATAAATAACTGACCTATAGTCTTAGCTTTCTTAAATTGCCTAAAGAACACTGTTCTCACAGCATCGTAAGTCATGAAATGATTGGGAGAAAATTCTGTTAACCAACAAACAACTTCACCTCCTAGAGTAGCCTAAAATACCTAACATTTTCGTGCATCATTTGGATTTCCTTCTGGCGATTCATACTGTGTATCAAAAAGATGGACATGCACATTAGGGTCATCATCAATTTTTCCACTGAACTGATTAAACCGCAGTCCACTAACTCTGTGCATTGGGACTACCATACAAATTGGAATTTGCCAACTCTTCCACTCTTTGTCAATAGGTATCCATGAAAAGTCAACCTCTTCTTCAAACTTTATGCCGTCTTGGGAAGCCTTCTCGACTACTACACCAAATTGTCTTCATAATACGGTCTGCTTTTCTTCAAGTTGCTCCATCCAAAGTGAATCCAATAGGCTCGGCATCACACCTAAATCTCAGGGTCTTCTTTCTAGTTCCTTGCGATTCCTCTTTGGCCCACAATCCTTCTATGCTGTGTGTTTGCAACTTAGCCACTTCAAAAGCCACATATAACTCCAGCAATTGTGTCAATAATGGGTATGGCCCCTTTGTCCACTAAGGCATGCAATTATTCGGATATGCAAGAACTTCCCAAACTTTCCCCTTCAAAAATATCTGTATATCGTAATGTATATGATTCGGCCACTCCAAGTGTTGTTGCTTGCACTTCTTGATGACTTGAGAACCACTTACCCGATTGTGTTGGCATAATCCTTCTCCATTGCGAGGAATCCTTCCGTTTGTTCCTTTAACATGGATCGTCCCTTCACCTTACCATGCACCATTGATAATACCCCATCCCATCGTGGTCACTAAATGTTTACTACTTAATTACTTTCAAAATACAGTGGATTTGTGGAATGGGGATTATCAGAATATATTCCTATACATTTCTATTTCCTATGCGTACTTCCAAGGATAGAATGAAGTAAAGATGACAATGAACATAACACTAAAACAAAAATACAAAAAGTGTACTTGAGAACATAATTTTTGTATTAAGATAATGTCACCAAATGACGTAGACAAGATACAATTAAGCACAAAAGTAATCCCACTGAACTCTTCCTTCTGTCAATCTAAACTTTCTCTTCTTCTATGTCTCTGAATACTCACTTTGGTATTTTTGTCTCCCCCCCTCCTTTCAATTACAAACTCTAAATGATGGTTAAGCTCTTAGGAAGTTATACAGACCTAATTTTCAAAATTACAAAAATTAGATTTTTAAAAACTCTGGGTAGCTGTATCGACGGAAACTAACAAGACCTATAGAGAACCCAACTTACATGCCTCAAACATTTCTTCATGAATCATTTGAACCTCATAGCTGGATCGAAATATCAGCAACCCTATGTTAGATATACTCAATACTCCACCCTCAAGTGACTACAAATGATCCATGGTGCTCTGAGCTCTAAGGCCCCCATTATGTGGAGAAGCCATTGAGAGAGCCCATACATTTGTCTTGTGGAACATAACTTCCAAGTTAGATGAGGTCGATGTGTGATTGTTGATGATAATAGATGATCTTTGTGAGCCTAGCCATTAGGTTAGGTAGAACATAAACTTTCATGCCATTGGGTTGCCATTCAAGGCAAAAATAAAGGCATTAAGGTCTGCATAATTTCCCCATAGAAGCTTAATGGGGGGAGTGCAAAGGGGGAGCTTCATCTTGGCCCATAAGGCCAAGAGGGTAGGACTTTTCTTTGTGGAGATATTGTCAGATTGTATATCCAAGTATTTTGTATCTTCCGACTATGTTTGTCTATATTGAATCCCCATGTACAAGCTATATAAGCATGGCCCATGTTGAGATTTACATAGCATTGTGCACTATTAAGAAATTCATATAGAGTCTGTATAGATTGCCATCTAACCTCCACATTGGGGGCGCATGGGTGGACAACACCATCATTGTAGCTACAATACTCTTGGAAATTTGATAGTTTGAGTTTTCTATCTTTGAGTCTGCATCTATCTTTGTCTGCATTTTTCTCTCAACTTTGTCTACTAGTCTATTATGCTATGTTGTTATTTTTTTACATGGTATCAAAGCTCAAGAGGCTTTAAGTGGTGTAGAAGCAAAAGCATAGAGGTTGGAGAGGTTCCAATGAAAAAAGAGAGAAGATGTCAAGAGATGGATCATCATCTACAACTCGAGATCAATGTGCTTCATCATCAGGAGTAGGTGGAGCATGGATAGGAGAAGCAATGATGTCGATCATCCCAAAGTTGAAGATACGATCATCAACCTTCATAGAAGATAAACTTGATGGTACGAACTACACCCTATGGAAGTTTAAAATCACTTCTATCCTTGATTCATATGAGCTTCTAGAGATAAGGAATCTACGAGATTGAATGGAAGGAACATGTGTACAAAAGTCAAGTGAGGAGCTAGCTAAGCATTGTCTTTGAATCTATGCACCAAAATTTGGTGGTTTGGTAAGTGATTTGAATACTCAAATTAGACCTCAACCACTAAGTTTTGAAGAATCCATTGCCTTACTCATGGAGGAGGAGCTATGAATCAAGGCAAGGTGTGGTGCCAACAAAGAAGATGTTGCATTCATAGAAAATGCCAAAGGAGGTAAAGGAGAATCTTCAAAAGATGGAGACAAATATTCTCCAAAAGATGGAGACAAAAAGAAGAACAAAAAATGAAGTTCAAGGGAGAGTGTTTCCACTACAAGAAGAAATGCCACAAAATCCAAGACTTTGGCATCAAAAACGTAGAAGAGAAGAAGGGAGAGTCTTGGTGGCAAGGGCAAGGAGTTTACCAACACTATAGAAATAGAGCTTGAGTTATTTTTTATGATAGAGGAGGTATGCTCCTTGACTGAAGATTTAGGAACAGAGGACTCATGGGTGTTGGATAGTGGCACCTCTCATCACATGATGGATAGAAAAGACCTTTAGAGCTCCTTACAACCTCTAAAGGAACCCATCATAGTAAGGGTAGGAAACAATGCAAGATGTCATGCGGAGGACGAAGATGTGATTTCTTTCATTAACTCTAATGGGGATGTCAGAAAGCTTTCAAAATTTTTGTATGCTCCACAAATGAAATGAAATATACTTTTAATAGATTCTATAATTGATCAAGGTCATCCAGTAGCTTTCAGTAAGACAGGAGCTAAGATTATGGATAGTAACAACATTGTTGGGATTGGCATAAGGAGAAACAACTTGTATTGTTTGCTCTTACAACCACTATGTGGGCAGAAGTAAGCTATGACATGAGAGACTCGGCAACATCGGATACCTTGCACTAAATGAGATGCATTGCAAGGGTATGATTGCACACCTACCATCGAGTGCAAAAATGAAGGAACCATGTGAAACTTGCATGATGGGCAAGCAACAAAGGAAGGCATTTCCAAAAGAAAGCAAGAAGAGATCAAGCTATCCTCTAGAAGTCGTGCATGTTGGCTTGTGCAAAAAAATTCCTACATAGGCCTTGGGCGGATCTTCCTACTTCATGTTACTTATCGACGACTATAGCAGGAAGATGTGGGTTTACTTCCTTCATGATAAGGTTGAAGCTTCAGGCTTCGTTGTCTCCTCAAGCCTCCTTGGCATCCTCTACTACTAACAACATGCAAGAACATGCAATCACGTGCGTGCATACACATGCATTTGCATGTATAAGAGGCATTAATGTTTTCTAAATAAATAAGTGAATGTACTTTTCTAGTAGTTAGCTTAGTTTTTTAAGATCAAGCTTGATAATTGGGAAGATGGAAACAGTTATGTAGTTGCAAAGTAATGCTCGCTACAACCTTCCAACTCAACTAACGAGTATATTCCTTCCTAAATTGATACTTAGGTATCAAATACTTAATGTGAAGTTTACATTAAGTATGAAATATGCCTTGCATAGAAAAGTAAATATAAAATAGAAACCCAAGTCACATTGAAGTGGTGCAATCATGATGCACTAGGGTGGATTCTTCTTCATATTGAAGCTTCACGAGGAAACCCTTGCGCTACAAAAATGAGCTCCAGATGTTGCACACAGTGCTCCATACGAGACCTATAAAATATGCAGAAACCACACAATACACATAGAGAATGAACATTAATTTCCTAGGTTTTACGAAAATTTCCTAGGTTTTACAAATGTGGTCTTGCCATATGAATACATGAATATTGAAGTGCTGCGATCATGATGCACCATGGTGGATTCTTCTTCACATGAGCTTCACAAGGAAACCCTTGCACGATAAAAATGAGCTCTAGATGCTGCACATGGTGCTCTGCACGAGACCTATAAAATATGCAGAAACCACACAATACACATAGAGCACGAACAAAAATTTCCTAGGTTTTACAAATGCGATCGAACTTCAACTCTATGGCTGACCAGACCACTATATGTTTTATTATGGAACATATAAAAAAATGTCTGATGGCCATTTGGCCTTTCACATGGACATTAACGGTAACTAATACTTGCAAACCTGGAAAGCTTTATGATAATCTAAGTATAGGAGATAGTTAGAGGGTCATAAGGTCAAGTTTAGAATGAGATCTTACACTTTCTTATGTAACTTCTCATGCATCCAAATAGGATGATAACTCAAGATAGTTTCAAAGTTTCACAAGCACTTTGAATTTAGATATGTTGCTCGATCTCATCCAAGGGAATGATGGAAATCTAAGAGAAGTAGATGAAATTAAACACAATTTGAAAATTTGAAGTTCAATATAAATTTTTTTACTTCATATGTGTGTTGATATATTTAGGTAGTGATGTGTGTGAACACTCTAGGACCACCAGGGCACTTTTTTCCCTCTTTAGGAGTTTTTCTTCCCGGGCTTGTATATACGCCTATTGCCCTAATGGGCTACTTATCTTTGTACATTCTCTAGTAATACACTCAATATTGTGTGTTGTGCTCCAAGCTTCTTCTCCTTCCTTGTGCTGTTTACCTGCTTCCGCAGACTTCTATCTCCAACTGTTGGTATCAGAGTAGGTCGTCGCTTCATCTAGGGCGCCCTCGACACTCCTCCGGTTGTAGTCTCAGAATCGCACGAATTTTGGTGAGCATACTCAGCGTGTTTTTTGAGCTCGTTTCGGCCTCCAAACGCACTATCGCAACACTTGCATAGGCTATTTTGTCTTTTTGTGCCAAAGGTATATACCAATTTTTATTCGCCAATATAAGCGTCTCAAAGTCTGCTATAGGTCTAACATAATTCATCTGGGCAGTTCTGTTCAACTTTTTTAGATACAGTCAATTTTTTGCATCAAGGTATTTTAGTCACTGGCCATGGCTGAAAGCAGTGATGTATTCCGTATGTTGGTTGTTGAGGATAAGTTGGATGGTACCAACTACCCGTTATGGGCTTATATGATGCGACATGTATTGCTTGCAAAAGGACTTTGGAACATTGTGAAGGGTGTTGAAAAAGGTCCTATTACACCTGCAACTGTTACGACTGCATGTACATAAGCTGAGGCCGAAGGTGTCGAAGATGATGATATTCTGCATATTCCTACTCGTGCTGTAGTTTCTGCTGCACCTACTGCAAAGCCAATTCGTTGGGATGGCAGAGATGCCCAGGCACATGCATTGATAGCTTTGTCTGTCAAACGTGCCATTATTCCTCACATTCGCTCTTGCAGAACAGCTAAGGATGCTTGGGATACACTTACCATATTGTACCAAGCTAGGAATGAGGCTCGTGTTGCTTACCTCCGAAAACAGTTGGAGAGTGAGCACATGAATGAAGGTGATTCTATGGACAATGTTCTAGCAAAGATCAAAGACTTGAAGGAACAATTGATTTTTGCTGATGAGGTTATACCAGATAGCTCACTTGTGCAGACCGTTCTGAATGGTCTTCCCGATTCATATTAGAGTTTTGCTTCTACTCTTCTGTTGATGATGAAAGGCAATCCAAATGCCTGTCTTTTGAGGAGTTAGTCTCTGTTTTGTTGCAGGAGGATCAATCCAGGCAGAACAAGTCCATTATGCGTGTTGCAGATCAAGCTTTCATGGCTCGTTAGAAGGGCAAAGGAAAATGGAGCTCTTCAACTAATAAGCAAAAATCTGCTAATTTTGCATAATCGAAGAGGGAAGACAAAGATGAAAAGAAATCAGAAAAGCAAAAATTTTTTTGCAAGTACTGTAAAGGAAATGATCATATCATAAAGAACTATCCAAAACTGGCTGCTAAAGAGGCAAAGAAGAAAGAGGCTAGAATGGTTGTTACAGAGGCCTCTACACCAAAAACAGAGTCTTCTAATCTTATGCAAGAAGAAGAATGGGTGTTTACTACTGTTTGCAGTCTTGACCCATCTTCTCATGAGTAGTACATGTCTGTAGTAGACTCAGATGTTTGGTACTTTGACAGTGTGGCGACCAAACATATTACCTCGCAGCATAGTTTCTTCTCTTCACTCGAGCCTGCCCCTACAGGGAATATTGTTACATGCACCAACAACTCCTCTTATCCTGTTATGGGAGTTGGTAAGATCATTTTGACTACTGCTGATGGTAGTTCTTTCACTTTGTCAGATGCTTTGTTTGTTCCAGGGATCAAGAAAATTTTTTTATCAGTTTCTGCATTAGCCAAGATTGGCTTGGTTGTGAAATTTGTTGATGACAATTGGCAGTTCATGATCTATGAAATGGCGATGTGATTATTGCTTCTGGCATTTTATGCCATGGGCTGTATAAGATCATAGACTATGAAAGATCTGTAAGTGATTCGGCATGTACAGTACATGATTCTCAGGCTATGTCAGATGCAAAGCTTTGGCATGCACACTTTGGTCATCTAAATTTTGCTAGTTTACTACCCTTTATATAACAGATATCCATCATGGACACTATAATTCTTCCACTTGAATCCGTCTTGAGTACCCATCAATACTCCATCCTCACTAGAAACCTGTATATCACGATCCCCATTCTCTATGGCTTCCCAAATCTCGAAATATGCAGGATCAAGCCTACATTTCCCTCTAATGGACTCAAGTAGCTCACTAGTGATCTGAGTAAAACTTAGTCCATTGAGCATAGGCATGTGGCTAAGTGAATCATCCACTACATTAAACTTTCCATTCCTATACCTAAGCTCATAATCAAACTCCTGAAGGGTCTCTGCCCATCGGGCCTTATGACCTTTAAGGTCTGTTTGATTAGAGAGACACTTAATGCTCTCTTGATCAAACACTATCGTAACTTTGGCACCATATAAATAATGACGCCACTTCTTCAAAGCACGGACGATTGCATACAACTCCTTCTCATAGACGGAGTAATTCTTCTGAGCCAGTTCTAGTTTCTTACTCTCAAAAGCTAATGGTCGACCATCCTGTACTAAAACCGCTCCTATAGCAAAGTCACTCTCGTCAGTCTCAACCACAAATGGTTTGTTGGGATCTTCTATATGTAAAAGTGGAGTTGTAGCAATTGCTACTTTCAATTTCTCCATACTTTTCTTTTGTTCATCTCCCCAATGAAAGGATTTCCCTTTCCCTTTAAGTTGTTCCGTCATGGGAACAACATTTTTGGCATAGTTCTTAATGAATCTTCGATAGAAACCTGATAAACCTAGAAAGATCTGTAGCTCTTCCAGGTTCTTCAGATGTGGCCATTCCATAATAGCCCTTACTTTTTTAGGATCCATCTGGATTCCATCCTGAGAGACTATATGCCCAAGGTATCTAACCTCTGGCTTGGAAAATTCACACTTTGACTCCTTAGCAATGAGTGAACTTTCCCTTAGCACTTGAAATACCTTTCTTAAGTGTTCCAAGCGCTCCTCTTCTGATGCACTATAGATCACAATGTCATCCAAAAAATCTACTACAAAATGTCCTAGATAGGGCCGTAAAACACTATTCATGAAGAAAGTGACAGGAGCATTGGTGAGACTAAAAGGCATCACTAAAAACTCATAGTGCCCATATCTAGTCCTAAATTCCATCTTAGGGACATCCTCTGCCCTAATCCTAATTTGATGATATCCTGATCTAAGTTCAAGCTTGGTAAAATACCTAGCTTGATGTAACTGATCAAGTAGATCTTCCAATCTAGGCATTGGAAACCTATTTTTGATAGTTACCTTATTAAGTGCTCCATAGTCTATACATAATCTCATAGAGCCATCTTTCTTTTTAAGTAGGAGCATTGGCGATGCCCAAGGTGAGTTACTAGGTTTAATGAAGCCCTTATCTAAATAATCCTGCGATTGCCTCTCAACCTCCTCATGCTGAGAAACACTAAGCCTATAAGGTGGCTTACAAATAGGGTTAGTGTTAGTAACAACCTCAATGGCATGGTCAATGTCCCCTCTCTCAAGTGGTAGCCCTCTAGGTAAGTCAGTGGGAAAAACATCTCTATACTCAAACATAAGATCCTTAAATTTTTTAACCACACACTCTTGCAAAAAAGAATAGTAGAAAGTCCTATCCATATTTACATTCCTAGCATGAAAATATACATTAGATGGGCTGTCTATACAATGCTCCATATCATGACTATACAATAAAAACATCTCCTCTACATGCTGAGAATAAGAAAGACTATACAACTCTAATGATGAAATGAGAGGTGCACTAGGTACATCTCTCTCTCCCTGAATACAAAATTTACTTCCATTCTTTTCAAATTCAAGTGTGTTGTTTTGATAGCTGCGTTTAAGTGTATCTCCCAACCCCCATAGCCACTCTCTTCCTAAGACAAGGTCTGTCCTATCCATATTCATAATTTGGAAGTCCATATAATCTGTATAGTCCTGCATCATAGATACAATGTATTTATGTGCACTACGGTGCTGGGGAATCTTTAATTTCTTGACCAAAGCATAGTTTATAAAATTATGAGTGGCAAAGTCATCTATCATGAACCGCACCCTGATCTCGTATACACTACCATGTAGCTTAACTAGGTCATGTGGTCCAAACTACAGTGACCACAATCACTGAGTCAAACAGCAGGTGTGCTCTATATCCTCGTGCATCACCTCCACTCCCTTGTAGCTAGAGCTGCCATGAATAGGAAGGTTCTTCACTAGGTGGACCGCTTTTTTGCCCTTTTTGGGGGTCGTACTAGACTTTGGTCCCTTCTTCTTTTCTTCCCCCTTCTTGAGTGGACAGTTCCACTGTGAATGGCTAGGAGACAAACACCTAAAACAAAGATTTTCTCTTTTGGCCCTCTCAAACTGATCTGTGGATAACCTAGGCCCTTGTGATCTTTGTTTTTTAATAAAAACTTTGTTTTTCCCAAAAGGCAACTTCTTCTTGAATTTAGTCATACTAAGAGGCTTGAGGGGCTGATCTGTCTCCATAGGAGTATATTGAGGACGGTTATGGTCCTCATAGATCCGTGCATATTCGATCGCCTCCTCAAATGTCTTATGTGCATTCCGTCTGACTTCCCTCTTTATGGCTTTATCTAAGCCCCTAACAAACCCTCTGGTCTTCTCGAAATCATCTAAGCCCTTAAGTTTCAAAATGATCTCTCTATAGTGGGATAGCTAGACCGTAAGAGGCCTACCTCTCTGTGTAATCCTATCCCACTCATCCCAATTCCTCTCCTCCTCATTCTCAGGAAGGAACTCTTTTAGAAAAAGAGTCTCAAACTGATTCCAATCAGTAGGGATAGAGTTCGCCTCCTTAAGACTCATCCACCACTTGTAAGCATACGGGCCGAGGGAGAGACTCGCCTCTAGCACACGGTACTCTGGTGGGGTGCCCTTTAATTGATGCAAATCATGCCGCTTTTGTAAAAAAGTGTAGATTGCATCCTTGTTCCTATCTTGGTCATCCCCCATAAAGGTAGGTGGCTTCAAATCTTTTAGGAGGGGAGCTTCCCTAGAGCTCTCTCCTTTATGCTTACTAGGAAGAGAAGTATCTTTCCTAGTAATCTCTAGAGGAATAGGAGGGGTTTCTCTTTCCTTCCTAGCTAGGAAAGAGGTGACACTAGTCTCAAGTGAGATCATTTGAGACTTTAGATGCTGTATGAGAGATGTGATGCTACCAAGATCTCTCTCTAATTTAAGGGTTTGCTCTTTCAAATCCATGAATTGATCATGAGTGACTGTAGCTCAATGATGAGTAGCACCTCCTTTAATGTCAATCCGGGAAGACGTGAGGATGGTATGAAGACCTCGAGCAAGTGGCGGCACAAGTGCGTGAGTGAGAAGCACACAAGCATGCACACACATACACACACACGCGCACACACGGCAAGACAAAGAGAGAGAATCAATGGAGTTCTTTAGATTACTTTCATAAGCTCTTACAAGTTCGTTTCTATTACAATCTAACCTCAAAAATGAGCTCTCTAGCTCTTTTTATAGTTTTTGACTAGCTTTTGGCCCTGTCCAGACCTAGTGTCCGGCCTAGTTAAAAATTAGGTTCCAGGGCTTATTTGAGGGCTCAAACGAAGTCTAAAAATTATGAAATTTGGTACGATGGTACTTCTAATACTCCTCAAGCTCGAGGACTCCTCGGCTTGCACAAAATGGAGTCTAATCTACCAAAAACGGGATTTACAATGTTTGTGTAGTGATTAAAATCACTTGGGTTGTACATAATCTATGGGAAAAAATGATCTGGCCTTGTTGCCGTATTGTGCATGACTCCTTTGTTGCTTTGTATGCCAACACTCCCCCCTTCCTAGCGTCTGTCGCCCCTGACAGACCTTTGTTCGCGCGGGTGGTCGATGTAATATTGGATGACATTGGTGGCCAGTTCATGTTCTCCTATCCTTAAGCCTCTTGCTAGATCGGCTTCCAATGCCTCCCAATTTATTGCACCGGGGGTTTCTGGTTGCGGGGTGGTGTAGTACTCTGAATACATTGCTTGTTCACAAGCAAACAGTTGAAGCAGATGTGTCGGCTTTGGTGCGAAAATCTCCGAGTGGTACTCCCAGAAACCTGATCTGAACATTTCTTCGAAGGTCTGTTTGTAGCAGGCGGGGAGGTACTTGATGCGTGCATGCCAAGCGTAAGCCACACGGATACTGGGGGTGGTGCTCATGTCATACACCAAGTCGTAATTTCCATTGCTAAACCCCGGAAGACGTACCTGTGGTGCGGCTGCATTTCTAAAGGTCTTCAGCACTACTTGCATCATATCTAAGATTTTAAGCATCATTTGCGCTGCTACATCTTGCATGGGCTTCAAGCGCGGCATCCAGTGGCGAATGGTCCCCATCATATATGCTACCGATGGTGGTCCTTGTGGTGGCGCGATGTACGGGTAGTTCAGCCATTCCTTGCATTGCGCATTGTTCTGTACCTTGATATTAAATGCCTTCCACGACCTGCGGCGGGGGACTGGACCGTAGCATGGGTTGTACAGGAGGTGCAACGGCGCGTTGTTCCATGTGCGTAGCATTTCTGGATAAGTCTCTAAAAGTTTCTGCCGCCATGTTGGTTGACGAATCTTGCCTTTTCGCACCTCTGGAGGAAGGTCTTCGGGTTGAAATTGGGTGGCAAAAGTAGGAATCTGACCCGTGACTCTTTGTATTTCTGCATTATAATCAGCCAAGATAATATAATATGGCCTGTACTGGAGTTCCGATGAGAGAATCAGGCGTCTCGATGACAAGTTCTTGAAGTAATCTGATTGTAAAACAGTCTCCTCTATGACCCTCATAGCCTGATTTTGCACTACGGTGCGCTCTTCATGCGAGGTCCCTATTTCCTCCACTTGTCGTAACCATGGCGGCCGTGGTGCCTCGAACGTGTCCTGCGCTTCTTCTGTTTGTTGGCCTCCTGGGAATGGTTGCGGATCATATTCTTCATCAAACGTTTGTTCCACAGGAATTTGCACAACTTCTTCGTTCGTGGGAGCCTCCGGAGGGGAAGATGGCCTCTCATATTGTAGTAGGCGTGTTTGCAATTCAGTTACCTGTTTCTGGAGATCTTTTATGGCCTCTGCGTCGGAGAGAAGCGAAGCCGCAGAGGGGGTGGTTGGAGGGGCAGCTGTTGGGCCTTGTTGGTGTTCCTGCTTCAGTTGTCCTAGCTCCTCCGATAGCTTATCATGTGCTTCGAGCAGCATGGCATAATCTTCCAATATAATCTTGATATTATCGGGGGTCACTGCTTGAAACTTGGATGGGCTGATGGGTGCCCCCGGTGTGCTCTCAATAGCTGCCTCCAGGTTCTCTTGATTTTGTATTTGCAGACGTCTGTTCTCTTCCTGAGCAGCCGCAAGATGGCGTTTAAGTAGCGCCATATTTCGCTGAAGTTTTGAGTTGCGTTCCAGCTGTGTTCGTAGGTGACCTTCTACCACCTGCACTGCTTCCTGATCTACGTTCTGTAGCTGTACCTCCAATATATTATGGGCGTCTTGGAGGGTTTGGAACTGTGTGTGGAGGCGAGCGTTCTCCTCTTCTAGTACCGCAAGGCGGAGCTGTAGTGTCGCTGAGTGCTCTTGCAGGCGTGCGTTTTGTTGCTGGAGCTGAATGTAATCTGTTCTTAAATTTGATATACAAGCCAACATGGTGTCTAATGCATTTCCTATAGATGAGTGGGGGGTGTTTACCGTGGAAGATGCATGGGAAGGGAATTGGGGAAGGGAGACAGTGAATGATGTGTCTACGAAAGTTGTGTGTGTGGGTGAAATTGGTGGAGGGGGAATGGGAGGAGGTGAAACCGTGGGTGGAGGTGCCGTGGGTGGTGAAATGTCCATACCTTCAGGAGTGGGTGTTAGTGTGGGACCTGCCATATACATTGGTATGGTAGGTGGTGTGTGTGTGGAAGTGGTGAATAGATGTGACGTGGGGTGGGGAGCTGAAGAGGCAGGGAATGGTTGAGAGCCTGGTTGAAAAGCTCTAGCAAAAATGTCCTGGAGAGATTGTAGAAATGGAGAAAGGGATATCCGGGGTTGGGGTCGTAAATTTGAGAAGGGTGGAAAGGGTTGCGTGGTAGTAGGGAAGCCCATGAATGTGGATCTGGGGTCAGTGTGACCCGTGGCTGAAGGCATTGGGGATGGTTGTCCTAGGGCAGGCTCGGGAAGGGTTTCAGTGGGTTGTGTAGTGATGGGGTTTGTTTCAAAGATCGGGTTATCAGTGGTAGAGAATAGGGTGGCACTAGAGATGGGAGTACGAAAGATGAAGGTTGGGTCAGTGGGTTGAGTGGTCGATGGGATTTCCACTGTCTCTGTTCTAGGAGGTGATGGTGGGGGAGTAGGTGGTAGTGGTTCGGTGGACTCCTCATGGGTGGCGGGGTGCTGTTGACTAGCTGTTTGGGAGGTTGGTGTAGTAGTTGGCTCTTCTGCAACTGCAACGGGAATTTGGATATTTTTACCTGAGCGAGGTCGTGTCTGGAACCTTCGTGGGTCATATTGAACTGAAGGCCTCTGAATGGCAGTGCGCACAGCTTCTACAACTCCATATGTTTCTGCCATCAATAAGAGACCTTCCCTGTACTCTGAGTCAACTCCCGCTTCTTCCAACAACTGAGTCATAAGTACTCTGCTGCTCTGTTCAGTGAGTAATTGCTGCGATCGCACTCTTTCCATAATCTGATACAGCCTTCGGAGTTCTGCTGTATATGCTGGGGCTTCAGTGGTCTCTTCTTCATACGCTTCTTCTTCTTCCGGGTGTCCGTGTTGTTGACTTTGCTGAGCGTCACTCCAATGGACATGTCTACTGTCTGTAGACTTTCTTCTTCTTCGTGAGGATGTGCCCTGCTCCTCTGCCTCTGAATAAAACTCCACATCAAAGAATTGTGTGCTTTGTAGGAATGCTTCGAAATCCTGGGGGTCCAGTCCTTCAGCCTCTCCAGTGGCAGCAAATTCGAATTCAGGTGTAACAGGAGGAGCCGATGGGGTAGGTTGTGTCGTAGTGTCAGATTCCGACCTGGGTATCCTAATGGTAAAGGGAGGTACAGTGCCCTCTCTTAATGGTGATGCCTCAGGAGTAGTCAGGACTTCCCTTGTCTGGACACACGGGATCGCGCCCCTCATGCGCTTGGACTGATGTGTGGATGTCTTGAGCCTTTTAAACATTTGTAATTGTGCCCAAGTTAAGGCACGCTCAATGGGGACATCATATGCCAAGCATCGGTAAATGATGCGTGTGAGTGCACAGCATCCGTTCACCACTAATTTCCTAGAAGCCCGTTTGTTTGCTTCATACAACTGATCTATAATCCACACTGGTAGCTTAATAGGTAACGCACCTGCTTCCGCCAAGTAGAGAGCAAACCAGATCTTCTTGTGTGGTTGCGTGAATCGGTCTTGGCCGGGGAAGGCGAAATGTTGCATGCACATGCGGAGAGGGATGGACACATTTGGGGTGAGTGCTGCCATGTCTTTCAGCTTCACTAGTTTCCTGTCCTTCATGTTGGTGGGAACAAGAGCATCCTTTTCTGAGGGCACATGCGTGCCATGCATATTTAAAGCGTCGCTTACCAACTCCACAGTAAGTTCAAACCTCTTCAACTCGTTGTTGCCCAGCAATGAGGGGAGAACAAATGATCCGGGTTGGTCCTTATCTTCATTAGCTTGTAATGTGGAGACCAAATAGTAACATCGGAGGAGATCGGGTTTAGGTAGTGGGGCTTCAAAATATTCCGCCAACCCTGCTCGTTGCCATATGGTCTGGAGATCTTCGGTGTTCTGTAAAGTCTCGAACTCTTTGGAGAAAAATTGGAATCTCACCCATGATCTGTCATACTCGCATTTAGACTCCCAAATATACTTGGCCTCACCTAATGGACCGGGCATGCCATTGAACCAATGAGAATTGGCATGAACTCTTTCCGTGATGCCTGTAGGTGGGTCTGGCACCGGGATTTGCTGAAGGTGTTGCATCTCCACTGGTCGTTCAGTCGGGGGCACGTCCACAGGTAGGCTATCCACATCAATTCCTGCAGTAAGTATCCCTACTTGTGAGCCCGAACCTGTCGCTTCTGCCATTTTTCTGCTTGCCTTCTGATTCTGTGAGAATATAGAATCATGTGTTAACATCGTAATGGACAGAATAAATCCGTTGTTGTCCCCGTTACAACATTAACATGAGGTAGATGGTGAGTTAGTGGTTAGTAAGTGCACGAAGACAGTGAGTGTAGTTAATGTTTGTGTATTCCTAGGAGACTAATGCCGTTAGTAAGTGGGGTGAATTTACAAATCGGGGTCGGGGGTTTATTACAGGTCTTAGACTGCCAAATGCAGTGGATGGGCTTTGCTTTCGGTTTCGTAGAGACTCTAGAGAGCTGTGTCGGTGTCGCTGTTCGGGAATGGGGCCTTTTAGGGACCCACTTATAAGTGATTACATGCATGCTCATGGGTCTTGGTGTGTTCCTAAGTGTTGAGCACGAGGGAATTCTGGTTGTACTCGTAGATGGGTTATGCTGCATAGGTTGTGGCCTTGGCGTAACTACTTGTGCCCTCAAGCAAGCCTTAGGCACCCAAATTTGTCTAGATTGTGGGCTTGCCTTCATCGACTTTTTGGGCACCCAAATAGATTTTACTTTAGCAGAAGAATTTCTGAAAGACTTCTTATTAGCGTCGTGTTGTTGGTTACTAATAAGAGGCTTTGCCCGCGCAGTTGACGGTGGTGCACCCGGTCGTTCGCCTTTCCGCACCCACACCTGGTTTATTTTCTGGGACATTCTGCTGCGCAGGTACTTTTGATCTCGGACATAGGTAGTACTCTGCTTCTTCTGCTTGTGATCCGCCTTTGGTTGCTGCCTCCTTCTGGCCTTTGGAAAAGAAGGGAGTTCCGTTGCATCCCTGACTCCTTTTTTGCAAATATCATTCCTCTGCAACACAGGGTTTTGAACAAGAACAGCATAGTCATCTTCATGTGTACCCCTGGAAGGACCAGGAGTCTGTGCCTTCCCTAGTTCCTTGAGTGCTCCATTGTCTAGTTCTACTGTAACTCGACTATGATTGACCCAAACCTGGAGAAGTCCACTTCTTAGGTTTAGATTGACTGCTTGGTCATAGATCCAATCCTGACCCAAGACGAGAGGTTCAGTGAGATCCTCATCTTGACACACTAGTACTTTAACGGTCATTGCCTCATCGTGAATGTAGAGGGGAAGTTCCACCTCGCCCATGCAAGGGGTTTCCACGCCTCCCAATCCTATGAGATATGCCTCCACAGGATGGACAGTTAACTGTAACTCTTGACAGTAAGACAATTTAACAGCACTAGTGGCGGCACCTGAGTCAATCAAGGCTCTTACGGTCCTTGCACTCTGTCCTTGTCCTATATCTATGGTTATGAAAGGACGTCTATCAATTATTCTACTCGAGCTTGTTCCTGCAACTTCACACATGGCCATGGGATATCCTTGATCTGCATGGTCAACTGTTCTAGTCATATCTCGGCCTTGTCTGCGTAACTTCATCCTTCTGATGCGTTCTAAAGCCTCTGCTTGAGCCTCTTCTCGAATGCGCTTTTCTTCCTCTTTGCGTTTCTTAGCAGTGTTGAGTCGGCTGAGCATTTCCTCCGTGAGGGGTTCCTGATACAACTTGACTCTACAACCGCTAATATAGTTTGGGAGGAGATCACCTTCTAGCGTGGCTAATTGTACTGCTCCACTCGTGGAGATCCTATTGATGATCATCGGTCTGTAGCCTCTCTTTTCTAGCTTCTTGGCGTGTTGTTTTAGTGTATATACTAAAACTAGATCTCCTGCTTTCAAGCCCTTATCCTTCACATGGGCATCGAAATATGCCTTCTGTCTCTTCTTGGCTGCATATATTCCTGCAGCGGCTCTCAGTCTTGTTTCTCCTAATCGTTCAAGGTCAAAGATCCGAGAGGAGAGCTCATGACCTGTCCATTCGTACTCTTGTGCTACTCTCAATGTAGGGATCAAAAAGTCCAAGGGTAGCACAGCGTTTTGGCCAAATACCATCTGAAAGGGAGTGGCTTGGAGTACCGTTTTGTAGGCAACTCGGTATGCCCAAACAGCATGGTGTAGCTGTTTGTCCCAATCAGAGCGTTTAGTGTTCACTAATTTCGTCAGTACATTGCATAAAATCTTATTAATGCTCTCAGCTTGTCCATTAGCTTGAGGATGATAAGGGGCAGACTTCTTGTGTATTACCAAGAATTCTTGGAGTAGATTTTCAATCACTTCATTCAAGAAATGAGTGCCTCTATCACTTACAAGCTCTATAGGTAGCCCGTATCTTGTGAATACATTCTCAAACAAGAATTTGGCAGTTGTTTGAGCATCGTTCTTGGTTGTAGCTTTTACCTCTACCCACTTGGTGAGATAATCTGTTGCCACTATGATGTATTCCGCATGAGAACCCTTAGCTGGGGGATTAATAGGACCTACGAAGTCTATTCCCCACTTAGAGAATGCACGTCCACCCATCATAGGTTTCAGTGGCATCTCATCTTTGCGTATAGGATACTGAGTCCTTTGACAGACATCACACCGTTTCACATAGGTGTGTGCATCCATGTGAAGGGTAGGCCACCAAAAGCCCGCAAATAGGACTGCCTTGATCACCCGATCCGGTCCAAAGTGTCCTCCTGCTACACCTTGGTGAGCAGTTTCTAAGATCTTAAGATACTCACTTTCATGGACACACAGTCTCAGGTAACCATCCTTACCGCGCTTGTATAGATTATCACCGATGAGTGAATAATCCTGGGCTTCTTGTTCTAAACTCCTTTTCCTAGCTAGAGTCATGTCAGGAGGGAATGTGTTTGTCCTCAAGAATGATACTAGAGGTTCACTCCAATCTGGCACAATGGATACTTGATAGAGAGTGGCATGTTCCACAGGTGGTTTAGTGCAACAGATTGGGCATTCCTTGCACAACTTTTGGACATCAGCTTCCATAGTTGGCCAATGTACTCCGAGTCTCTTTAAGGTCTGTAAAGTTCGTTGCTTTGAATGGTGTTGCTCTAATGCACCTACATGTGCTAAGTGCAACCATTTAGCGTACTCATCCTCTTCTACGCAACAAGCCAAGATCCCTTGATCTGTGTGCTTGTACATGCTTCCTGCCATGATGTGGTACTTTTGGGCTTTTACAACCTCCCTATTCCGTGTGTTTATCACTGGATGATTAGGCCCGTATGTCAATACTGGTACCAATGGCTTGGCCCACTGCGGTACAACTTCCAAATTAAACAAGTAAGCATCAGGAAGGTCATCTGGCACTCCTTGTGGGGCTTCTCCCGATGTGAGCCTAGAGAGATGATCTGCTCTCAAGTGAGTCCTACCTTTTCTTACCACAACCTCAAAGTCATATTCCATTAGCAAGAGAAACCATCTCACTAATCTTCCTGTATTGCATGGCTTGTTTACGAGATATAATAATGCCTGATGATCAGTAAAAAATTTAAACTTATTTGCAAGCAAATAGTGTCTAAATTTCTTAACTGCATATACCATGCCTAAGCCTTCTCTCTCTGTAGTGGTGTAATTCCGTTCAGCCGCATTCAATTGTCTACTGGCATAGGCAATCGGAAGATCCATATTACCTTCACCAGTAGGTTGTGCAAGCACACATCCAATAGCATAATTGGATGCATCAACATGAACATGGAATGGCTTATTCCAATCTGGTGTGGTCAAGATTGGTGCTGAACATAATCTTCGTTTAAGCTCTTGGAAGGAATTCTCACATTCATCCGTCCACTCAAAGTTTGTCAGAAGTCCGTACATGGGCTTTGCAATGACGGCATACATGTGTATAAATCGTCGATAATAACCACAATGCCCCATGAAAGCTTGTACTTCCTTGACATTCTTTGGCCTAGGTAGCTCCGCTATGGCTCTCACTTTTTCTTCGTCGGTAGATATGCCATTCTTTGACACTATGTGTCCTAGAATCTTGCCTTGCCTGACCATAAAAACACACTTTTCTGGGTTCAGGCAGACTTGATATTCTCTACATTTGTCAAAGATTTGTTTGAGTTCAGGAATATGGGTTTGCCTAACATTGGAATGAGCACAGAGATCATCAACATAGACTTCTAAACTCTTCCTCAGGAACTCCTTAAACACATGGCACATCAGCCTCTGGAAGGTGGCTGGTGCATTGGTAAGCCCAAATGGCATTACTCTAAAAGCAAAAATGCCCCATTCTGTGGCAAAGGCTGTCTTATGCTGATCCTCTGGAGCTATGGCTACTTGATTGTAGCCCGAAAATCCATCAAGGAAGCTGTACACCTCCTTGCCTGCCACTCTTTCTAAGAGGTGCTCTGTGATGGGAAGCGGATAGTTATCTCGAATCGTGGCGGCATTAACCTTTTTCAAGTTAATGCACACACGCAGCTTGCCATTCTTCTTGGGCACCACTACGATGGGGGATACCCATTCAGTGTGCTCAATTTCGTAGATAAATCCAGCTTCAACCAGTCTATCTATCTCTTCCTTGATCTTAGCAGCATAATTATCGTTATATGTATAAGGCTTTTGCTTAGAGGGTTTAGCATCTGAGGTCATGGGAATGGTGTGTGAGCATATCTCGGGGTCTACGCCTTTCAAATCTTTGTAACTCCAAGCGAATACATCTCTGTATTCTCTTAGCAAGGCAATCAATTCGTGCTCTTCTTCTTCTGTCAGGTCATGGCCCATATACGTGCATCTCTCCTCTCCTTCTTCTATGGCCACTACTATTTTCTTGGTGGTTTCTTTGTTATCATAGGCCTCTCCTGATTGTGCCTCCCGTTTAGGCATTCTTATCATGACTCTCCTGTCATCTATCTCATACTTCTTAAAATTTTCTGGGACCTCAAACAAAGATTCTTCCTCCTCTGGTGAGACTTCTTTCTTCTTTCGTTTCTTTCCTTCTTCCCTTGGGGTCATATGCGTTGCTAATCTTACATCATTTGTAACCTCTCCATACCTCTGGGGTTGAAATTCTACTTCATGGAAGTATTCTTCATCTGATGCAAATGGTGGGTCCATAATGATTGACTCTAGATCGGAGTCACTTGCATCCTCAAATGCATCAAGGCTAGGTTCGCATTCTTCTAAAACTGCCTCTCCCATGATTGGCTCTATGGAGAAGACTGAAATGTCATAGCCATCCTCATCACAGTGAGGTGTCCATTGTTCTTCGTTGATGGCTACGTCCATTGTTGCTAAAATTTCCGCCCAGCGATGGGGTTCAAACTCCTCATCTGGAAAGACTATAGGTGCATAGGCTGGGTCTTGAATGGGTCTATGAGTTTCGTTCGCACCTACCTCTCTGGCTTTCTCTCTCTTCTCTTCTTCTACTGCTACCTTGCACATCCATAAGTGAGTATCTTCATGCATCCATGAGGATCCCGACCCTATGGAATGCACCGATTCTGCATCATCTTTGGCTCTATGGATGGGATTCCATTGGATAGGAGGGACATCTCTATGAGAATAATCCTTGAGATTGACTTTGGTTGTAACACCTAAGTGCTGCAGGTACAAAGAATTGGTCCCCCAATCCTGTACCACTTGCAACTGTCGCATGAATGGTCGTCCTAAAATCATCTCATAGGCATGATTTTTGCTGAAGTCACATATGGCAAAGGTATGTTCAAACTCGACACCACAAGTGGTGAGAGTTATTCCTTCTAGCAATCCTAGGGGTCTCTCTATGTGACCATCGGCCATTTGCAATTTCATTCTCGTTGGCCTGAGTGCTGGCTTGCCCCAACGCTTCCATAAGGAGGTAGTGGCAATTGCAACTCCTGCACCTGAGTCCAAAATTGCCTTCGTGGTGTAGTCCTGGTAGGTGATGGGAAGATATGTGTTCCCTTCTTCACCTTCACACATATCCCCTATCTTAACTTAGGGAATTTCTGGCACTGTCCTATGGGATCCTACCTGGGAACGGGGTTTTGCTATCTCTGGTACTTGTTTGGCTACATGTTTCCACAATTCAGGTCTAACCTTGAGTAGCTCTTCTAACTTGAGATTACACTGCACGTTAGTGTTCTTCACTACCTCTGTGTTCCTAGGTATGACTGAATCGTCGTTCCTTACCATGACTGTGGGTGCTCTCATACATGTGGACTTCGCTTCCCATGGGCCTGTGAAGTGGGGTAGCTCCTGTATGGAATTAGACTCAAAGTCCAATCTCTCATGAGACTGAGTACTCTCATGTTCCCCGTAAATGGATGGGATGTCTTGTGGGAATTGGTCGTGTGCATCGTCCACAAGTTCAAAAGGAGGGGCGACCTCGCTTTCGTTATCCCATTTGTCTTCTTGAATCTCTCGTAGGAAGTCTGGTGCAAACCGATTCATAGAAGAAGAAGTGTCTGGCTCCGTAGAATTGGGCGCATAAGCAACCTGGGAAGGAAGGCTTATTCTATTGTTGATTCTCTCCTCGTTCTCGCAAATGGCTGGAGCACAAGCTTCTTGGGGGGGATTACTTATTCTATTACTTTTCCGAACAGGCTCACACATTCCCTGAGAAGGAATGTAGGCAACCTGTGGAGGTACTTGAGCTTTCGATGGAGGCTCATCTGCCTTTTGGGGGGGAAGATAAGCTTCTTGAGGAGGCACATGGGCTTCCTGAAGAGGCTGGCTTATCCGTTCTCTTGCCCTTTCCTTTCTTTGAGGGGTAGGTTCCTTTTCTGACTGTGCAATTAGCCTCTCTATTCTTTCTAAGGAGGGGAAACTGTCTGGTTTAGTGGAATTGGCCACATAAACTTCCGATTGGGAATGATTCATGTTTTTGCTTGCTTTTTCCTGGTCTTGATTTTTTTCTTCCTTGTCAGATCTTGCAATTATCCTCTCTAACTTCTCTAGGAATCCATCCAAGTGTAATTGCGTTTTGGCTGAGCCTGAGTAATTGAAAAGGCGACTGGCTTCAAACATAGTCTGAGCCAATGCGACCATTTTCGCGCATAGTTTGGTTCTTTCTATCTCTAGGTCAGCTCTAGGATAGCACTTGTCATGATCCGTGACGTTTGGCCCTTCTTGGATTCTAGCCTGATATGCTTTAAGCATCATGTCTATGTCTTCGGGAGTGGGATCAGCTAATACTGATCCTGTTTGGGGTGGTGGGTGGGTTACGTGGGGTGTCTTAGAGGGTGGAGGGATGGAGAGTGATGGGGATGGTAGCGGTGGGAATGTGTGAGAGTGCGGTTGAGATGTGATCTCTATGATTTTAGCCTTGGTTTCTCGTAGACTTTCCTCAAGTTCACTCATCTTCTTTGCCCATTGCCTTTTCATGCGTTCGCGGCTATCTCTCCAAGCTCTTGTTCTCTTTTTATTTTGGCTCTCAGTATCGCTAGTGTCTGGGCTCTTTTCCATGCCTAGCCCTTGGTTTTGCTTCACTGCTTGAGCTCTCGTGACTACCTGTACGGGTGCAGTGGAAGTAACACTTCCGCTGGAATCTACCACTATCTCAATAACATTGATGGGCGTGATTTTTGGCATATTACTGGGGTTCTTTGGGCAATCTCGTAAGAGATGCTCTTTTCCACAATCTTGGCAGAAGCCTTGGATCGTCACTGACTGGGGTTGTGTAGGTGGAGGCAAGGGACAATCACGAATGAGGTGATCTCCTTGGCATCTGTAGCACGGTCCTCTTGGGAATGGAGGTCTTACCTGCCTAGATTGAGGCCTAGGGTTGGGGTTTGCATACATGACGTTCGTGTAATCTGACTCCCAACTCGGTTCGTTTGTCTCTTCGCTATAATAGGACTCACCATGCTCAGGAGACTGCATGTAGTAGGCCTGGGGGCTATCAACATGTGTAGAATCAAAGCTATGGTCACTCGGGTCACTTTCAGAAAGCAAGGATGTTACAGGGACTATAGCTCTATTCAGGTTCTCTTCTGTAGCAGTATACTTTACCGGAATCACATTAGCTGGGGCTGGGGGTTGTTGTGCTAGCACAGGCTGAGGCCTTTGTTGGTTTTGATATTGAGGTTGGAAATTTTGTTGTGGCCTGCCATATGGTTGTGGAGGGTACTGGTTCTGGTATCTGCCTTGTTGGTAGGGCTGAGGGTAGGGTTGCCTAACAGCCTGCTTGTTGTATGGGCAATCTTGTGCGGTGTGGTTGGTGTATCTCCGTTCTATGGTGCAGTACTGGCTACTAGGGTTTACTTGGGGTTGAGCCATAATGGGACAGACATTCGCCATATGGTCACCACCGCATGTATAGCACCTTTTCACAGGAGCAAACCTTGGAATTTGTTTGCTAGTTACTCCTAATTTCTGGGCCACTTTCTCTGCGAGTTCCTCAATTGATGTGGATTGTGTGGAAGAGTGACTAGATGCACTATCTGAATCTTTGTAGATTTTGGAAAGCTCTAGTTCTTCCCCTAGGTTATCTTCAATGTCAATGCACATGTGTACACACTCTTCTATAGTCCTAGGGTCTTTCAGATACACATAGGATCTCAATTTCGTACTCAGCAGTCCATCAAGGAATAAGGCTACTTGTTTAGCAGATGTGGGTAGTTCCGAAATAGGGCACCTTTCAAGATATTGTCTAAATCTTCTTCCGGCCAATCTGACAGTCTCTTGGGGGGTCTGTTTGAAGCTGTGAATCAATGAGGAGGTATTGTGCCTTATGCCACTCTTGGAGAACTCAATAATAAATGCTTCTAGGAGTTGGTCTATGTTCCTGAACTGGCGCTCATCCAATGGCTGAAACCATGTAAGTGCCGTATTCCTCAGGGTTAGACCCGAAGGCATTGTACTGCGTGAATAGATCCTCAACTTGTTCAGCTCTCAAGACTTGCTTGAACTCCGCCACATGATCATAGGGATCTCCTGTGCCGTCAAAGTAATTCTTCATGGACTTAACTAACTGGGTGGGTCTCAAAGTTCTTGTGTGCTCTCTAGGCCTCGGCAGAGGGAATCCATCTACATTTCTTTGGTTCCTGTGGGCTCTAAGCATCTCAGGTTCTACCCTATTCGTCTCCGTTCTCGTTCTTTCTCTGCCCACTGGGTTGGCAAAACTTACTTCTGGTCTCTCTCTACTTCTGTCTCTTTGCGTACCATGAGCTTGGGAAGTTCCAACCCCTGGGTGACCATAGGATACATTTGATCTTGGTTGGGGGAAAATGAATTCGCCCTTCCAAGTGTAAGCATGCCTATCATTTTCTGTCACCACAAAGATCCTCTCCGAAGTGTGGTCTAAGTAGGTCACTCTACCTGGGCTATCTGGATCCTTAAACTCATAGATCATGATTGTTCCTATATCGGTTGGGTGATCCGATTTATATCTCCAAAATGCTTCGTCCGTTTCTCGATTGAGAAGCAAATCTATGCACTTGTTATCTTGGGGGACCCACTCAGGCGTGATAATTCTAGTGAGAACTGATTTACCTCGAGGGGTTCTAGGTTCCGCACCCATGTTCCCTTGTTCCAGGTCACCTAAGTCCGCTTCTGAGATTACATTCCCAAAGTCATCTGTCCTATCAGGATGACTAGTGACTACATATATAGTTCCTTCTTTGTCCAGGTATGCACCATTTTCAAACTTGACAGCTGGGTGTTCTAGTCCAATGGATTGATCAAGGTTTTTAATCTGGACCACAGATCTTCCTAAGCCGTCCTCATAGATGCTAGCACCTAATCGGTTGGTCCTCAGGTACTCCAGCTGTGTTTTGTAAGGGCCTTCTACCCTGTACAAGTAGGGCACACCTGAACTTCCCGTAGGTCTGTCCATGCCTTGAGACATTTCTGACTCACTGGTATCAGAGCTAGGGTAATGAGAGTGGCGACTCAACTGCTGGGCCCAAGACCTTGCAGTGTGATTGACACTAGCCTCTGAAGACCTAAGGCTTTGTCTCTCTCTTACTAGGTGTCGTCCTGATCTAAGGTTCATATGCCTAACGGATTAGCCCAATTTTTTTCAGAGTACAATCTCGTTGCCGATCAGTTGGTATCAGTTACTTGATTCTTTTTAGTTATTCCTCGTGTTTAAAGTCTTATCTGTTATTACGTCGTTAGGAATACTTGAATGTTCTTCGCACTTTCAGGTTGATCGTTCCACGTTAGGTTCTTTCCTTTACGTTGTCGACAGTACAGAGATTAAGTTTTTAGCTTGAACTTGAGTTTTTAGGTAGTCTTCAACTTGATAGTGGCCTATCGTTGCCCTGACTTACTCCTACTTCTAATCGTTCTTAGCCTAAGCTAGGAATTGACGAAGAAGAGTTGAGAATATTCCGACCTTTCTTGCCGAACCTTGCTCTTTAGAGCTCGAGAAGTTGATTCTCAAGCGTGCGTAACACCCTTGCTTGGATACTCTCAGTTGCTTCTCAATAGGCCTGCATAAATCCCAAGATTAGCTCCAAGTAGACCTTTCAATTGACAGACAATTTATTTCAGACACTTTTTTAATGACCCTTGTTCCCCCTTTTGCATTGTTAGAAATTTACTCTAGAGCTCCCTTGGTGTTCCTACCCCTCAGTGTGTCAACTTCCAAATATCCTATCTGAAAATCAACGCGTTATTCTTATAAAAAACAGTTGAGGGCGTGTAGTATATGTCACGAGCTTTCCGACAAGCCCTAGAGCTTAGAAAATGGATTTCGTATGAAAAAGTTATGACCGTTCAGGGTTTAGGGGGTTAACTAGACAAACAGAACCTTTCGGGGGTTTTAATGCCTTTTCTAAGGCCTTCGTAAGTAGATGAGTACATGAAAGTGCAAATATGCCCAAAATTTAGCCTAAATTTCCAAAAATTCACTCCTTACTTTTTTGCCGAAAATGCCTGTCTATCGCGATAGACGGTGTCTGTCGCGATAGACACAATCTATCGTGGGGGCTATCTGTCGCGATAGACGGTGTCTGTCGCGATAGACAGTGTCTATCGTGGATTTCTGTCTGTCGCGATAGACGGTGTCTGTCGCGATAGACGCTATCTATCGTGGATTTCTGTCTGTCGCGATAGACGGTGTCTGTCGCGATAGACGGTATCTGTCGCGGAATTCTGTCTGTCGCGATAGACGGTGTCTGTCGCGGATTTCTGTCTGTCGCGATAGACGGTGTCTGTCGCGGATTTCTGTCTGTCGCGATAGACGGTGTCTGTCGCGGATTTCTGTCTGTCGCGATAGACGGTGTCTGTCGCGATAGACGCTATCTGTCGTGAAATTCGGTCTGTCGCGATAGACGCTGTCTGTCGCGATAGACGCTATCTGTCGTGAAATTCGGTCTGTCGCGATAGACGCTGTCTGTCGTGGGTCTCTGTCTGTCGCGATAGACGGTGTCTGTCGCGATAGACGGTGTCTGTCGCGATAGACGGTGTCTGTCGCGATAGACTGAAAAAATGCAAATTTTTGAAAAACTTCTAGTGATCTAGAGTGCCCTCAAGGTGTAGGTTACAGTGCTAATCATGCATTCACAAAATGTTAAGATTTTCTGTCTGTCGTGATAGACAGAGGTTGTCGTCCCGGGACCTGTGCAGAGCCTGTCGTACCTGCGCACACTGCTGGGGATGATGGTACAGCAAAAACCTGCAAAATAGCTCAAAAAACATGCAAAAAACAGCGCATGCAAATTTGCTCTCTCGCTCTCTCTCACAAGTGAAATGAGGGAAATGAGGTGGAGGTGGGGATATAGTCAAAAAACTGAAATTTTCGCGATGATGGAGATGGACGTGGGAGATGGTGATGATGATGATGGTGAAGAAAGTAAAAGAAAATCGATGAGAGTGAAGAAAATACCTACAACTCCAGCGCGTCAACTCTACGTCTTACCATCACACGCTCGTCCTCAAAGCTCGATCCCCGGCAACGGCGCCAAAATTTGGTGTAGCTCAATGATGAGTAGCACCTCCTTTAATGTCAATCCGGGAAGACGTGAGGATGGTATGAAGACCTCGAGCAAGTGGCGGCACAAGTGCGTGAGTGAGAAGCACACAAGCATGCACACACATACACACACACGCGCACACACGACAAGACAAAGAGAGAGAATCAATGGAGTTCTTTAGATTACTTTCATAAGCTCTTACAAGTTCGTTTCTATTACAATCTAACCTCAAAAATGAGCTCTCTAGCTCTTTTTATAGTTTTTGACTAGCTTTTGGCCCTGTCCAGACCTAGTGTCCGGCCTAGTTAAAAATTAGGTTCCAGGGCTTATTTGAGGGCTCAAACGAAGTCTAAAAATTATGAAATTTGGTACGATGGTACTTCTAATACTCCTCAAGCTCGAGGACTCCTCGGCTTGCACAAAATGGAGTCTAATCTACCAAAAACGGGATTTACAATGTTTGTGTAGTGATTAAAATCACTTGGGTTGTACATAATCTATGGGAAAAAATGATCTGGCCTTGTTGCCGTATTGTGCATGACTCCTTTGTTGCTTTGTATGCCAACAGTGACAAACTCATCTAAAAGTTCCTCATATGTGTATTCTTCTTGCTGAGGCTCTTTTTCTTCTAAGTTTTCTTCTACTTCTTGCCCTAATTCTACTTCTTCCATTCTAGAATCAGGATCCTCTAGTTGCTCTTAAGACGAAGAAGTGTGTTCAACTACTTGTTTCCCTTTAGATTCCATGTTTTACTTCCCTTCCCCTGTTTACTAACTAGAGTATGTGAAAATGAATGGAAGTCTTAAATATGCAAGAAGAAGAGAAATATATCACAAGAGCACTTCCCTGGTACAAAATGAAGCTACGAAGGCGAAATCCAAATGATCCTTGAAGCTTTAGGTTTTTGATTTTGAATCCTTGCCAAGGCCAAACAAAAATTGGAAATGTCCGGTTGGTCCGGGGAGGTTGTAATCACCAAAAACCAATAAGAACAATGCCAAAACCACGTAGCAATAGCCCCAAACGGGCAAATTGAGTGAAACTGAACAACTTTTGAGATTTGATAGTCCTCACAAGTCCAAAAAATGTAGCCCAACACCTGTACTTAAAAGATTTAAATCTATCCCAAGTGAAAAAAGTGAATTTGGACATCGGATGATGAAAAACTAGGCCCAGGAGTAGTTGCCTAGTTCCTGCTGAAGCGCTGCAGAGAGATTTTGGTTGGCCAAATCTCATCCAAATCCAACAACGATGGTCTCTAAGTGAAGCTTGGGAGTATAGCTTTGTAACCGGAGAAAGATTTTTGAAATTGGATTTGGTATGAGGAAACTATGGTGTGGAGAATCCGGGTATGAGTAGGAAGTGGAAAAGCTAATCTTCATGGAATAGTGACTTTGCGAACTCAAAACTGAGAAACTGAAGCTTTTCAAGAAAAAGCCATGGCACATAGCCATTGTCCATAGCCCGTATTACATGTATACATCATAGTTTTTCCACAATCTATATCCAAATCATAGATTTTGTTCTCCAGAAATTAAAAAAAACTCTGATTTTCTCTAGTCACAAGATTGAAATGATGGCAATTTCAAAAGAATTGAGAAGATGGTCATCTGCGTGCTGCTTTATCCCACATAGGTGCTTGAGAAGGAGAAAGCTAAGCATATAAAGAAGGCTTCATACCTCTCACACTCATCCAAGAGGAGGGGATGAGGAGAAGGAGGAGAGGAACTCTCTCTCTCTAGGCACGTGAGCATTGTTGGTCGGTGTCTTCGCATGGGTGCTACTAGTTGTCCTCTTTGCGTGAATGCCACTGGTCGTTGTACTTGCTTCGATACCAATGTTCTGTGGTCTCTCGTGAATCCCCTTGTTTTTGGATGATCACTGCACATTTCCCGAGATGCGATCGTACAGAAGGACTCTCAGTTCTACACGGAGCTCGATGCTTAATTTTGTCACCCAGCCATGTACTAGTTCCAAGAAATACTCTCTCTCACTTTCCATAACTAACGAGTCACCTATGGTTCTACACATGGGTGCCACATGGCACTCATGTGTGAGCCCATCTAAATGGAGTTAAGAGGTGGTTCACACCTCCTCCATAAGTTGACTTCACATAACATATTGGTTGAGGTAGAACCAATCGGTCTTGAATATGAGAAATTCAAGAGATTGGAGCTATGATTGGATTTCTTTTGTGAGAACTACAAATGAAGGATGGATGTTCCATCAAAAGTGTTTCAAGTTTTCAAGATAAAGTGTAATTCAAAGATTGAGATTGTGAAATGATCTTGTTAAGGAAACAAAATTTAGAAATATCAAGTTAGAGGTAACCCCTTGACTTCAAATTCTATTAAACAATATAAGTGAGAAGGTACTCTTCAAAGATATGTTTGGACTTTAGGATATGTATCACTCACATTTCAATGTGAAAAGAAAATAGGATTTATGGGATACCATATTTTATACTTGGATTGATGTAGAAAAGATGATATGGGACACCATAATGTGAGATGATAGGCATCTTTTAGTCCAAGAATAAATCTTGAAGTAAGTTGAATCCTCAAGGAAATTAAAACTTCAAAGGAGAAGTTTAAATTCAAGGAGGTTAAAAACATGATCTGAAAAGACACTTCAAGATCAAGTAAGTATGAAGATCATGAATAAACTAACTTCCCAAATCTTCAATTAGAATTCAAGTATGAAAAAACATTCTCTTACTTGAATTATGCAACACTTAAAGTTTTTGTGTAAAACTAATTGCATAAATGTTTGAAGAAATAGGACTTTGAAACGTTCCTTTCAACCAACATTAGCAAGACTAAGTATCCAGTTCATAAATGCTTCAGTACCTTGTTGACACCAATCTTTGAAAAGTTAAAGTCTTGAGTCATATATAGTTTAACTCACATCGAGTTCATCTTTGAAGTTTGAATTAGTTATATAGAGTTTTTGTTCTTTCTTCTCGTTTCCAAAGATAATGGGAATGACTTAGATAAAGTATCTAATGCATTTCTTAGGGATAATTAATCCAAATAAAACATCCCCAATAAATGTTTTGTACAGAACACATTAAACCTTCAAAGACATTAACTCTAAGTTGACTTCTGAGTTTTCTTCAAGTGAAATAGAAAAACTCTAATGAATTTCATAGAGTTTAGACTCTTAAAGAGAAAAGAGGTAAGAATTTATCAAAAAATTAATAATTCCCAAGAACTTAAATTTAAAGCCTCTAAGAAAAGTTTCCTAATTCAAACAAAGTTCACTTAGAATTTTCTTTGGACTAGTTCAAGTAAAAGTTGGCCAAAGGTGTAAATAACACTTTCTCCTACATTTTACATAGGAATTTGAAACCCAATCGGACAAAATAGTCGGTTCATAGAGTAAATTCAAAGAAAATTTTGGTTGAAAGTGAACCATGATACAAACATCTAAATTAGATGTTTGAGTCAAGAAAAAGTTACAATTAATGTTCTAAACCAAATAAAAAAAAAGAACGAATGGGATAAAAATGCCACCCAAATTTCTAGATTCGTGCATTAGTGATGCCTTGTAATGGACTAGTAACTTTAGTCCACCCATTTCAAATGTTAGTGACCATACAACACATATTGAAAACATTGAATTGGCTAGGGATGTTTTCTTATCCATCATTATCTTTTATTCCTTGCTTTACACTCAGTTGAGCTTGTCCAGTGCAAAGCTAGATGGTGATTTGAATAAATTGGGCAAGGATCAACTAGTAGATTCTCCTCTATTAATTTGGAGGATGAGGTGAATCTCACCATAGAGATGAAAACTTGTTCTTCTATAATAAAAGATGAGGCTCATGAGTATGCCTACGATTATGGACATTGACCATCAGTTTCCAGTGATGTCTCAAGATTTTAGAGTCATGCATGAACTCCCATCAATGGTAGATATAATGACGAAAGCAGATTTTCAAAAATACTTTGAACTACCAATCTACAAGCCAGACTTCCAAAGATGCACACAAGTAATGAATACCCTCCAACCAGCTTTACACAACCCATTAATACCCAAAGCAAGAGTGCTAGATTTAGCCGGAGAATGGATAATCATCCATCAAAGAAGCTTTTGGTTTGGAAAAGGATGGAAACATAGTTTTGAAGGATGAAAGCCGAGGGACTAAGACACGAACATTCATGGACATCAATCGTATCGATATAGAAGAAGAAGTCCGTCTGATTCATCAACACTTTTGCTTTCCAAATATGCATCGATACACCACACCACAGAAAATCATAGTACAGATGCTATCTCATGCTATCAAATGAGTAAGAAGTGGTGGAGCCATAAAAAGTTCTTGAACGAAAGTGTCGCCCTGATGATACTTATCTATCATGCACTAGGTATTCGAGAACATTTACAAGAGATGCCCTCATCTGCAGAGATGGCTAAGCATGGTAAGTTAGCCACGGTCCCAAGAAAGAAAAAGGGAGTAAAAGTTGTGGAAGAAGCTGAGACGAGCTTGCAACCAAGAATGAGAGGCACCAAAAGACTACGCAAAATGTTGAAGGTGGAAGAAGCCCTCCCGTCGTCTAAAAGGATACATGTACTTCCAAGGACAAAAATAGAAGACAATATGCCAATCACGGAAGAGGAACCAATCCAAGCAGTGGAAGCAACTCATTAGTACATGGAGGGTCAAGTAAACCTGTCGGGCCAACTCTAGTTCATCATCCGATATGCAAGAACAACAAGAACCATCTATGCTGAATGTGGATATTAAAAGTGACTCAAAAGATGATGGTCATTGGGAGGAATTGAATCAAGTACCAGATGACTTTGGAGTGGAAGGTACAAAGGTAGATCAAACTACTGATGAAACTATCAAAGGCACAACAAGGCAGGAATCACCTAAAGAGGGAATTCATATATTCAAAACGAATGAAGAGACGAACATTCAGATCATAGAGACTTATTTAGATGGAGCAGCTTTAGTAAAGAGACCAAAGGAAGAGAAAGAACAAATAGAAGTGGAGGAAATCGAACCATTCAAACCAATCAGAGTGATCGTAGAACCTTCTAATTTTGATGTTACCTTTCAAGGAAGCGCTACAAAGTCAACCACAAACAAATAAGAGGCAAAAGAGAGAGAAGTGCTCCTTCAAATAAGACAACCACACAACGAGACTATACATGTGGATCAAAACAAAGATGTAAGAACAGGGGAAGAACCAAGCATCCCCAAAACATGGTTGAATGTGGATGTGGCTCAATTAAAGCCTGTCATGAAGCAAATGATACAAACTGCTATGGACACTCAACACTTAATGCTTGAAGCAGATGCAGACTATGACAAGGCTATGTGAGAGAGAAACCAATTCCAGGTAATAAGTGAAAACTTATCTGCACAATTAATTCAAGCTCAATAGGCACTCTCAGCCAAGGCATCAAAAGCCAAAGAAGCCCAAGACAAAGGCACCATGCTAGCTTCAAGATCAACTTAAAGAGCTACAAAGAAAATATGAGCTGGTGAAGCAGAGAAAGCAAGAATGAATAACAGAAGTAAGTTGCTCGAAAGTCAAATCAAAGTATACATGGAGGGAGCAAACACTTTAAGGAATAGAAATAAAGAGCTTATGACTACCATACTATGTAACCAACCCATCGAAGCACCCCAAAATAATAGCAAGCAGCAGAAAAGCATTGGAGGATCAAATCGCAAAGTATGAAGATGTAGCTCAAGCGTAAGCACCACCTCCTTTACTTGTCAATCCGCGGAGACGTGAGGACCGGTATGAAGACCACGAGCAAGTGAAGGCACAAGTGAGTGAATAAAAGCACACAAACATGCACACACATACACACACACACACGTGCACAAGATAAGATCAAAGAGAGGAACAATGGAAAGCTTCGATTGCAAAAGAGTTATCTTACAAAAGCTCTATTCTCTAACAAGCTAACCACAAAAATGAGCTCTCTAGCTCTTTTTATAGTTTTTTGAGTAGTTTTGGCCCTGTTCAAACCTAGTGTCCGGCCTAGTTAAAAATTAGGTTCCAGGGCTTATTTGAGGGCTCAAACAAAGTCTAAAAATTATGAAAATTGGTACGATGGTACTTCTAATACTCCTCAAGCTCGAGGACTCCTCGGCTTGAAGAAAATGGAGTTATAAAGATAGAAAATGGTATTTACAATGGTTTTTAGTGATGAAAATCACTATTTTTGTAGGGGATTCTTCTAAAAATTTGACATACACTTCTTAGAGCTCCCTACTTGCTCTCTCTTCTTCTATGTCCACTTCTTTGATATGCCTCCATGTTTTATGCTTGACCTTGAGTTCCAACACTCCCCCCTCTCGAGTTTGTCCTCCCTGACAGACCCTTGTTGTAGTGGTTGTTCCAAGTAGTGCTTTGAGAGGTAGTGGCTGTTCGGTAGGAACAAGAGCCGTCTTCCTTCCAAATGTGGCAGGGTTGGTTGTCCGATTCTTCATTTGTCACTAAAAGCCTTTGGAAGTTGTTGTCCCTTGGTATGCTCTCCTTCCTTGGATTCCAGCATGATTGTGTCATTGTGAGTCGCCATTGATGGCCTCTAGATCTTGTTATGATGATGTTCATAGTAATCATGCCAAGTACCCATAATGACTGATGGGTAAGTGAGTTTGTGCATGGGTTGAGGAAAGTATGTGCCTCGTGCATGGCCGTGTAAGGTAGCCCTATGCATGCTTACTTGGAAAATGCATTGGAAGAAGTATGGTGCAAAAATTGGTGTTCTTGAGCTAAGTGCTCAGGGGTATGCCGACGAAGAGGTCTCCTAAGCTATCATGGTTATGATGTTTCCCAAGTAAAGATACTTACCATGGAGAAGGTCGATCGATGTTCATCTCTTCGTGTTGTACACTTGGCCTTTGCAATGGAACATTGTTGATGAATGTCCATGTTGATGGTCCACTGATGAGATCTTTTGAGTGGCTGATCCTGTCTCCTCTTTTCAAAACCTCATTTGCCAAATATAGAGAATTGAATTTCTTTATATTCCTTGACAAACAACATTTGATAACTACACCAAGCTTAGTTTCACATATTCTCTTTAGTGCACCATAAGCAGGAGTCTTCTTATCTAGTATACATACAAAGATTTGTAGGTTACCAGAACTACTCCTTGCAGATATCTCCCTGGATGCTCTCATACATGCAGTAGTTAAGCATCACTCAAGTTGCGGACCTTCAAGCTCTTTACTCCTACCCTAGTATGAGGAAACCATAGTTGTGGATGCCATGTTCATGCCAAGTTCTTGACATCTACCAGATAAGGCAGCAATTATATCATCTGCTAGCTGAGACACACTTCTATCCAGACTGATAAATGCCCAGTAATCGAAGGTTCAATCTTCAACTAAGCATGACTCATTCATGTTTCATGAGCGAAACCTGGGAACAAGTTTTTTTTTTTTTATAGAGGATTAATGTCACAAAACAAGAAGACAAAGATTAGTATCAAAAATTGGTTTACATGTGTCAATGTGCTCTCGTGCATGGGACTCTCAATTGTGTCTATGCACGGCCATGTAATGTGGCCCTATATTAATGCATACTTTGGAAATGCGTGACCTGAATGGTGCAACAGACAAGGTTGTGCAGGAGCACATGGTTTTTGCTCGTCGAGGCTTTTCGATGTTATTTGCGGATGTTGATGCCATCTATCATGGAGGTATCCATTGGATCTTGAGATGACAATTGATCCTTCCTCCTTATAGGGATCCATTTTAGAACAGCATTTTGCACTGTAGAGATTACTTCAGGCGTCTTCCTTGTTGGATGCTTTCTAAACTGTGGTATCCAATGTGGTTGGCGCTTTGGTTCGGTGGAGGCTACTTGTACTTTTGGCTTCCAAACCCATAGACTTTTTGCACGTCTTCCTACTATTGTTGAAGAGCTGATTTGATCTTCTTTCGGTCTCTATACATGGTTCTTACCTTTTTCTCTTGTTGGCTTCTTTGTTGAGACCTTTTGCATGTGGGAGAAAAGAGGTTGTTGTGAAAGTAAGAGCCTATTAGGTACCCACATCTGTAATCGCCCTTGTTGAGTTGCAGCTAATTTTTTAGGCACCCAAACTTGTTGGATACCTTGTGATTGAGCTTGTCCGAGCTGCTTCCTTCATCTTCTGGCCTGGTTGTCTTGCCTGGATGGGATTTGTTGGGGCAAGGCTGGTGGTTGCTCTCCTTTGCGTACCCAGATCATTTTCATGCTCGAAACTGCTTTCTTGTCGAATGGTGTCTTTCTATTTGATGTAGCAGTTGTCGTGAACAATTGTGTTTGCCTATGTGGTGGACTCACTACTGTGGCTACTTGATTCTTTGGAGAAGAAGACAGATCCACCCACCTTCGAACCTGTTCTTCCATGATTGACTCCTTCTGCAACATAGAGCTTTTGACACATACAACATCTTCTTCCATATGATTAGTCTTGGAAGAACTAAGAGAGTGTGTGGTTCCATGATCTAGGAGCATGCAGTTCTCTAATTCTAATGTAATGCATTGTTCATGTACCCAAACTTGAAGAATTTGACTTCTTAGATTTAAGTTAACTGCGTGGTCATAGATCCAATCTTGACCCAAGACAAGTGGTTCTATAAGGTTCTCATCTTGACACACTAGCGCTTTGACTTTCATTGGAACATCTTGAAGGTAGATGGGAAGTTCCACCTCGCCCAAACAAGGGGTTTCCACACCTCCTAATCCTATGAGATAAGCTTCTATGGGATTGATGTTCAACTGCAAGTCTTGGTAGTAGGAAAGTCTAACTGCACTACTTGCTGCACCTGAGTCAATCAATGCTTTCACAGTCCTTGCACCCTTCCCTTGTCCTATCTCTATGGTCACAAAGGGTCTTCGGTCAATGACTTGAGAAGTCGCTATGCCTAGGCAATTTTTGGCACATATCCATGTGATATTTTGGGCTTTTGAGTTGACATCTAGGCCTAGTCGCCTTAACTTATTTCGCCTAATACGCTCTCTGGCCTCTGCCTGTGCTTCTTCTCTCACTCTTAACTCTTCTTCTTTTCGCTTCTTAGCCGTGTTGAGTCTCGTAAGCATATCCTCTGTAAGAGGTTCTTGATATAACTTGACTCTACATCCACTAATATAGTTTGGCAAAATATCTCCTTCTAGAGTGGCCAACTGAACTGCACTACTAGTGGAAATTCTATTAATGATCATGGGTCCGTATCCTCTTTTTTCCAACTTACGGGCATGTTGCTTTAGTGTGTAAACCAACACTAGATCTCCCTCTTTCAGTCCCTTATCCTTGATGTGTGCATCAAAGTATGCCTTTTGCCTTTTGTTTGCAGCATAGATACCTGCTGCCGCTCGTAGCCTCGTCTCACCTAAGCGTTCTAGGTCAAAGATCCTAGAGGACAATTCATGTCCATTCCACTCATGCTCTTGTGCTACTTTTAAAGCTGGGATTAAGAAATCTAATGGTAGCACAGCATTCTGGCCAAAGACCATCTGAAATTGGGTGGCATTGAGTACTGTTTTGTAGGCAACTCGGTAAGCCCAAACAGCATGATGAAGCTATTTATCCCAATCAGAGCGTTTATTATTCACTAATTTTGTCAGCACATTACATAGGACCTTATTCATGCTCTCGGCTTGTCCGTTAGCTTGTGGATGATAGGGGGCAGACTTCTTATGTATCACCAAGAATTCTTGGAGAAGATTTTCAATGACTTCATTCAAGAAGTGTGTACCTCTATCACTTACTAACTCTATCGGTAATCCATATCTCGTGAACACATTCTCAAATAAGAACTTAGCCGTTGTCTGAGCATCATTCTTTGTTGTGGCTTTCACTTCTACCCACTTGGTAAGGTAATCTGTGGCTACAATAATGTACTCTGCATGGGAGTTTCTAGCTGGGGGGTTAATAGGACCTACAAAGTCTATACCCCATTTCAAGAATGCACGTCCTCCCATCATTGGCCTCAAAGGCATCTCGTCTTTTCTAACTGGATATTGTGCACGTTGGCATGTGTCACATTTCTTCACATAGGTATGAGCATCCATATAAAGAGTGGGCCACCAAAGTCCTGAGAATAGGATGGTCTTGATCACTCGGTCAGGACCAAAATGTCCCCCTGCAATACCACTGTGTGCAGTCTCTAAGACCTTTAAATAGTCTGATTCATGAACACACAGTCTTAAGTAACCATCTTTGCCTCTTCGGTATAGGTTGTCTCCTACTAAGGCATAGCCTTGAGCCTCTTGCTCCATGCTTCGTCTTCTTGCTAGGCTAGCCTCTTTGGGTAATCTTCCTGACCTCATGAACTCTACCAATGGAGCACTCCAATCTGGAATTAAAAATGACACTTGATAAAGGGTCCCATGCTCCACTGGTGGTCTCTCTCTACACATTGGACAATTCTTAATCCACTCATGTATTTCTTTGTCCATGCTAGGCCAATACACTCCTAAACGTTTCAGATTTTGTAATGTGCGCTGTTTAGAATAATGATTTCCTAGAAATCCTTCATGAGCTTGTTGCAACCAACTACTATGTTCATCGTCCTCAACACAACAAGCCAATACACCCTCAGTGTCTTGTTTGTACATGCTTCCTGCCAATATGTGGTATTTTTGTGATTTTACAATTTCTTCTTGCGATGTTTTCACATTCTTATTTGCAGGGCCGAAGGTTAGTACTGGTACCAACTTATTTGCCCATTTAGGAACAACTTCTAAATTGAACAGATAAGCATCGGGTAATTCATCAAACACTCCTTGTGGTGACTCTCCTGAAGTGATGCGAGAAAGGTGGTCTGCCCGAAGGTGGGTTTTACCTTTCCTGACAACAACTTCAAAGTCATACTCCATTAGTAAGAGGAACCATCTTACTAAGCATCCAGTATTGCAAGGTTTATTGACCAAATATAACAATTCTTGATGATCAGTGAAAAACTTGAACTTGTTGGCCAATAAATAGTGTCTAAACTTCTTCACAGCATATACCATGCCTAACCCTTCTCGCTCGGTTGTGGTATAATTTCTTTCGGCTGGGTTTAGTTGTCTACTAGCATATGCTATGGGCAAATCTAAGTTTCCTTCACCTGTGGGTTGTGCTAGCACACATCCTATGGCGTGATTGGGTGCATCCACATGGACATGGAATGGTTTATTCCAATCAAGAGTGGTCAGTATTGGTGTTGTGCACAAATGTTTCTTCAGCTCATTGAAAGAATTCTCGCATTCGTCGTTCCACTCAAAATTAGACAACAGGGCATAAAGGGGTCTAGCTATGATCGCGTACATGTGAATAAACCTACGGTAATATCCACAATGGCCCATAAAGGCTTGTACCTCTTTAACATTCCTTGGCCTTGGCAGCTCCGCTATGGCTCATACCTTATCTTCATCTGTTGAGATTCCATTCTTAGAAACAATATGACCTAAGATTTTACCTTGACACACCATGAACACACACTTTTTTGGGTTCAGACACACTCGATATTCTCTACACTTGTTGAAGATTTGTCTGAGCTCAGGGATGTGAAATCTTCTTTCTTGGGAATGAGCACATAAATCATCCACATACACTTCTAAGCTCTTTCGCAAGAACTCTTTGAAGACATGACACATGAGCCTTTGGAATGTTGCAGGTGCATTGGTGAGCCCAAATGGCATCACACGAAATGCAAAAATTCCCCACTCTATGGAAAAAGTTGTTTTGTGTTGATCTTCTGGGGCAATGGCTACTTGGTTGTAACCTGAAAATCCATCAAGACAACTATAAACTTCCTTGCCTGCAACACGCTCCAATAAATGTTCGGTGATTTGAAGCGGATAGCTATCTCTGATTGTAGCGGCATTAACTTTTCTAAGGTTAATGCACACTCGCAACTTTCCATTCTTCTTGGGCACCACTACAATGGGGGACACCCATTCACTATGCTCAATCTCATAGATGAATCCAGCTTCAATCAGCCTGTCAATTTCTTCTTTTATCTTGGTCGCATAAGTGTCATTATATGTGTAGGGCTTCTGTTTGGTGGGCTTGGCATCGGTAGTCATGGGGATAGTATGAGAGCAAATTCTTGGATCTACCCCTTTCAAGTCTATAGTGCCACACAAACACATCCCTATATTCCCTTAATAGAGATACGAGCTCCATATCTTCTCTTGCACTTAGGTCATCTCCTATATATGTGCATCTCTCTTCGTTCTCTTCAATGGTTACTACAATTTTCTTCATCTTTTCTTTATTATCATATGATTCTCCTATGATGGCCTCTCTCTTAGGCATTCGTACCAAAATTTTGCGGTCGTCAACTTCATATTTCTTGAAGTTTTCTGGTACTTCAAACAATGATTCCTCCTCTTCTTGTTTCACAGCTTTTCTTTTCTTTTTCTTTTGACTGCTCTCACTTCCATCCTTTGAATTTACCGTTTTAATGCTTGTGAGAGGTTCTTCTTCTTTCTGGTTAAACACGCCTACATCTTCTAAATAGTGCTTCTCTGAGTTAAAGCAACTATCCATCACAATGGACTCTAGATCATCGTCATTCTCTTCTTCTTCTATGACATCACTAGGGTCACATTCTTCTAGCAAGGGCTGACACATGAACACTGAGATATCATAACCCTCCTCATCACAATGAGGTGTCCATTGTTCTTCATTGACAGCAATGTCCATGGTGGCTAAGATTTCTGGCCAGCCATGAGGCTCAAATTCCTCATCTGGAAAGATCATCCGTGTGTAGGCCGGGTCTCTAACTGGTCTATCTCCTGGCGAAGTTCCTTCTTCCCTTGCCTTTAAACGTTTTTCCTATTCCTCTGCGACCTTGCACATCCACAAATGAGTATCTTCATGCAGCCATGATGGATCAGGTGAACTTTAAGAATGCACAGAGATTGAATCTTCTTTTGCTTTGTGGATATGATTCCATTGTAGGGGTGGTACATCTCTGAAGGAGTAATCCTTCAAATTGACCTTGGTGGTGACCCCTAAGTGTTGTAAGTACAAGGAGTTGGTTCCCCAATCTTGTACTATTTGCAATTGTCGTAGGAAGGGTCTTCCTAGGATCATCTCATAGACCTTATTTTTCTCAAAGTCACATATAGCAAATGTATGTTCAAACTCTACACCACAAGTGGTTAGAGTTATCCCTTCTAGCAATCCTAGAGGTCTTTCAAAATGACCGTCGTCCATTTGAAGCTTCATTCTAGTTGGTCTTAATGTGGGTTTGCCCCATTGCTTCCACAAGGAGGTGGTTGCAATAGCAACACCGGCACCTGAATCTATGATTGCTTTGTTGTGTAACCTTGGTAGGTGATTGGAAGATAAGTATTACCTTCTTGGGTGACCATCACACATGTCCCCTATTTTGTCTAGAGGTATCTCTGGAACTTTCTGTTTAGAGCCTGCTTTTGGCATATTGGACTCAAGTTCTAGAACCTGATCCTTCACATGGTTCCATAGCTCAGGTTTTGCTTTGAGTAGCTCTTCTATAGTGAGATGACACTGAACCTTAGTGTTCTTCACAACATCGGTGTTCCTTGGAACCACTGAGTCTTCATGTCTGACCAGTATTGTGGGAGCTCTGATTTGAAGGGACTCAGATTCCCATGGGCCTGGAAATTGAGGCAGTTCTTCTAAGGTATTAGATTCAAAATCTAATCTTTCGTCTTCTTGTTGTTCTACTTCATCTCCATAAATAGATGGAATGTCTTGGGGAAATTGATCATGAAGATCATCAATCTCACGAATAGGAGGGGAATTACCCTTCTCCTTGGTCCATTTCTCTTCTTGTATTTCTCGCAAGAACTCTTGAGAGTACTGCTGAATTGAAGGAGGTATTCCAGCATCTGTGGAATTAGGAACATAAGCTCCCATTGGTGGTGAGCTTCCTCTTTCAATAACTGGTTGAGCCTGTGGAGGTAAAGAAACTTGTGGTTTGTTTACCAACTGCTCTAATCTTTCTAGTAAGCCCTGGAAATGCAAATCCGATTTGATAGAGTTTGTCTGATTGAACTTTTGACTAGTCTCAAGTATAGCTTGAGCTTGTTCTACCATTTTCATGCACATTTTCATCCGCTCAATCTCTAAATCCGCTCTAGGGTAACTCTTGTCTAGGTTTGCAACTGTTGGCCTTCTTGAACTCGCGCCTGGTAGGCCTTGAACATCATGTCCAAGCCTTCTGGGGTTGGATCTGCAAGAACAAACCCTGGTTGTGGCCTATTTACAATGGGTGGTGGGGTGGGTTGAGGTGGAGTGGATGGAGTGTCGGCATGCGAGGGGTTTTGAGATGCGATGTCTTCTATTTTTGTTTTTGCGTCTTTCAAGCTTTGTTCTAGTTCCGATAACTTTTTATTCCACTTGCGATTAGCCTTCTCTCTAGTATCTTTCCATGTTCTTGTTTTCCTCTTACTAGGTTCTCCCGATTCACTCGACTCCGATTGCTCTGCTGGTTTATCCTGTTTTAAGGCTTGTGCTCTAGTGACAACTTGTATAGGAGCCACATTACTACAACTTGAATTTGAATCCACCACTAAGCCTACCACATTAATGGGTGTAATCTTGGGTGCACTAGAGGGGTTTCTTGGGCAATCTCTGGGAGATGGTCTTTGCCACAATCAGGACAAAAAGCAGTGGTCTTACTTGTCTCAATTGGGGCCTAGGGTTATCATTTGTGTACATGATATTGGAGTATTCAAGCTCCCAATTTTGTTCCATAGGTGGTGCCTCATATTGATATGGATAAATCTCACTATGTTCAGGTGACTCTGTATAATAAGCATGTGGACTACCTTCATGGGAGTAGTCTGAACTATGAGCATGAGAGTCATTCGCTGAGATCAGTGGGGTCACTGGCACCAACGCTCTATTTGGATTTTCCTCTCCCACAGCATACTTGACTAGAATCACATTGGCAGGAGCTGGTGGTTGGTTTCCCAATACTGGTTATGGCCTATATTGTGCCTGATATTGCTGTTGTGGTCGATAATATGGCTGTTGGTATTGGTTCTGATACCTACCTTGTTGGTAAGGTTGCTGATAAGTTTGTCTAACAGCCTGCCTATTGTAGGGACAATCTTGAGCTGTGTGGTTCGTGTATTTTCTATTAATAGTGCAATATGGATCATTCCTTTCTCTAATGTTTTGGTTTTGCATTGGGCATACGTTAGCCATGTGGTCCCCTCCGCAGGTATAACATCGGTTCAATGAGGTGACTCTTTGTGTTTGTCTATTTTGGACACCCAGTTTCTTGGCAACTTGCTCAGCTATCTCATCTATTTCGGTGGAGATTTTTGAAGTATGATTAGTAGAACTATCAGAATCCTTATAGAGTTTGGACAATCCTAACTCCTCACCCAAGTTATCTTCTATGTCAATGCATGTCCGCACACACTCTTCTATGGATCTGGGCTCTTTCAAGTACACATATGATCTCAACTTTGTGCTCAGTAAGCCATCTAAGAACAAAGCCACTTGTTTGGCTCGTGTGGGTAACTCTGGAGCAGGGCATCTTTCTAGGTATTGTCTAAACCTTCTACCTGCTAGTCGCACTGTTTCTTGGGGTGTCTGCTTGAAACTGTGGATCAAAGATGATGTATTATGCCTGATACCACTCTTGGAAAATTCTACAATGAATTCGTCTAGCAGCTGACCTATATCGTGATAGTTACGACTACTCAGTGGCTGAAACCAAGCTAAGGCAGTGCCCTTAAGAGTCAAACCAAATGCCTCGTACTGGGTGAACAAATCCTCAACCTGTTCAGCTCTTAACACTTGTTTGAACTCGGCCACATGATCATAAGGATCTCCTGCCCCGTCAAAATAATTTTTCATTACCTTGATCACTTGAGTGGGTCTAAGGGTTCTTGTGTGCTCTCGGGATCTAAGCAATGGAAAATAATGTTCATCTCTTTGTTGCCTATGTGCTTGATGTCTCTCTCTTTCAAGTCTTTCATTTTCAACTCCTGATCTATTCCTGCCCACAGGGTGTGCAAAACTTACCTCAGGCCTCTCTCTATTTCTTTCTCTCTAGGCTTCATGAGCTTGGGATGATCCTACTCCTTGGAGGCCATGGGAAACATTGGATCTTGGTGGAGGGAAAATCAATTCACTCTTCCAAGTATATGCATGTCTATCATGTTCTGTTACCAAGAATATCTTCTCTGATGTGTTATCCAGGTACACAACTTTGCTTGGTATCTCAGGATCTTTGAATTCATAGATGATGACTATGCCCAGTTGGCTAGGTTGATTTGGCTTGAATCCCCAAAAGGCTTCCTCTGTTTCTCTATTCAAGAATAGTTCTATGCTTTTGTTGTCTTGAGGGATCCAATCTGGTGTGATCACTCTGGTCAGAACTGACTTACCTCTAGGAGTCTGGGGTCCTTGTCCTACATTTCCTTGTTCTAGGTCTCCTATCTCATTCTCAGGAATGATATTTCCAAACTCATCAGTCCTATCTGGTAGGTTGGTGACCACATACATGGCTCCTTCCTTATCAATGTATGAACCCTCTTCGAACTTGACCACTGGGTGTTCAAGTCCAAAGGGTTGATCTGGATTTTTGAGTTAGAACATTGATCGCCTCAAGCCATCCTCATAGATGCGAGCACCTAATCGGTTGCTCCGAATATATTCCAATTGTGTTTTATAGGGTCCTTCTGGTGTTTGTAGATGAGCAGTTCCTGAGCCACCTGCAGGTTTCCCCATGCTAAAAGACATTTCTAAGTCACTTGTGTTAGAGTTTAGTACGTAAGGACAACCACTTAGTTGTTGTGCCCAAGACTTAGCTGTATGGTTGACACTAGACTGAGAAGATCTAATGCTTTGTCTATCGTTGCCTAGGTGTCTACCAGATCTCAGGTTCATAAGCTTTGGCTAAGAGTCCGAAATTTCCCCTTGGTATGGTTCAAAAATCCTTTGGAGCCCCCTTGGTTTCCTAGTCCCACTTGAAGCCCAACTTCAAATTATCCTATCTAAAAATCAACGTGCTATTCTTTGGATGAAAAAGTTATGTCAAATCAGGCTCCTGGGGGTCAAAACAGGCAAACAGGACCTTTTGAAAAAAATCGCAAATTTGTGAACTTCAAGAGGATCGCGATGCTGTAAATCTCCAAAGAATCGTGATTTTGTGAACTTCAAGAGAATCGCGATTGTGTGAAATTAGAGAATCGCGATTGTGTGAAATCAGAGAATCGCGATTGTGTACCTTGAGAATCGTGTTTTCAAAAAATCGTGTTTTTGGCTGAAAATCGTGATTTGTGAGAATCACGATTTTGAGCAGAGAATCGTGTTTTTGAGAATCGCGATTTTGAGCAGAGAATCGTGTTTTCACAGAATCGTCTTTTCACAAAATCATGTTTTTGCTGAAAATCGTGATTTGTGAGAATCGCGATTTTGAGTAGAGAATCGTGTTTTTGAGAATCGCGATTTTGAGCAGAGAATCGTGTTTTCACAGAATCGTATTTTCACAAAATCATGTTTTTGCTGAAAATCATGATTTGTGAGAATCGTGATTTTAAGCAGAGAATCGTGTTTTTGAGAATCACGATTTTGAGCAGAGAATCATGTTTTCACAGAATCGTGGTTCACAAAATCGTGTTTTTGGCTGAAAATCATGATTTTTGAGAATCGCAATTTTGAGCAGAGAATCGTGTTTTTGAGAATCGCGATTTTGAGCAGAGAATCGTGTTTTTGCTAAAAATCGTGATTTGTGAGAATCGCGATTTTGAGCAGAGAATCATGTTTTTGAGAATCGCGATTTTGAGCAGAGAATCGTGTTTTCACAGAATCGTGTTTTTGGGCTAAAAATCGTGATTTGTGAGAATCGCGATTTTGAGCACAACCACAGAATCGTGTTCTTTTCAAAAGGCTTTTAGGCGGGAAACAGAGAATCAAAATTAAAAAAAAAAAAATTGAATTTTCACAGAATCACGATTTTCATCACAGAATCGTGTTTTTTGGCGGGAACTTCAAATTTCTGAGCGTCGAGCAATGGCGAGCTCCGTATGTGCAGAAAATCATGAAAAAACACAGCGCTTGCACTCTCTTGCACTTCCTAACTCGTCCTCGCACAATAATGCATGAAAGATGGTATGAAAATGATGAAAATGCACTAAAAAACAAGAAATTTCTATGAAGAAGAAGATGGAAGAAGATGGAGATGGTGATGATGATGAAGATGAAGAAGAAAAATCAGAAAATGAACAAAAACGACAGTTTTTTTTACCTTCCAACGTCGCAAATCTACGATCTTACCATCACAACGCTCGTCCTCGAAGCTCTCTCCCCGGCAACGGCATCAAAATTTGGTGTAGCTCAAGCGTAAGCACCACCTCCTTTACTTGTAAATCCGCGGAGATGTGAGGACCGGTATGAAGACCACGAGCAAGTGAAGGCACAAGTGAGTGAGTGAAAGCACAAAACATGCACACACATACACACACACGCACAAGATAAGATCAAAGAGAGGAACAATGGAAAGCTTCGATTGCTAAAGAGTTCTCTTACAAAAGCTCTATTCTCTAACAAGCTAACCACAAAAATGAGCTCTCTAGCTCTTTTTATAGTTTTTTGAGTAGTTTTGGCCCTGTTCAGACCTAGTGTCCGGCCTAGTTAAAAATTAGGTTCCAGGGCTTATTTGAGGGCTCAAACAAAGTCTAAAAATTATGAAAATTGGTACGATGGTACTTCTAATACTCCTCAAGCTCGAGGACTCCTCGGCTTGAACAAAATGGAGTTATAAAGATAGAAAATGGTATTTACAATGGTTTTTAGTGATGAAAATCACTATTTTTGTAGGGGATTCTTCTGAAAATTTGACATACACTTCTTAGAGCTCCCTACTTGCTCTCTCTTCTTCTATGTCCACTTCTTTGATATGCCTCCATGTTTTATGCTTGACCTTGAGTTCCAACAGAAGATCAGCTGAAAAAAGAGCAAGCCATCATAGAGGAATGGGAGAAGAGATATATGGACGACACTAATGAACTTAGGAAAAAATGGAAGATGGCAGAGAATAAATTCCTTGAACAATGCAATGAAGATGCTAATCAACTGGCTGCCATAGGAGAAGAACTCCTGAAGAACAAGGATGCAATCACATGAGCCACCGAAGAAATCAAGGCAAAGGACGAACTCATTGCAAAATTAAAAGCTCAAATATAACAATAGATAGGAACGGGGACACCAGTAGTTCCAAGCTCCATAGCGGCTACTGAGGAGACAAAGGTACATCCTCTTTCTCCCCCCATGCATCATTCACCGATAAGGGAGGAAGCAGAGCCCAACACTGAAAGACATAATCGGGCTATTGCATAACTAATGAGTGGGCACTACTGATGTCCCAGCTTACGGAACAATTTGAAGAACAAGTGGTCAAGGTAATGAAAGAGGCAAAGATTGAGAGCAAGAGCCTAGAACAGATTTTGAAGCCTTTCAATGTACCTTACGGATTACTTAAAGAAGAGACATGCCAGTATATAAAGATGACCACCAATAAAGAACCAAATAGCAACCTGCAATTCAACATGCAAACATTCACATATACACAAGAAGAATTTGATAAGGGAGATCCTTTTTGGAGACGCACGTTTTTGGAAAAGAACCCTACGTTACGAGTACACTAGGAATCGGCACCGTATGTGCTTCAAATCAATCCATCTTTTTGCCCAGTCCCTAGAAGATGCTCCTGGATGCAATTTTGGGAGGCACAGCGCTAGGGAAGCTTAAATAATCAATGGCAAAATTATCCACTATTACGGAGTCCACCACACGACTACTTACCGACAGAAGAATACATGGTGAGGACTATTGAGTTTTGGATCACCACATATGCCACAGTACTGGATCTAGCCATCAAAATGACAAACAAAATTTTGAGTATGCTACTCAATATATTAAAGGTATTTCAACACGCGAAATATACCTTTTTGAATTTCATCAGAATTCACCAGGGCTCAAATGCACTAGTTTTTTATCTATCTACTATCCCTAGTCGTTTAACGCTCATGGCAATGTACTCAAGACTTATGTTTTTTCAGAGTCCATACATGCAAACATTTGAAGAAGCACTCTTTATCGGATTTTTTGAAATGGACTCAAAAATATTTGTCGAAATGTCTTCTAACTTAAATGGACGACTAGTGGCCTATGAATTAAGCTTCATTGCAGACCATAGATAGGCACCAGATGATAAGGTAAAGTCGAACCAATGGAAGGAACTGATGATATGTCAAACAAATTTGCTTAACCATAGAGAGTAGAAAGTCATACAAACATACGCATGTCACCACAAAAAGCCTGTCGAGGACGATAGAGTTCAAGAAGAGGGACGTGTGGAAGGAGAATCGAGCAAAAAGAGAAGAAGAAGAAGATCAAAGACCAAAATGGCTCAATGAAGAGCAAGCTCAATAAGAAAGAACCACCCTCTACCCAAAGCCCCGTAGGGGCACACATCATGCGACAACACCAAAGAACCAGGTCCTAAGGAATGGAAATAAAGAAAGATAACAACTAGAACATGGGAGGTTGCACACAACTTCCTCATCCACCAGGTGCATGCGATGGAAAGAAATGAATAGGCGAGGAAATGTAGCAGGTCCCAGAGGATGTCAAAGAAGATTCAAGAACAGGGCCTTTAAAACGTAATGCAAGACCAAAGGGGAGGCAAGGCCGACCAAGTGATGCATGCAGTGGAAAGAAGTAAACACGCTCCAAAAAACACAACTGTGGGAAGCATGCCACAGGCAAGGATGCATCAAGGCCAACAAATTATCCATGAAGAAGTGCAGGAGGATATCTGACAGATCGCGAGCCCAGGAAGGTGCTTTAACCTCTTGATCTTTGGGAGGTCCAAATCGAAGGTTGTAAAATCCAAACCTTCATACCTTCCGTATGGTGCTTGTAGTGCAGATACAAAGAGGTGATTGGAAAATTAGAATACAAAGTTATTGTAGTCCATCTTCATTGGTTGTGTGCATGGCAATCTGACTTGACACAGCAACACGACAGAGACAAAGAAGGGGAGAGTGTTGCAGAGCAAAGAAGAGCAGAGATGCAGAGAAAAAGAAGGGTCCCAATTTTTTTCCAATTTGGACACTTTATTTTTGTAACATAGTCACTTTGTAATATATTTTCTGATGTAAATGCACTAGAGGAGTCCTCTAGATGCATATCCATAGATGTCTGCATCATTACTCTTGTAACTAGTAGGAAATTAGTCTTTTATTCAATAAAGTGTCAGTCTCTTGTGTGAAAGGACCCTTTTTAGGGCACAAGTATATAAGTCATTTTGTGACTCTTTGTAAAGACTTTTTGCCATTGTGAAGAAGAAGAGCAAAAATTCGAATTTGCTTCTTCCCTGCTGATTTCCTCCTTCTCTATGATCTTTTTGTGTGCGTGATGCTTGGAATGCGTGTGTAGGACTGTTAGCTATCCCTTCCTGCCATGTTTGAACTACTATAATGTGTGTGTGAGCCACCATGAGTTGTGGAGTGAGTGTTGGTTTTTCCTACCATTCACTCTTTTACACATAATTTGAAGAGCATTTTTTCAAATTTAAGTGAAAATATGAGTAATAGATGCGTCTCGTTGAGACCTTCAAAATGAACCCACTATTGGCCATATTCGGAGTTCGAAGCTGGGAGAAAAGTTAGAATTTGTGCTTAATGATGTAAGTGGTATCACGACATGCATTTCCAAAGTTAATGAGTTGGAGAGGTAGTTAAGTCTTTTCACTTGCATTGTGGCTCAGCCACTTCACTTTCCATCATGTGTGCACTCATCCTAATACGCTTGGTTCATGTGGTTCCTCAGATTGATAATTAAACATGTATTGATCCACCACTATACGCACTTGTGGAGTGATTCAGATTTAGTATCTTCGACACAAGTCCCTAAGACATCACAACTTAGGTACGCAGTGAGAGTGTCTCTTTACATTCTCAAAAGCTTCATCATTTTTTCGCATCTAGAGTTTGCATTAGAGGTAAAATAGTGACTGAAGGTTACTATAGAAAACAACCTATGAGGACCTAAAACCTTCCAAAGCTGCATAGGGGTTGTTACCATTAGTGTATGTGAAAGGCCAAATGGCCATCGAAAACTTTTGTATATGTTCTTTAATTAAACATATAGTGGTCTTGTTAGCCAGAAATTATAAGTTTGATTGTTGTTGTGTGACCTAAGAAATATGTGTTCGTGGTCTTTGTATTATGTGTTTTCTGTGCATTCTGCTGCCTTGGTGTGGAGTATTGTGTGTGGTGCCTAGATTTCGGTTTTCTACCATGAGGATATCATCATGGAACGCTTGAAAAGAAGAGTCCATTGTGGTGCATCACCATTGAAATACATCATTCGCCCACCCAAGGCTTTCTCCAATGCTTATGACTAAGGTGGTGACCAAGGCATAGACCTTGGCATACCTTGTCATCCGAGTCATCAAAGTCACCATTGGTTCCATTGGCTAGGTGTGAGAGAGGACCTCAATGATCAAGGAAGATAGAGGCTCTGAATACTTCTTAAGAGGTCACCCATCCCAGTACTCTTCCCCCTAGAGCTTGCTTAACTGGCAATCTCTTGCCACTAAGCTACACTCTTGTGGTGTTTGAAGAAGGGGAAAGACTAAGGTTAACATTACCTTGAACATGTTTTGGGCCCTCAAAGCTTCATTCTTTGCTTTCACAGCTTGTTTTGAAGCATTTTTCGGGTGAATTTTGGAGTCATTTTGGAGTACTTTCACACAGGCTCAAGAACAACACGAAGAGTGCTCTTTTGTACTTCTCTGACAACAAATATTCATCTTTGGGGCTGTGTTTTTAGCCATGCTAATAAATCTACAGGTTTCTTGAAATATTTTCAGATGTGGTAGGAGCAGCCACGATAAATTTATGTAGGTTTTTATGCAGGTTTTTGAGCCTAAAGAACAGAGTCGAAAAACACTTGTAGGTTTTATTGGTGAGTGTTTGAGCTGTGAATTCAGCCTTTCAGTGCCATTTTATTGCATATATTGAGCACATACACACTATGTATTCTTTTGTGGATATGGCTTATGTATGTTCATGTGGTCATTGATATAGCAATTATGTTTTTTGCATAAAGCCTTTTATGTTCGATAAAGAGGGTCATGGTGAGGTTTTCTGAACTGAGATACACCTAGATGTCGGGGCCTCTTTGGTGATGCTGGTAGAAAACTTACCCAACCTTGCCATAGGAGATGTATGATAGTTGTTCATAGGTGCTCGATAAGCCTAGTTGGCTTCTTTTGAGTAACTAATTATATGCAATGGAGCCAGTGATTCACTATGCATGTTAACATGTCTGTACTTGTAGTTTTATGAGATTTTGACACTATTCATATGCTCATTTTGCAGAGGATACTCTGGAAAAATGTTTTGGTTTTTTCAACTATATAGTGGTTGATTTACCCCTTGATACACTTATTGGTGTGAGCACATTTATTCTCACATAATCCTTTTGGTTGGTCATTATTGTTCATTAATTCATTTTCTTGAGAATACTCTATTGAGTTTTTTCCTAGAATCTGACACTTGGTCATCCTTTTTAAGCCTTAGTGGTATTTGGACTCTTCCAGCTTCATTATCATTCTATTCAATTCTCTATCATCATGGCATCAGAGGTCTCTGGATGTCTACTAGGTCATGGTCTAGTGCCAGTGTTCCGAGGAAGAGCTATAACTTGTAGGGCAAAGACCATTTTGAGATCCAAAAATTTGATGGCACAAACTTTGCTCTATGGAAGAATCAGATTAAAGATGTGCTGATGCAGAGGAGGCAATGGAAGCCAGTAAATGGAATCTCAAAGAAGCTTGCTGACATGGAAGAAGATAATTGGGATGAGTTGGATGAAATGGCCAGGTGTACCATCCGATTCCACCTGGAAGATAATGTTTACTTTATAGTATTGGAATGTGAAAGTGCAAATGAGCTTTGGAAGAATTTATGCAATACATATGAAAAAGAAACGGCATCAAATGAATTGTATCTAATGAGAAAGTTATATGAACATTGCATGAAGGACACAAATAGTGTTGCTACTCATCTAAATGAGTGTGATGCTATATTCTCCTAGTTATAGGATCAAAATATGGAGAATCCCACAAGATATTCCTTCTATTTATGGAGGACAAGAGGATGCCCACTCAAGTGAACAATTAGACAATTAGACTTTGAGTCTAATTCCCTACAAGAACTACCTCATTTCATGGGACCATGGGAGGCAAACTCTACCTGCATGAAAGCACCCACGATCATGATAAATAACAAAGAACCAGTCATACCTAGGAATACAGAGGTAGTAAAGAACACTAAAGTGTAATACAATCTCACTTTACAGGAGCAACTCAATAGGTTAAACATGAATTGTGGAAACACATAGTTAATCATGTACATGAAGTAGCAAAAACTCATTCCCATGTAGGATCACATTGAACAGTGCCTGAAATACCCTTGGACAAGGTAGGACAAATTAGCAGAGGAGAAGGAGGGAACACCTAACTCCCTATCACTCATCAGGGTTACGCTATCTTGGACTCAGGCAAAGGAGTTGCACTTGCTACCACTTCCTTATGGAAGCATTGGGGCAAACCAACACTTAGGCCAATGAGAATGAAATTGCAAATTGATTATGTTCACATAGAGAGACCTTTAGGACTGCTAGAAGGGATAACTCTCACTACTTGTAGTGTATAGTTCAAGCATACTTTTGCTATATGTGACTTTAGCAAAAACCAAGCCTATGAGATGATTTTGGGAAGACCATTCATGAGATAGTTGCAAGTAGTACAAGATTGGGGAACCATTTCCTTGTATTTGCAACACTTAGGTGTTACAACGAAAGTCAATCTCAAGGAATACACTCATCGAGATGTGCTCCCTATATAGTGGAATCCCATCCATAGACCCATAGATGATACGGATTCAATGCACTCCATAGGATTAGGATCCTCATGGACGCATGAAGACACTCACTTATGGATGTGAAAAGTAGTAGTGGAAGAAGAGAAAAAGAAAATACTAGAGAGGTAGGTTTGAAGGAAACTCAAAGATCAATTTGAGACCCAGCCTATGCACCTACAACATTTCCAGACGAAGAGTTTGAACCTCATGGCTGGGCTGAAATTCTAGCCACAATGGATGTAGCCTTCAATGAAGAACAATGGACACAACATTGTGATGAAGATGGCTATGACATTTTGGTTTTCATGATAGAACCAATCCTATGTGATTCGATTATCAAATAGTGTGAGCCTAGTATGGAAGAACTTGAACAACCAAGTGATTCTGACCTAGAGTGAATCATTATGGATCCATTTTGCATCAGAAAAGGAATACTGAAGTAGAAGCTCATCCTCAAGGACAAGAAGAGCTTACGAATGGTGTGAGATTAACCACACAGGTAACCACCAAGAGTGAAGGCAGGAAAAGAAAGAAGAGAGAACTCCTAGTAGAAGAGGATTAATCTTTATTTCAGGTCCTTGAAAACTTTAAGAAGTATGAGATAGAAGATCGGAAAGTCATGATCAGAATGCCCAAACAAGAAGCACTCACAGGAGTGGCCTATGATAACAAAGAGATAAGTTAAAAGAATATTGTGACCATAGAAGAAGGTAAAGAGCGATGCACCTACATAGGACATGACTTGAATGAAGAAGAGGAAAGAGAGTTCATTGACGTATAAAGAGAATACAAAGATGTGTTGGCATGGAGCTATAAGGTCCTAAAAGGTCTAGACCCTGACATATGCTTGCATACAATCCCCATGACAGTAGAAGCCAAACCCTCTAAGCAGAATCCATACACATATACTGACAATTATGCTACTAAGATTAATGAAGAGATAGATCGGTTGGTAGAAGGTAGATTTATCTATGAAATTGAGCACATTGAATGGATTTCTCCATCGTAGTGGTGCCTAAAAAGAATGGCAAGTTCATGTTTGCATTAACTTGAAGAAGGTTAATGCAGCCACCATTAGAATTTGTAATGTGCTTCTTATCCTTGAGCATCTATTAGAAAGAGTGGCAGGTAAGGAAGTCTATAGCTTCCTTGATGAATTCTCTCATTACAATCAGGTGGCCATTGCCCCAGAAGACCAGCACAAGATGGCTTTTGCCACTGAGTGGGGCATATTCTCTTTTTGGGTAATGCCATTTGAGCTCACCAATGCACCAGCTACCTTTCAAAGGCTGGTGTGTCATGTATTTAAAGAGTTCTTGCATAAAAATTTGGAAGTCTATGTTGATGACATATGTGCTCATTCCAACATTAGACAAACACATATACCTAAACTCACACAAATATTTGACAAATGTAGCGAATATCAGGTCTCACTGAACCCAAAAAAGTGTTTTTTTATGGTCACGCAAGGCAAGATTCTAGGACACATCGTGTTAGAGAATGGGATATCAATGGATGAGGATAAGGTTAGAGCTATTGCAAAGCTATCTAGGCCAAAAAATGTCAAGGAGGTACAAGCTTTCATGGGGCATTGTAGTTATTATTGATGTTTCATTCATATGTATGCAAGCATTGCAAAGTCTCTATACTCTATGTTGAGTAACTTTCAAAGGACAGAAGAATGCAAAAACTCCTTTAATGAGCTTAAGCGATGACTGTGTTTAGTACCAATCTTGACTACACTAGATTGGAACAAGCCATTCCATGTCCATGTGGGTGCATCCAATTACGCAATTGGATGTGTTCTAGCACAACCTACTGATGAAGGTAATATGGATCTTCCAATAGCTTATGCCAGTAGACAATTGAATGTGGCTGAATGCAATTTTACTACTATCGAGAGAGAAGGATTAGTCATGGTATATGCAGTTAAGAAGTTTAGAGATTATTTGCTGGAAAATAAGTTTAAATTTTTTATAGACCTTGTCAAGCATTATTATATCTAGTAAACAAACCATGAAATACTAGTGGATTAGTAAGATGTTGTTTATATATTTAGGTAGTGATGTGTGTGAGCACTCTAGGACCACCAGGGGACTTTTTTCCCTCTTTAGGAGTTTTTTCCCCCGACTTGTATATATGCCTATTGCCCTAAGGGGTTACTTATCTTTGTACATTCTAGTGGTAATACATCTAGTATTGTGTGTTGTGCTCCAAGCTTCTTCTTCTTCCTTGTGTTGTTCACATGCTTCTCCCGAAGTCTTAACTCCAACAATTGGTATCAGAGCAGGTCACCGCTTCATCTAGGGCATCGTCAATACCCCTCTAGTTATAGTCTTAGAATCGCACAAAAATTGGTGACATACTCAAGTTGATTAGGAGATCAAAACATCTTCACTTTGTGGTGCCGAAATTGCAATCTGAGCTTGTTTTGGCCTCCGAATGCACTATCAGAGTGCTTGTGCAAGCTATTTTATCTTTTTGTGCCAAAGATATTTACATGTTTTGGTTTGCCAGTATAAGCATCTCAAAGTCTGCTACAGGTTTAGCTGAACTCATGAGGATATCTCTGTTCAAATTTTTAAGATACAATCATTTTTTTGCATCATGGTATTTTAGTCAATGGCCATGGCTGAAGCAGTGATGTATTCCGTATGTTGGCTATTGAGGATAAGTTGGATGATACCAATTGCCCATTGTGGGCTTATGATGCAACATGTATTGGTTGCAAAAGGACTGTGGAACATTGTGTAGGGTGTTAACAAACATCCTATTACACCTGCAAATACAGGTATTGAAGTTGATCCAGATGGCATTGAAGATGCTGATGTTCTTTAGATTCCTGTTTGTGTTGTGTTTTCTATTGCACCTACTATAGAGAGAATTTGTTGTGATGGTAGAGATGTTCAGGCACATGCATTGATAGCCTTGTCTGTCAAACATGCCATTATTCCTCACATTCACTCTTGCAGAACAGCTAAGGATGGTTGGAATACATTTACCACATTGTACTAGGCTAGGAATGAGGCTCATGTTGCTTACCTCCAAAAATAGTTGGAGAGTGAGCATATGAATGAAGGTGATTCTATGAACAGTTTTCTAACAAGGATCAAAGATTTGAAGGAGTAGTTAATTTGTGTTGATGAAGTCTTGCCTGACAGTTCACTTGTGCAGACTGTCCTGAATGGTCTTCCTGATTCATACCAGAGTTTTGCGTCTACTCTTCGTTTGATGATGAAAGGAAATCCAAATGCCATGACATTTGAGGAGGTAGTTTTTGTTATGTTGCACAAAGGTCGGTCTAGGAAGAACAAGTCCATTATGCATGTTGTAGATCAAGCTTTCTTGGCTAGTCAGAAGGGCAAAGGTGAATGGAACTCTTCTATTAGTAAGCATAAATCTACCAATTCTGCTTAATCGAAGAAAGATGATAGAGAAGACAGGAAAACAGAAAAGCAAAAGAAAATTTTGCAAGTACTGTAAACCAAATGATCATGTCATAAAGAATGGTCCAAAACTGGCTGCAAAAGTGGAAAAGAAAAAAGAGGCTAGAATGGTTGTTGCAGAGGCCTCTACACCGAAAATAGAGTCTACTAATCTAGTGCAAAATGAAGAATGGGTGTTTACTACTGTTTGTAGTTTTGACCCATCTTCTTCTGAATAGTGTATGTCTACAGTAGAATTAGATGTTTTCTAGTACTTTGATAGTGGGGCAACCAAACATATTACCTCACATCACAGTTTCTTCACTTCACTTGAGCTTGCCCCTACAGGGAATACTATCACATGTGCCAACAGCTCCTATTATCCTATCATGTGAGTTGGTAAGATCATTCTGACTACTGCTGATGGTAGTTCTTTCACTTTGCCAGATTCTTTGTTTGTGCCAGGGATCAAGAAAAATATGTTATCACTTTCAGCTTTAGCTAAGATTGGCTTAATTGTGAAATATGTTGATGACGGATGTATAGTTCATGGTTTGTCAAATGGCGATGTGATTATTGCTTCTGGCATTTTATGTCATGGGTTGTATAAGCTCATAGACTATGAAAAATCTATGAATGATTCAGCATGTGTAGTACATGATTCTCTCTATGTCAGATGCAAAGCCTTGGCATGCATGCTTTGGTCATCTGAATTTTGCTAGTTTGCTATGCCTGCAGAAATCTAAAATGGTGTCCTCTTTGCCCAAACTTGAGGCACCCGGTAAACATGTTTGTGAAGGATCTATTTTGGGCACAATACAACGTTCCTCCTTTACAAAAGATGGTTCAGCTCGAGCTACTCAAAAATTTTGTAGTTTGTTCACAGTGGTGTATGTGGTCCTATGCAGACACCCTCTTTTGGAAACTATCTTTACTTCATGATTTTCATCGATGTTTTTTCCCAAGCATGCATGGGTATATCCATTGAAGGCAAAGTCCGAAGTGTTTATGTGCTTCAAAGAGCTTTTGGTTTGGCTAAAAATATGTCAACATATAAATGGGCAGCCTCCATTGTGATCGAGGGGAGGAATATATGTCTTCTGACCTTAATGCATTTTTGATTGAACGTGGGATAAAACATCAATGTATAGTGTCATATACACCTCAACAAAATGGAGTTGCTGAATGGAAGAACAGGTCACTCATGGAGATGGCGAAGTGTATGGTCAAGAGTCAGGCTTTACCACAAAGTTTATGGCTTGAAGTTGTCATGTGTGCAACATATGTACTTAATAGGTGTCCCACTAAAGCATTGCAATCTATCACTCCATATGAGGCTTGCCATGGTTGCAAGGCATATGTTGCTCACCTGTGTGTTTTTGGTTGTTTGGCATATGAATTAGTGCCTGAACAACGACGCAAAAAATTGGATGATAAAGTAGTGAAATGTATTTTTGTTGGGTGTAGTTCTGAAAGCAAAGGCTATCGTCTGTATCATCCATAGACTAAATGCATTTTGGTTAGCCGTGATGTTGTTTTTGTGGAAGATGCTATTCAACCTTTACTTTCATGTATGAAGGAGACATCTGTTAGCTCCAAAGACATGTATGATACTTTGCTGCCTCTTTTTAAAGGTGGAGAGTCTACTGCAGGTCCTAATGAGGCAACTTCTCAACCTTTATAGGTTTTGTGTGATGATGCAGATCATTCCATTTCTGATGGAGATTTGCGTGATGCAATTGTTGATGAGAGAGCTGATATTGAGGAGGCAAAAACTATGCCAAAATGGCTAGTGAAGACTTTGTGTGATAGCAAATTAGATGCACCCTTCTCATATTGTACTTTTTGAGGCTCTCATGGTGCCTCTTTTGCATCAAATTGCTATGCTATGGTTGCCTCTAGTCTCTATGATGAGATTGAGGCCTTTCCATTTGATGAAGCACAAAATTTTGAACATTGGATGGCTGCAATGCAATCTAAATATGATGCTATCATGAAAACGGTACCTGGTCTTTATGTGACTTGCCTCCTAGCAAGAAGGCCATTTTCACTAAGTGGGTTTACAAGCTGAAGCGTAAGCCTGATGGAAAAGTTGACATGTATAAGGCTAGGCTTGTTGCAAAGGGTTATGTGTAGGAAAGAGGCATTGATTTTGATGAGATTTTTGCACCTACATGCCGAATTACTATTGTTCATAGCATCTGTGCACTTGCAACTCATCATGGTTGGAATGTACATCAGGTCGACAGCATGATAACTAGGTGTGCAGGTTAAAGAAGGCATTATATGGTTTAAAGCAAGCACCACATTCTTGGTATGAAAAGATACATGCCTATGTGATTGCACATGGTTTTGAGAACAGTCCAACTGAAAGCACCTTATATGTTAAGCGTGCTAATGATGTACTTCTCATCATTGTTGTGTATGTTGATGACATGCTGGTCACTGGTCCTCATGAGAAGCATATTGCTGATTTTAAGGCTGATTTGCATGCCTCATTTGAGATGTTTGATTTGGGGCATTTGCGTCATTATTTGGGCCTTCAACTTATGCATGTTGATGGTGGAATGTCTTTGTGTCAAACAAAATATATTGACACATTCTTGCAGCATTTTGGCCTTGAAGACTGTAAAACTATTGCCACTCCTATGGAGACCAGTTTTTGATTGAGTCTTCATGATGCTGGAGATGCATTTGATGTTGTTCTCTATCAGCAAGATATTGGATGCTTGATTTACTTATGCATTAATCGGCCAAATATTCAATTTGTTGTCTCACAGATGAGCAGATTTATGCATTGCCAAGGTGTCAAGCATTGGCAGGTGGTTAAGTGCATCTTTCACTACTTGAGTGGTACCCGACTACTTGGATTGTTTTATCCCCAGGGGGGATCACTATCGCTTGCTATGACGCTCGTGTGTCCACTAGTGGCTTTTCCTTCATGCTGGGTAGCTCATGTATATCTTGGTTGAGCAAGAATCAGCCTATTGTGGCCACTTCCAATTGTGAGGCTGATTATAGGGCAGCTTTCACAACGACTCTCGAGTGTGTGGATCAGATGCTTTATGGATGATTTGGGTGTTGGTCAGTCTTCTGCCACCACCATCTGCACTGACAGTCAGAGCGCATTGGCAGTTGCAAAGAACCCTGTGTTCCATGCTCGCACTCAGCACATTGAGGTGCATTATCATTATGTTAGGGAGAGGTTCTCTACTGAAGAAATTAGCTTGGCATATGTGCCCAGGTAGGAGAATATTGCGACCTTTTCATGAAGTCTCTACCTAGGGATTTTTGCAAAGATTTGGGCTTACTTCCTTTTGTGGATTGATTCCACATAGCTTGGCACTTCCTTATACATGAGCACCAACTCCTTATTCATTGCATCACTCCTAAGTGGGATTTGTTGATATATTTATGTTGTGATGTGTGTGAAGACTCTAGGGCTACCCGAGAACTTTTTTCCCTATTTAAGAGGTTTTTTCCCCGGCTTGTATATATGCATATTGCCTTAACAAGTTACTTATCTTTGTAGATTCTAATGGTAATACATTCAGTATTGTGTGTTGTACTCCAAGCTTCTTCTTCTTCTTTATGCTATTCGTGTGCTTCCATAGACGTCTAACTCCAATAGACGGTTCCCCTTACTAATGGAATATGACTTTGAAGTTGTGGTTACGAAAGGTAGGACTCACCTTAGGGCAGATCACCTTTCTAGAATAACTTCAGGAGAGTCCTTGGATACGCAAGGGTGAACAACCCACTACTTTGGAGACCAGACCCCAAAGATGCACCAAACAAACTACTCAATCAAGGAATACAATGAAGGAATATCCTAGGCATCAATCAAACCGAACCATTTCTATTTGGGTCCCAAAGCCGTTGATGAAGGTTGAACCCAATGTTGGACAAATCTGGGTGCCCAAGTCCTGTTTCCAAGCCCAAATAGCTTCACATAGGTTCGAAAACTTGAATCACCTCTCAGAGATACTCACATCACAAATTTCATGGCAAACATGTGTATTCAACACCTTCACATTTTTTATCACACCTAGGATCATCTAGAAATGGGTACCCAAAAAGTCCCAAATCCAAGATGATCTATTCGAGCAACTCATCACTGCTAAAAGATGTAATCCCACGCTAAAAGTTTGGTGAATTAAACCTTGTACCAAACCCCCTGACCAAATTTTGTAAATCAATTTGCACTAAAGTAGATGCATTATGAGTACAATGCACATACAAAGTATGCAGTTGTGGAAGAATAGGAAGCTATTAAAGTTAAAGGATATGGCGGCACTTACACCCAATTTTTCCATCCCTCTTTGACTATGCATGCAACACTTTGCATTTTCAAGACAAGATAGATTCACTCAGCCACACAAAAAAATCTAGTTTAGACTTTATCTGGTAGAGACAGGATCACTAACCATTAAATATCATGTGTGGATTATAGAGTAGTTGTATATGGCTAATAAAAGACGGTCTAGGAATTTAGTGATGAATGGTTGTTCTGCAATCACTCCTGTAATGTACAGGTGTTTAGCATATGATGTGACCATCAAGTGCACACTGACCTAGTCAGAATCACAACTATTTCAAGGACGCAAAGCTTCAACACACCAATCCAAGAGAATGAGGGGCACTATTCCATGTGTCCAAACACGAAAAGTTCTTACGACCTCGGAGCTCTCACCACGAGGGGAAGCCATAGCACCTCCCTTTACAATTCAAATTCCCTGATTTAACTCTAGAGACACATCAAAAGCTGATCCCTCTGCACCCCTTGTACCTTTGGAGTTTGAATTCGATACTACTGGAGACATTGAGGTGATGAGTACCTTCAATTTTGAATCTTTTTTGCAAACCACTCAACTATCGGATGTAGAATTCTTTTTTCATGTAGAAGGACCTGGCACCTCCATGCAAAGAAGGGATAGATCAACAAAAGGCCGCCATGTCCATTGGGAAGACAACTAGCAAAGGACCCTATCTTAGCAATTAGAAAGGTTAGAGGGGGAAGAAGAAGAAGAAGAAGAAAGAGAAGAAGAATAAACTACCGAAGGCTCAACCTATATTGCAGAACTTCATAGATTTTACCAAATCATGGAAAGGATGTGAGCACAATAGTTACTTTCTGAACAGAGCAGCAGAGTGCTCATGGCCCCGCTCTTGGAAGAGGTAGGTGTCAACTCTAAATTCAGTGAAACTCTACTATTGCTCGCAAAAACCTATGGTGTAGAGGAAGCCATAAGATCCACACTACAGAGGCCTCTTGCCCAATATGATACATGCAGATTCCAAACAGGACCAAGGTGCAGCAAAAACATTCAGATCCCCATCACCACTGTCGAGGCAACTACTACGGTAATCAAACCAATCAAGACAGCATCCCAAACAATTGGAACTCCTGGACATGAAACAAAGGTCCTCCATGAAGATACAAGAGAGCCCCTACCTCTGACACCTCCACCATCATCCTCTCACATCGGGGTTTTAAATACTACTCCTACCATCAATACCCGAGAGCAACCCTTCATCTTTTGCAGCCCCACTTCTAGTTCAACCCTATTTTCTTCTTTTGATAACCCCTTGTATCATACCACCACTTTTACATCAGAACCCCTCATTGATCTTGCCGTGGGACATCCTGCCTCTACAACCTCAGTCATAGGATACCTAGACATATCCATTTTTCTAGGATTCCCTATCACTGAACCCCCTTCCATGGCATTCCCACCTCTAATATCTTACTTTGCACCCGCCATCCCACCAGTCCTTCAACCCGCCCATGATTTCCTTTCCAAACTGGTTCAACCCACCACCCAAACCTCCTTGTTGGCCCCAATCCCAACACCAACACCACAATTATTCACCACCACCTCACACACACCACCTACTATTCTGTTGTATATGGTAGACACCACACTCACCTCCACGCCCGATAGCATTGACATTTCACCACCCACAGAACCTCCCCCTCCCCCCATGTTTCCACCATCCCCCATTCCCCCACCACCAACTTCACCCGCACACACCTCTCTATTAGAAAAATCATTCACACTCCCTATCCCCCATTCCCTTTCCCTTGCATCGACCAATGTGCAAACTAGATCTTCATCTATAGATATTGCATTTAATACTATCATTCAATGTATGATGCAACTTTGGACAGGATACCAACAACTAGAGGCACACCATAGGACATTGCAGGATCGCTCTACAGAATTACAGCTATGGATAATAACACTTGAGGAAGACAACAAAAGTCTACAAATGCAGTTTCATATGTTACATGAAGCCCATAGCATATAAAAGGCAAAGTTTTAGAACATAGACCAAGAACCCATGCAACAAGTTGAAGGTCATCTACGAACATAGAGAATGCAACTCTAAACTCCAATGTGTTGAAATTTATGGAACATGTGCAAGATCCAATTGTGAGGCTTCGCACATAATCACCTCTCACTTATTACCGCTTCATCATTTATGTATTTTTTGTAAGCTCAAAATGAAGCTAGCCCTTGAAAATGTAAAGCCTACACTCATAACCTTAGAGGAGAGTGTTAAAATAAAAAGGGAAAATGTATTTATGGCTTTTATAAAAGCCAAAATATATTTAGAGAGATGGAATATTGAAAAAATTCGTGCCCTTATCCATATGGAGTGATTTGGAGCACCAAAGATCACCCAAGGAAATGGAAGGACAAAGGACAAGAAGTGGAAGGTCAAGAGGTGAGAGAAGATGCAAGGGTAGGTGAAAAGTCCCATGCCCATACCTCTATATATACAAGTCATTTGAATGTTGAAACTTGTTGAGATGACAAGGAGATGGTGTAGAAGCATATGCTAGTCATTATCTCACCAATGGATATCAGAAGGTACTGCATATGTATGCTACAATGCATAAAGGTATTCCAGCTCCATACCTTTTCTATACACAACCACCTTGTGAAGCTGATATCTCTCTATATACTTATCCATTTAACACATATCATATCTTGTTAGAAAGCTTATCTCTCATACTCTGTGTATTACAAATATCTCTATCAGATGATTCTCTAGGAGTGACTGGGAATGTTTCTTGTGAACCTCATTTTTTTGCATAACTTGAGATGATAGGTAGTCTATCTTTGAATAGTTAGTTGCCTAGTCAAATGAACTCTAAATGGAGTGTTCTTTAGCTTGTTAGAAATCTAAAAGAGTCTATTATGCATGGACCAAGTCTTAGAGCCATTGGATATCTGCATTGTGACTAAATCAGGTTTTACTAAGCATGTGTCTTATAGGTTAGATTCTAGAAGAGGTTCTCTAACTTCCGTTGCGTGTATTGGAGTTTATTGGAGTGAAATTTCTCCACATTTTGGTATCACAGCTTTGGTTGCACAGCATTGGGAGTGAAGCTCATGGATCTACAAAGAGATCTTGAAGAAGATGCAGAGATGTCAAAGGATGGCATGGAGCTATGAGCTCATGGAGTATGCAACACTCATGTGCTATGGAGATGAAGCTTTTGTATGTAAGAAAAATTTGTTTCTTTATGTTATTTGAAGTGATACACAATCTTTTCCTACTCTCTATTACATTCTTGATCATTGAGGCATGCTATAAGTGATGCTAATCACTTTGTTGAAGATTTATGAGAAGCCTATACAAGAAGATGAAGACTCAAGCAAAGAATCTTGCATGAGCAACTACATATAGTTGTATATGAACATTGTATGCATTTTTGAGATATTTCACTAAATTGAATGAAGTGAAAGTTTTGATTATGTACATGGCTAAAGGATTAAGCTTTTATGTAATCTTGATGATAGCATTATATGCTTATGCAATGAAGATGCTTATGTATGCATGCATGTGAAGTTATGCTCAAATTGTATGACAACTGTGAATAGCAATGCTTAGGCTGAATATAAAGTGAATTTAAAGTTCAGGATTGACGTCTAGGATGCAAGAATGTATGCTTATGAGGTCAAAGATAATATATACACATGTTTGATGATGTGTGGATGAGTAATAGGCTATTTTTTAAAGCATATTTAAGCTGAAATTCTCAGGGTCACATAGCCATATTAATTGGCATAAAGTAAGCTGAATATGTGCTCAAATGATTGGTGATTTGAATACATGCTTATGTGAATGTGTTAGCATGATATGAAGCTTTAAAGGTTGGTCACGTTCAGCCATAAATGAGCTCAAAGCACATGTGTTTGGATGCCATGAAAATTGGTAAGATGCAAGGCTGCTATGTATGAATTTGTGGATATTTCTTGTTGTGGATAAAACCCATTGAGGTGAATTTGCCAAAGAAAATATGTATGCTTATGTTATGATAACTAAAAGCATTTGATCTTTGAGTTTAGATACATCATGTGAATGCAATGCTCCTATTCACACAAGCCCAATAAAAGGTGGGAAAAGCTTGGATGAAGCTAGGACACAAAGCTTGGATGAAGCTAGGATACAAAGCTTGGAGCCAAGGTGAAGGAAGAAGCCCAAGCTACATGTTTGTCAAATACTTGAAGTTTTTGAAGACTTGAAGATTGAACCCAAGCTGAAGGTGGACAAGTGTGAAGCTTAGGATTCAGCTTCCCAACAAAGGAGGAGTAGAAGACTCCAAAGAAGGGATGCAATGAAATGTTGAAGATTCAACAAGGATTTGAAGACACTCCCCAAGGTTCAAGGAGCACAAGTAAGTGCCAAAGTAGAGGGAAGAGTCACTCATGAGAAGTGTGACGACATGGCTGAAGTTGATTGAGATAAATGAAGGTAAAAAAAGTGCATTTGCAAATCTAAAGGCTAATGTAAATTGTTGAGAAAACAATCCACATTGTGTGTGGTGGTAAGTTCTTGTTGGGATAGATGGATGGACACTCCAAGTGATGAGTAGGTACTACCAAATCCTGCTTAGTACCAGCCCTTTGTGACTCCATAGTTGATAGGTGGGCCCTCTTAGCTTTCCAAAGGCACTATACAAGTGCCTATGTACTTTGGAAATGATGTATGAAAAGATTGAATCAAAACAGACTACTTCGAAATAGAAGAATCAATGAAAACCTTCTATTTTTTATCATACACATGTTGCTTGTAATGCTCAGTGCTACCAATATAGTAGGAATTAGAAAAATTCCTTTTAGAGGTATCTAATTAGCTTAGTAAGCTAATGATTCCAAGTGAAATCACTTGAAATGATGCACTATACATAGAGCAATCAATTTAACAAATAAATCATTACCCTCGATTTTTTAGGACCTCTATAGAGTTTGACCAGTGAGTGCTTCGACATGTTTTTCTCCAAATTGGCTGAATGGATTTGCTTCAAAATTTGTTAGCATGTAGATAACTTGGAGCTGATTCCAAAAGCTATAGATCATTGAAAATGGTGAAGAATTGGCTGAGATATGAGTAGCACAAGTTGACAGTTAGGAATGACTATAATAGAGAGATCATAGATGAACAATGTAGATGTATTGTATTAATGAACTATGTTGTACAAGATCATAGGCTTGATAATCATAGCCTTATGATGGAGAATAGTGTAGGCTACAATGTAGGCCTTACACTCTTACACAATGACTATGGAGAACTCGGGAAGTGACTCCTTCTAACCGTGACTTTTTCAAGTGACTTTATATAAGAGTTACATTCAAATTTAAATTTGAATTCAACTTTTGGCTCTCTCTAAAAAGTGATCCTTCAATCTAGGAAATATTCACTTAATGAAGTAGTTACTTTTCTAACTAACAAGTCCACGAGTTTTTGGTAGGTGATTACAAATGTTCTCAAGTAAAAAAAAAAGGAATGACTTGTACAAATGGTAAAGATGAAACTCTTCCTAGCAATGGTTTCCATGGAGCTTCATATGTGTATGAACTTCAAGCCCAATGTGTGGGCTTGGACTTTGCACCAACAGCTCCCCCTCAAGCCAAAAATTTTGGCTTGGTCTACATCTTCAATCTTCATGAATATCCTGCAATCCAATCATTGATTTAAACCTCCAAAGTTTTGTACCATCTAATGCTTTAGCCAACAAATCTGCACATTGCATATTAGTTGATACATATGCCAACTAAATATCCTTGCTCAATAGCTTCTCTCTCACATAATAATAGTGGACCTCTATATGCTTGGTCCTAGCATGATAAATAGGATTTGCTGCAAGATGTAATGAGCTTTTATTGTCTCCAAAAATCATTGGAGATGTAGTATGCAATCCTAATTCTGTATACAATAATTTGATCCATATGGCCTCTTGAGTAGCATTGGTCAATCCTCTATACTCTGCCTCTATAGAAGATAAAGCAACAGTAGGTTGCTTCTTTGATGACCATGATATTGGCTTATCACCTGCAAGTATCCTGAGGTACTCCTCCTATCATCTTTGCATCCTGCCCAATCTGCATCTAAATAGATCTTAATGTCCAAGTCTGATGTATAAGGGAAATACAAACCATGATGTTGAGTACCCTTAAGGTACTTCAAGATCCTTTTGGCAACCTCCAAGTGAGGTGCCCTAGGCTTGTGCATAAACTAACTTAGCACACTTACTCCATAAGCAATGTCAATCCTTGTCAAGGTAGCATAGTTCAAACTTCCCACTATGCTTTGGTAACCTGCAATGTTTTCAAGTACATCACCTTCATGAGAACTTAATTTTAGGTTTACCTCCATTGGAGTACTTGCAACTTTGGCATCCTGCAAATGAAACTTCTTCAACATATCATGTATATACTTTCTCTGAGTAATGTAAATTCCAGAGTTAGTATAGACTAACTCAAGTCCAAGAAAATATTTTATTGATCCAAAGTCACTAATTTTGAACTCCTTCATCATCTGATTCTTGATCTTTTTGATGCCATTAGCATCATTACTTGTAAGTATGATATCATCAACATATACACATAGGTATATTACCTCTGAATTACTTCTCTTGATGAATAGAGAAGTATGTGCTTTACTCATGACAAAACCTTGATCCTGAAGGTATGTGGTCAACCTATGGTTCCATGCCCTAGGTGCCTGCTTCAATCCATAAAGAGCTTTGTTCAATTTACATACATATGTTACCTTGTTTGGGTCCTCATAGCCAAGAGGATGAGACACACCTCCTCTGAAATCTAGCCATTTAGAAATGCATTTTTTACATCCAATTGATACATGTTCCAATTCTTTGATGCAGCCACACTTACCAATACCCTGATGGTTGGCATTTTGGCCACAGGTGAGAAAGTTTCTTCATAATCAGTTCCTTGGGTTTGTGCAAAACCCTTAGCCACAAGTCTAGCTTTGTACCTGCTTATTGATCCAGAATTCCTTTTGATCTTATAGATCCATCTAGAACCAATTACCTTCATAGAATCCTTCTTTTGTACTAGTTCCCAACTATCACTCTCCTTGAATGCTTCAATTTCCTAATCCATAGCTTCTTTCCATTCTGCCTTAGTCTTTGCCTCTTCATATGATGTTGGTTCTTCAATTGACAAAATCTTTTGCAAGATAAACATAGTGCTTAGTAACTCGGGAAGTGTCATACCCATATCTAATTGGCTTCTTGCTCTCCCTTTGTGATCTTCTGATTGCTTGGTTGGATGATTTAGGTATATCCTCCAATTTCTTCATCTTGAGTTTGCCTTTGGACTTCCATGCTTTAAACTCTTCAAGGTTGATGATGTCCTCATCATCTGAATTGATGTCTCCATTCTAAGTAGGCTCCTCTTTAGTAAGACTTGGAAACTCCTCTTCCAAGTCATAAGGTAGTTTTACTTTCCTGCATTCACTATAAAACCAAGTGTCATTTTCATCAAAGACAACATCTCTAGTGACCATGAATCCCTTGTTTGAAGGATTCTAGAACCTGTATCCTTTCTGATTATAGATCATACCCTATGAAGATACACTTCTTTGGCTTAGGGTCTAGCTTACCTCTTATCTGAGAATGGATATGCATATAAGCTACACATCCAAAGATCCTACAATGATCAAGTGAAGGTCTTCTACCATGCCATGCTTCATATGGGGTCATCCCATCAAGAGATTTGGATGGAAACCTATTTACAAGATAAGTGGCAGTGGATACACCCTCTGCCCATAAGTAGTTAGGTAATTTTTTCTCATTTAACATTGACCTAGTTGTTTCAACAATTAACCTATTTCTCCTCTCTGCCACCCCATTTTTCTCAGGGGTATACCTTGTTGTGATTTCTCTTTTGATTCCTTTGTTCTGCAAGAATGCATCAAAATCTTTTGAGAAGTACTCACCTCCTCCATCTGATCTTAGTCTTTTTAGGTTTCTCCCTGTTTGGTTTGCAACAAGTGCAAGATATTTTTTAAAGCGACTGAATACTTCATCTTTGTGCTTCATAAAGTTCAATACAGTCCACCTACTGTAATCATCAATGAAAGACACATAATACCTTGATCCAGAGATCGACGGATCCTTACTTGGTCCCCATACATCTGTATGGACAAGCTCTAGGTAGACCTCATGCATGTAGCCTTTCCTTGAGAAGGGTAACCTGTGAGACATTCCAAACTGACAAGCACCACATTTATAAATCATGTGTTGCTTGGATACATTAGGTATCCCAAGCACACATTGGTCTTTGCATATTTGTTTCAAGGTTCTTTCACCTAGATGCCCTAATCTTTTATGCCAAATTTCAAGCTCTGATAATGTTTTATCTTTATAACTATAAAGTGCAATGTTCCTTGTATCCTCAAGTTCAAAAGTGAATAATGTACCTGAATTTTCTCCTTTGGCAATTCTCTTGAACCAATTCTGGGGATCCTCCACAAATGCTCCATATTGGTTGAATCTAACCTGCAAGCCCTTTTCCACAATTTTTCCAACACTCATCAAATTCTTGCTAATAGTTGGTACATATAGAACCCTGGTCAACAGATTCTTGTTTCCATCAGAGGTCTTACCATTCCCTACTTTAATCACTGAGTGCTTGGTGTCATCACTTGTTTGTACCTAATGCTTACCTTTTCGTTCTTCAAGGTCACAGAGAAGAGCTACATTGCCTGTCACATGGTTTGAGCATCCTAAGTCAATGTAGAAAAGGTGTTCATCATTTGTACCTGGTTTTGAAGTCATGTTCATGATTAGAAGAGAATCTTCTTGCGCCTCTGTGTAGTTGTTGTACCTTGATTTGTAGCCTCCTTGATAGTTGCTATTGTAATTGTTGTTGTTGTTGTTGTTGTATCCTTGATGGTGATTGAATCTTCCTCTTGATTGCGTATATCCACCTCTTTGATATCCTCTAACTCTCTGATTCTTGAAGTTCCTGAAACACTCATCTGTAGTATGATTTGATAATCCACAAATGTTGCATGGTGAGGAGTTATAAGGTCTCCCCCTACCTTGCTTACCTCCTCTGCCCCTTCCTCTTGAGGTTCTACCTCTCCCTGCATAGTCGGCTTGGGAGGTAGTTCCTTCATCTTCTACCTTCTTGTTCTTCCCTTTCTCTTTAGACTTATTTTTATCAATGTATAGGACAGAAAATCTATTACCTCTTGATGAATCTTTATTCTTGTTGAGCTTGGCTTCATGGTTAAATAGTTGCCCCATGAGTGTGGTAAGGTTTGGAATCTGCATGTCCATGTATAAGTCCATGGCAGTTGTGAAGCTCTCCCATTTGTCATCAGCTTTAATACCATTGATTACTTGCCTTAAAATCTGCTCTTCTTCAATTTCTTCTCCTATGCTTGCCAATTGATCTGCTACATCTTTGACTTTGGTCACATACTCTGTGATACCTTGCTTAAGTTTCTTTCTTTGAGTGGTGAACTCAATCCATAGTTGGTTCTTCATGGCCCTTGTGTTGGAAGACAAATAAGAAGACAATGTTTCCCAAGTCTCTTGGGATGTCTTATAGTTCCTAATATGTGGAAGAAGAAAATCAAAGATTGAGTTAAGTAAGTAGGACCTTGCTAATGCATCCTTGGCACACCATGTGTTGAGTCTTTCATGCTCCTCTCTTGTAGGTTGTCCTTTGCTTCTGAATATAGGCATCTCCTCATCTCCTGAGATGTATCCATAAAGGCTCCTTCCTTGTAAGTATGTCTTCATCCTTAAAGACCATGCTTGATAGTTATTCCTGTCCAATTTATCAATGAAAGAATGAAAACCATCTCCCATTTTACCTTAGCTTTGCTCTGATACCACTGTTGGGATAGATGGATGGACACTCCAAGTGATGAGTAGGTACTACCAAATCCTGCCTAGTACCAGTCCTTTGTGACTTCAGAGTTGATATGGGGGCCCTCTTAGCTTCCCAAAGGCACTATACAAGTGCCTATGTACTTTGGAAATGATGCATGAAAAGATTGAATCAAAACAGACTACTTCCAAATAGAAGAATCAATGAGAACCTTCTATTTTTTATCATAGACCTGCTACTTGTAATGCTCAGTGCTACCAATACAGTAGGAATTAGAAAAATTTCTTTTAGAGGTATCTAATTAGCTTAGTAAGCTAATGATTCCAAGTGAAATCACTTGATATGATGCACTATACACAGAGCAATCAGTTTAACAAATAAATCATTACCCTCGATTTTTTAGGACCTTTGTAGAGTTTGACCAGTGAGTGCTTTGACGTGCTTTTCTCCAAATTGGCTGAATGGATTTGCTTCAAAAATTGTCAGCATGTAGATAACTTGGAGTTGATTCCAAGAAGCTATAGATCATTGAAAATGGGGAAGAGTTGACTCAGATATGAGTAGCACAAGTTGACAATTAGGAATGACTATAACAGAGAGATCATAGATGAACAATGTAGATGTATTATATTAATGAACAATGTTGTACAAGATCATAGGATTGATATTATAGCCTTATGATGGAGAATAGTGTAGGCTACAATGTAGGCCTTACACTCTTACACAATGACTATGGAAAACTTGGGAAGTGACTCCTTCTAACAGCAACTTTTTCAAGTGACTTTATATAAGAGTTACATTCAAATTTGAATTTGAATTCAACTTTTGGCTCTCTCTAAAAAGTGATCCTTCAATCTAGGAAATACTCCCTCAATGAAGTAGTTACTTTTCTAACTAACAAGTCCACGAGTTTTTGGTAGGTGATTACAAATATTCTCAAGTCAAAAAAAAGGAATGACTTTTACAAATGGTAAAGATGAAACTCTTCCTAGCAATGGTTTGCATGGAGCTTCATATGTGTATGAACTTCAAGCCAAATGTGTGGGCTTGGACTTTGCACCAACAGTTCCAAGCATAAATCATGTGAATGTATTGTCAAAGGATGAGGCTAGTAAGACCACCAAAAGTGAGTGGCAAGCCAATGTAAAGACAAGTAAAACCATCCCAAGAGGAATGAAAAGTCTATGTGAGGCAAGTGAGACCATCACAAGAGGAGTGGCAAGCCTATGTTAGGTGCAAGAATCACCATAGACCAAGTGAAGGTCTAGTGAAAGGTTGAGGCAAGTAAGACCACCCAAGAGGAGTGGCAAGCCTATGGCAAGTAAGCCCATTCAAAGAGGAATGGCAAGCCAATGTGAGGGAAAGTAAGACCATAGCAAGAGGAATGGCAACCCTTTTTTAGGTGCAAGAGGCACCATTGATCACATTCACAATTTCTTTTGTTTTCTTGTAGGTGATGAAGGAAGCTTGGAAGATGTGGAAGCTACAAATGCTTCAAATAAAAGGAACTCTTGAAAGATTTCATGTATGATCAGCCCATTGTTGATTTTGCAAGTCTAAAATCAGTCATGAAGAATGAAGAAAAGATTATGAATCAAGGGGGAGTTAGCTTGCAAGGATTGGAAGATCCAAAACAAGTCCAAAGAAGAGAAGGAGGAGCCAAACAAATTTCAGATTTTGAAGACTCAAAGGAAGAGTAAGAGCAGCCATCAAGACTAGGAGAAGCCACCACTATGGAAGGAGCATCTAAAAGGCAAGGAGCAGTCATACTGCACAAAAGAGTCATGAAGTTAGAAGAAACCATGACGACCATGACGACGTCAAAAGGAGATGCAAAGATTGCACCCAAAGACAAAATTAAAGATGATCCAAAGACAAAGGAGGATCAAAGAGAAGCATGCAAAGAAGAGAGAAACCATGAAGCCATGAAGGTATAAAAGTAAAGAGACATGCAAAGAGAGGACAACAAAGAAGATAGTGAAGCAACAAAGGTATATGAAGCCAAGGTGATCTCATATTATAAATGTATGTATGAAGCATGTTTCTTGATAGCTGTTGAAGAAGAGCTCTTGCTGAGAGCCAAAGAAGCAAAGCTAAAGCTGGAAAGAAGCCAAAAAAGCTTCAAAGCAAAGAAGAAGGATCACCAACCAATTAAACAAAGAGATACAAGGGCAATAGAAGCAAAAGACGAAGAGGAGAATTGGAGAGTAGCATGGACTCCCAATTGTAGCTTGAAGGGGAGTGTTGAAAATTATGGACCATGTGCAAGCTCAAATTGTGAGGCTTCGCACATAATCACCTTTCATTTATTACCTCTTCATCATTTATGTATTTTTTGAAAATGAAGCTAGCCCTTGAAAATGTAAAGCCTACACTCATAACCTTAGAGGAGTGTTAAAATAAAAAGGGAAAATATATTTATGGCTTATGTAAAAGCCAAAATATATTTAGAGAGATGGAATACTAAAAAAATTCGTGACCTTATCCATATGGAGTGATTTGGAGCACCAAAGATCACCCAAGGAAATGGAAGGACAAAGGACAAGAAGTGGAAAGTCAAGAGGTGAGAGAAGATGCAAGGGTAGGTGAAAAGTCCCATGCCCATACCTCTACATATACAAGTCATTTGAATGTGGAAAATTGTGGAGATGACAAGGAGATGGTGTAGAAGCATATGTTGGTCATTCTCTCACCAATGGATATCAGAACATACCTCATATGTATGCTACAATGCATGAAGGTATTCCAGTTGCATACCTTTTCTGTACACAGCCACCTTGTGAAGGTGATATCTCTCGATGTACTTATCCATTTAATGGATATCATATCTCGTTGGAAAGCTTATCTCTCATAATCTCTGTATCTAAAATATCTCCGTCAGATGATTCTCCACTAGTGACTGGGAACATTTCTTGTGAACCTCAGTCTTCTGCATAACCTAAGATGATAGGTAGTCTATCTTTGAACAGTTAGTTGCCTGGCCAAATGAGCTTTAAATGGAGTGTTCTTTAGCTTTTTAGAAACCTAAAAGAGTTTTCTATGTGTGTACCAAGCTTGAGAGCCATTGGATCTCTGCGTTGTGACTGAATCAGGTTTTAGTAATCATGTGTCTTACAAGGTAGATTCTAGAACAGGTTCTCTAACTTCCATTGCATGTATTGGAGTGTATTGGAGTGTATTGGAGTGAAATTTCTCCACACAATGCAAAATGGTGCAACTAAGAAGGCACCTCATAGTAGCTCATGAGGAGAATAGATGCTTGCAACTCCAAAATCAAGAAAATTTGGAAACAGCCATAGAGAGCACAACAAGGGCAACCATAAGTCCATCAAAGTCTCAAGCCTTGCCCTTTGAGAACATCAAAATTATCCTAGAAGATTATGCTAACCTGCTCGAAGCCCATGACAAATTATGAGAAGAACTGGATCATCTGTAGCAGCAAAGAAAGGCAGATACTACAGTTATCCCACAGACCACCATATCAACCTCTTTAATGATTACCGACTCAACAATGCTACTACAAAAACAAGTCACAGAACTACAAATGAGGCTATTACAATATGAAAGACCACCATCCCCATCGAAGGCCCCTATAGAAGAAGAAAGAGTCTCCATCCCAGTGGAACAAACATTTGAAGATGACTACAATCCACAACCCATTCTTGGTGGATGTATAACAAGAGAAAGCCAAGATACATTCGAAGCTCCACGACCCCCATGGTTAAAACTAGTGGAAGACATTGGGTGTACTCATGAAGATTGCACCGTGGTGCAAAATTAGGCCATGCAAATCATAGAAGAAATGGTGTTTCAATCCAGCTACCTTCAACTCTTGGCACCTAGATGACTCATCACGACATCTAAACTTTAGTACATGCCATATTTTGTATTTCTGTTGATTACAATGCCAAAATTAAGAGAGTCAGGGGGAAGACACCAACATTGGCGACACAATTCCAACTAGAGCACTTACCATCAACAACCCATAAAGGTAATATTTATCAACCAACAAGGCAGCAAAAACCCTTAGAAACTTACCCAGAACTGCTGTGAATGTCGAACCATGCACCACTACATCTTCTTTACAACCCATGTTATGGCCGAGTTCTAAGGTGTAGCTCTTGGAAAGCATTTTTCCTTTAAAGTACAGAACAATGCACACTACAAGGAATGGTTCAACTATCCATACATAGTGCCACTGCAGGGACCACCTTCCATTGCTTATATGATGGCCACTATATGTCACTGGATCCCTCGATTGAAGCCAATTCTAGATGTAGCGGCGCAGATAATGCTCAAAAGTCTTGATATGATGCAAATTGTTTTCAAGACCTTTTGTAATACATAGGCACCACAAGTAGCTCTAATGGGCTTTAAAAATGGTAATTATGATTTGTTCTATGACATGAGCATGACCCCAAGCATTAGAGTAGCTTATGCCTAGCACACCTGCATCAAATACCTCCCAGCATATTACAAATAAATGTTTGAAGAGTTCACTACAAGCTTTTGGGAGTATCACTCTGAGGTGTTTGCATCAAAACCAAAACACCTTCTTCACTTATTTGCATGTGAACAGGATATGTATTCAAAGTATTACATGATGTCATAGCCAAATATCCCCAATTTCATCAATTGGGATGCATTGCAACAAATCGGACAAAAGGAATAAGACTCTGAGAACATGTGTTGGCCACCGATGTCATCCAATATTACATCGACCACCCTACAGAACACATGTCTCTCAGGGGTGATAGATGCTAGAGAAGGAGAAGTGTTGATGTGCAAGCAATGGGAAGATAGAGCAGCTAAGCACAATCCAACAATAAGGCCTAATTATTTTTTTCACAAATTATTTCCAACCAAAAGTGATTTTCATCACCACATCAACATTGTAAATACCATTTTGGATAGTTCCAACTCCATTTTGTACAAGCCAAGGAGTCCTTGAGCTTGAGGAGTGCTAGAAGTACCTACATATCAAATTTCATAACTCCACTTGAGCCCTCAAATAATCCCTGGAACCTAATTTTTAACTAGGTCAGACACTAGGTTTGGACAAGACCAAAAGCTAGTCAAAAATTATAAAAAAATCTAGAGAGCTGATTTTTGGGGTTAGCTTGTTAGAGAATAAAGAGCTCATTTTTGGGGTTAGCTTGTTAGAGATTTGAGCTTTTGTAAGAGATTTCTTGAGTAATAAAAAGCACTACATTGTTCCTCTCTTTCTTCTTGCCTCATGTGCACATGTGTGCATGCTAGTGTGCTTCTCACTCATGCACTTGTCTTCACTTGCTTATGGTTGTCATACCAGTCCTCACGATCAAGTTCATGATACAGAAGGAAAGGAAGAAGATAAATACCCAAAAGATTTTTTTGAAGCCCCAAAAAAGTTTAGAAGATATGAAGTAGATGAATGAAGGATAGTCATTCTGATGCCTAAAAGAAAGGCTAAGGATGGTGTTTATCTTCTTCCTTTCCTTCTATATCAAGTTCATGATACAGAAGGAAAGGAAGAAGATAAACACCCAAAAGATTTTTTTGAAGCCCCAAAAAATTTAGAAGATATGAAGTAGAGGAATGAAGGATAGTCATTATGATGCCTAAAAGAAAGGCTAAGGATGGAGTGGTATATGATAACAAAGAGTAGACCAAGAAGGTACTAATGATTAAGGAGGATGATGAGGGTAGATGTACCTTCATTGGAAAATATGTGTCCTTAGAAGAGGAGCAACAATCGATTGAATTGCTGCAAAAATATAGGGACGTTTCTGCATGGACTTATAAGGATCTCAAAGGATTTGAACCAAAAATTTTCTCATGTAGGATACCTATGACTGGAGAAGCTCGACCATCCAAGCAAATACCCTATACGTATAATGTTGTCTATTTATCCAAGATAAAGGATGAAATAGAAAAACTATTAGCTAGAGGGTTTGTATATGAGGTAGAGTACATTAAGTCGGTATCTCCCATAGGGGTAGTACAAAAAAAGAATGACAAACTTAGTGTTTACATTAATGGCCTTTCACATAATAACTAGGTAGCTATTGCTCCTGAAAACCAATAGAAAATACATGTTGCTATTGATTGGGGCATCTATGCCTTTAGAGTTATACCTTTTGACTTGACCAATGCACCATCCACTTTCCAAAGATTAATGTGTTACTTATTCAAGAACTTCCTAAGGAAAATTATGGAGGTCTAGATTGATTACTTGTGTACCTAATTGTCTAAAAGAATAGATCACATTCCTTAACTCCAACTTATATTTGACAACATTAGACAATACATAGTGTGCTTAAATCCATAAAAGCATGTATCTATGGTGAGACAAGGCAAGACACTAAGCCACAATATCAAAAAATGAGATTTCCGGTGATGAAAACAAAAACAAAGTGTTCTTAGATACGCTAACACAAAAGAATGTAAAGGAATTGCAAGCCCTTATGGGCCACTATGGATACTATCAATGATTTATCCACATGTATGACATCATTGATAAGCCATTGTATGTTTTGTTGACCCACTTTGACTGGAAAAATGATTGTGAACATGCATTCAATGAATTGAAGAAAAGATTGAGCTTAGTTCCCATACTTAAAGTTTCTAATTGGAGCAAGCCATTCCACATTCATGTGGATGCATTCAATTTTGCAATCAGTTGCATACTTGCACTAGCAGATGAGGGAAAATTAGATCACACAATTGCTTATGCAAGTAGGCAATCGAATCAAGCAGAAAGAAATTACACAGCAACACAGAGAGAAGGGTTAAGGATGTTCTATGCCATCAAAAAGTTTAGACATTACTTCCTAGCCAATAAGTTCAAGTTCTTTATAGACTATCAAGCATTTTTATAGCGGGAGATTAGTTGGATGATTCCTATAGCTTATGGAGTTTGGCTTTGAGGTATTAGTGAACAAGGGCAATACATATGTACATGCTGACTATGTATCAAGGATGATTCATGGAGAACCTAAAATGGGAGTCATTGATGAAATCCCAAATGCTTATTTTTTCAATTTCAAGGTGAGTCCATTATAGGTTGAAAAAATATTACCAATGCTTATGCATGGCCACAATCATCAGATGAACTCAAGGAGTGGACAAGAAGTGATTGTTGGGCGTGTGTAGAAATGCGAGAGACACACGAGAAGCATACACAAGGAGCAAAAATGTAGCAAGACACACGAAGAAGACGGATGGTTGGAATAGCTCTCTCTATTGATGATGAACTGAATTGAAATAAGAGCTGAATAATATCCCTAAGTATAAAGTACCACCACATATGAGTGAATCATGTATGTGGTAAGATGGGGAGAAGACCTCTAGCTAGCACTAGAGTAAAAAGTGTCAATGTATAGGGAAAAGGTTCACATCAAAGCTACTCAAGGAACACATAAATGTAACAAAACCCCCTCGAGCAAATGATATGAACACATACAGGAAGTGAAAAATCAGCCCCCACAAGGCAATAAGCCTTAAGCTTTGTGAAAAGCTTCAGACTTTTCCCGTGGAAGAGCTTTGGTGAATATGTCTACCACATTATCTATGTAGGCAAATATACCAAATCAATATCTCCTACATGAAGGCGCTCTCTCACATAGTTATAATGCACCTCAATATGTTTGGTCCGTGCATGAAACATTGGGTTTCGTGCAATAGCCAATGCATTCTAACTATCAATGAGAATATGCGTAGCAGCACCAATCTCCATGCAAAGATCCATCAATGGGCATCTCAACCATATACACTCCACTGTAGCTATGAAGACTATCTTGTACTCAGCTTCATAACTCAAGGTCGCCACTATAGGTTGCTTCTTACTCAACCAAGATATGCATGACTCTCCAAGGAAAAAGCAATTACCACTAGTGGACACATGAGTATCATAACAACCAACCCAATCACTATCTATAAAAGCATGCAAGCATGAATGAATATCTCTTCCATAAAAGATACCTAAGCTCAAAGTGCCTTTGAGATATCTAAACACACGTTTCACCACTTGCCAATTCTTAGTGCCAGGGCTATGCATGAATCGAGTCAACTAGGAAACTGCATACTATATATGCGGCCTTGTGTTGCATGTGTATATAAGACATCAACAGCTTGCTGATAAAGAGAAGTGTCAAATGCAACATTGGAATCCTCAATTGAGAACCTAAATCCTGTCTCAAATGGTGTGGAAACTTGCTTGCAATCCTGAAAGTCAAAATGCTGAAGTAGTTTTTCAACATACTTTGCTTGATGTATAACGATCCCCCCCTCAACGGATACAAATTGGATGCCAAGATAATAGCTCAAAAGTCCAAGATAAGTGACATCAAAAGTATGTTGCAAATCAGCCATAAGAGTGTCAAGTTTTGCATCACTCGTTGGGCAGACAATGCAACCACAGTGTGAATGGTATTCATGCATGAGGTAGGTGCAAAAGTTTCATCATAATAAATGCCATATTGTTGCACAAATCCTTTGGCAACCAATCTAGCTTTGTAGCAATCAATGCTACCATCAGACTTTCTCTTAATCTTGTAAACCCACTTTGTACCAATGGCATTTTTTCCTATTGGCAATCCACATAACTACCAAGTACCATTCCTATGTATGGAATCCATTTTTTATTGCATAGCACTCATCCATTGTGGATCGTCACATGCATCTTCAAAAGTAAGTGGCTCTTCATTACATGTTCTTGCAATAAGAGAATAATCCACAAAATTACTTGATGCATGGTGAGAGCTTGATCTTGTTCTACCAAGTAAATGTGCACTCAATTTGTTGTCCTGCAAAGTTTGTCTCAGCCACTTTAGCATATTTTGTGCACTCTTGATAGACATACATCCATTATGTAATACATCATTAACATGTATATCATGCGTGGGCTGAATTTCATGCTCATTTTTAGCCATATTTTGATGCAAATGTTCAGCCATATGTGGCTCGAAATTTCCAACAGTTCCGATAATTTTTGGCTAAAAAAATTCAACCATGTTTGGCTGGAAATTCTCTACATTTTCAGTTCTATTTTACTGGAATTTTTCAGCTCTTTGATCGTGAGTTGGATAGTCTACATGGCCATAGTCAACTGCACCATTTTGGAACAAAGGCATGAGTGTATCAAACACATGTTCTGAGCTAACTATTGGCTATTTTTTGCATTCAAGTAGAAGAAAAACTGAATTTTCAGCAAATATCACATCTCGACTCACAATAATTGTGTTCATCAATGGATGATACAAGTGATATCCCTTACTTTCAGCACTATAACCAAAAAATACACATTTCTTTGCCTTGTCATCAAGTTTGTGACATTGTTGTGATGGCACAAGAGCATATGCCAAACAACCAAACACATGCATATGTCCATTCCAAGCCTCATAAGAAGTGATGAATATCATTCTTTTGTAGGGAAACAATTCAACATATAGTTTGCACACATGACTGCTTCCATCCAAAACTTATCAGGAAAGTGCTTTTCTTTAACCATACATCGTGCCATTTCAAGAAGTGTTCTATTTCTACGCTTGCAACACCATTTTGATGAGGTGTATATGGCATCGTACATTGGTGTGAAATACCTCTTTCACAAAGAAAAACATTAAACTCATGTGACATGTATTCACCACCACAATTCGTGCGTAGAGTCAAAAGCTTGTTTGAAGAAAAGTTTTCACCCATAGCTAAAAATACTTTGAAGGAAGAAAATACCTCATTCTTTGCTTTCATAGGATACACCCATGTATGGCGAGTAGCATCATCAATGAAGGTAACAAATATACATGCTTCCCAAAAGATATAGTCTTGATGGGACCACATGCATCATTATGAACGAGCTGTAATTTTCTTGCAGTGTGTGTATGACTATCTTATGGAAAAGAAGCAGGATACATTTTTCCAAGAATGCAACCTTCACATGCATGCTTTTCAATGGAGTCAAGTGTTGGCAAACCAATAACTATGTCCTTCTTTTGCAAGTAAAGCAAACTATTGAAGTTCAAGTGACCAAAACGAGCATGCCAAAGCTCCATTTCAGCCAAGGAAGAAGTATGAGAAACCAAGGCGTTCAAGGTAGCCCTCTTGTATGTATCCATGCGATACAAACCATTAGATAATGTACGGCACATCACGATAACATCACCATTGCTAAAATCATGAACCGTACACTTATCATCAACAAAGTGTACATGAAGTCCAACTTTGGCAATCAACAGAACTGAAATTAAGTTCTTCTTGATACCATGTACATACAATGCATTTTTTAAGAGAATCACACCTCCATTTGTAGTCGTAAGCTCAATTTCTCCTACTCCAATGATAGGATAAGAGGCATTGTTTGCACACACCACATGCCCTCCTTTGGGTGCATCTTTCAAAGATGCAATAAATCTTTTGCATGAAGTTATGTGCTTTGAAGCAACAATATCAAAGAACCAATCCGAATCAGTCTCACTCACAACCATAGAATGCAAAGATGCATCATAATGACATGTAACAACACATGCCCAAAAATCTTAAGCCATGTTAGCTTCATCATTCTTTGTATTTTTTGAGTTTTCAGCAATAGGCATTCTAGATTCCTTCTTCTTTTCATTGCACTTAACAAGCTTTCTACACTCATCAATAGTATGACCAGCCTTTAGACAATATTTGCATCTCTTCTTCTTTTGCAAATTAGCATCATTAGAGGAATGAGTGGAAGAGGAAGCTTGAGGCTTTGGTTTTGATGAATCCAAAGTTGAACCATTTCCCCTTTTGTGAGATAGCAAGTGCTTGTGTTCCCTTAATCAAACGACTCCAATTCATTGTAGATTGCTCTTCTTGAAAAAGAAGAGACACAACCTCATCAAATGCATACATATTGGGATTCCCTTTTGCAACCAAACGGAGTGTAGTAGCAAAGCTTTGAAGAGATTGCAATCCTTTCAGCAATCTAGAGATGAGTGATGCATCCTGAATAATATCATCTATGTTTGCCAATTGCTCTTTCAAATCTTTGATGCATGTCCCATACACATCCACATAATCATTTTGATATGAGATACACCATCTCTAGGTTGTCCAAGAACTCCATTGCATACTCCTTTGGCTTCCATGAAATTGAGGGAAAATTGCAGCCATGCTTGTCTGATAGTAAAGGAATCTAGAACTGATGAAGTTTTCTCTCAAACTTCAGATAAAGTTCATTCACTGAAGGGAGCTCAGGTATTACTTCTTTACTTCACTTACAACCATTTGAAGTAACCACAAATAGAATTGTAGTTGATTCCGATAACATTACGGTGACAGTCCGGTAACAGTCCGGTGAGATTCCAGTGAATTTAAAACACAGTTTTGATACAGTGAAGTAACTGAAAGTATATCTAATAGTAAGTAGACAAAGAATTGTAAAGATTGAAGTAAACCAGATTAGAATTGAAGCCTGAAGAAAAGGCAAAGTTTCTGTAAAGTGAATTTTTCGGATTTCACTAAACACAGTTATAAAGTTTTCAGCTTTCAGAAAGGTTGCTAAGCTATTGATGATTATAGAGGTGTTCTAACATCACTTTAGCTTAGTTCTTGTGGCGTGGCAAATTCCGCAACTTAGTTTCAAAGCTCTTGCCACGTCAACAAGTGGTATCAGAGTAGAAATGTTCGAAGAGCAGAAAGGCCCTCAAGAGTAAACGGAAGTGAAGACACAAGAGAATATAAAGAATTCTTCTTTAGAAAGGTGAAAGCTGAGGTGATCAATAGCAAACGGAATCAAAGAAGCGTTCCAAAGTCATTCTCAAGGGTAAAGATTTATGAAAGGTAAAAACTTTTAACCTTATACTTACCGGTAGTAACTGAAACAAGAAGATCATGGAAGATCACATTCCTATTGACAAATTGGATAGAGATAATTATCCCGCATGGGTAATGCGAATGGAAGCCTTACTTATGAGTAAGGACTTAATGATATATGTGACAGGAGAAGAAAAGAAGCCTACTTTTGGAGACGACATTCAACCGAAGAAAGAAGAGTTAGAAGCCTTGAAGCTGTGGCAGAAGAAAGATGCAACGACAAGAGGCTATATCTACAATACCATTACAGATCATCTACTACCACATATTAGAGGTCTGAAAAAAGCAGAAGACATATGGAGTGCATTGGAAGATCATTTCCAAAATACTACCAAAGCTAGGAAGGCTAGCTTATGGTCGGAGTTTACAACGTTCAAGAAAAAGCAAAGTCAAAGCATTAGTGATTATGTCACTAAGATGAAGGACCTGGCAGACAATCTTGGATCTATTGACAAAGATATTGAAGACCACAAATTGATAGTGCAATTGCTCGCCGGACTAAGAGGAGATGAAACGTGGAAACCTTTCGTACTCTCAACTGAACTTTCATTAAATCATTTTGTGCCAGATTTAAATCAGTTGCTTGGATTAATGCTAATATTTGAGCAAGATTTGAAGACAGATGGAGATAAAGGACATAGTTCTACTATGTACGCAAAGAGTAAGAAGAAAGGTGATAAAGGTAAAGAAAAAGATGAAGAACAGATGACTACACAAGCAAATTATGCAAGAGGAAGAGTTAATGTCAGAAGTAGAAGTAGAGGTAATACAAAAGGAAGAGGTAATCAGAATAACAACAAGAAGTCTTGTTGGATCTGTGGATTAAGCAATCATTTGGCGCATGATTGTTGGCATAATTCTCAAGGATCAAGTCAGAATCAGAATAACAATAGCAGAGGCAGAAGCGAAAGATATCAAAGAGGTAGACGAAGCCAAAGAGGCGGATACGGTAGAGGTGGAGCAAGAAATTGGGGACCAAATCAGTCTCACAACACTACCTACTACAACTATGCGAATGACACGCAGAATGACAATCATACAACATTGATGATGAATTCGATAAGTGTGTCAGAGAATGAAGATCTCAAGGTATTCTATATTGACTCTGGTTGTTCAAATCATTTGTCAGGAAATATAGAATTGTTATCAGAACTGGAAGGAGGTATTTCAAATCATACAGTACAAACAGGTGATAATACAAAACATAATGTGCGGTCAATTGGAAAAGTAAAGTGTAAGAATGGAGCTGACCTGCTAACAAATGTTTTGTATGTTCCAACAATCCCAAAGAACCTAATCAGCATGGGACAGATAGTAGAAATAGGTTTTCAAGTCAGGTTTACAAATGAAGGAGTATTTGTTGAAGATCCAGAGAATGGATATAATCAAATTGTCTATGGTAAAAAGGAAGGTAGAATTTTTACTCTTAAAGTACAAGGCAATGTTGGTCAAGCCCTGATCACACATGGTGATGAAGTATTTACAGAATTAGACCTCTGGCATAAGAGGTTAGGACATTTTAATGAAAAAGGAATCAAAACGATGGTGGAGAAACAATCCGTAAGAGGATTACCGAATATGAAGAATCAACATAGGATTCACAAATGTGAAGCCTGTCAGATGGGAAAAGTGTTGATATATTTAGGTAGTGATGTGTGTGAACACTCTAGGACCGTCGGGGCACTTTTTTCCCTCTTTAGGAGGTTTTTTTCCCCCGACTTGTATATACGCCTATTGCCCTAATGGGCTACTTATCTTTGTACATTCTCTAGTAATACATTCAGTCTTGTGTGTTGTGCTCCAAGCTTCTTCTTCTTCCTTGTGCTGTTCACGTGCTTCCGCAGACATCTAACTCCAACAATTGGTATCAGAGCAGGTCGTCGCTTTTTCTAGGGCGTCGTCAACACTCCTCCGTTTGTAGTCTCAGATTCGCACGAAATTTGGTGAGCATTCTCAGGGTGTTTCCGAGATCTGAGCTCGTTTCGGCCTCCGAACGCACTATCGCAGTGCTTGTGCAGGCTATTTCGTCCTTTTGTGCCAAAGGTATATACCAGTTTCTGTTCGCCAGTTTAAGCATCTCGAAGTCTGCTACAGGTCTAGCAGAACTCGTCTGGGCAGTTCCGTTCAACTTTTTGAGATACAGTCAATTTTCTGCATCAAGGTATTTTAGTCACCGGCCATGGCTGAAAGCAGTGATGTATTCCGTATGTTGGCTGTTGAGGATAAGTTGGATGGTACCAACTACTCATTATGGGCTTATATGATGCGACATGTATTGGTTGCAAAAGGATTGTGGAACATTGTGCAGGGTGTTGAAAGACGTCCTGTTACACGTGTAACGACAGGTACTACAAATACAAGTGTTGGAGCTGATGAAGATGGTGTCAAAGATGATATTCCACAGATTCATGTTCGTGCTGCTGTTTCTGTTGCACCTACTACAGAGCAGATTCGTTGGGATGGCAGAGATGCCCAGGCACATGCATTGATAGCTTTGTCTGTCAAACGTGCCATTATTCCTCACATTCGCTCTTGCAGAACAGCAAAGGATGCTTGGGATACACTTACCACTTTGTACCAGGCTAGGAATGAGGCTCGTGTTGCTTACCTCCGAAAACAGTTGGAGAGTGAGCACATGAATGAAGGTGATTCTATGGACAGTTTTCTTACAAAGATCAAAGACCTGAAGGAACAATTGATTTCTGCTGATGAGGTTATACTAGATAGCTCACTTGTGCAGACCGTTCTGAATGGTCTTCCTGATTCATATCAGAGTTTTGCCTCTACTCTTCGGTTGATGATGAAAGGCAATTCGAATGCCTTGTCATTTGAGGAATTAGTCTCTATTCTGTTGCAGGAAGATCAGTCCAGGCAGAACAGGTCCATTATGCGTGTTGCAGATCAAGCTTTCTTGGCTAGTCAGAAGGGCAAAGGAAAATGGAGCTCTTCTACTAGTAAGCAGAAATCTGCAAATGCTGCACAATCGAAGAACCAGGATAAAGATGAGAAGAAATCAGAAAAGCAGAAATTGTTCTGCAAGTACTGTAAAGGAAATGATCATATTATAAAGAACTGTCCAAAACTGGCTGCTAAAGAGGCAAAGAAGAAAGAGGCTGGAATGGTTGTTGCAGAGGCCTCTACACCAAAAACAGAGTCTGCAAATCTTGTGCAGGAAGAAGAATGGGCGTTTACTACTGTCTGCATTTTTGACCCATCTTCTCATGATCAGTGCATGTCTGCAATAGACTCAGATGTTTGGTACTTTGACAGTGGGGCGACCAAACATATTACCTCGCAGCGCAGTTTCTTCTCTTCACTCGAGCCTGCCCCTACAGGGAATACTGTCACATGCGCCAATAATTCCTCTTATCCTGTTATGGGAGTTAGTAAGATCATTCTGACTACTGCTGATGGTAGTTCTTTCACTTTGTCAGATTCTTTATTTGTGCTAGGGATCAAAAAGAACCTGTTATCAGTTTCTGCATTAGCCAAGATTGGCTTGGTTGTGAAATTCGTTGATGACAGGTGTAGAGTCCATGATCTCTCAAATGGTGATGTGATTATTGCTTCTGGCATTTTATGTCGTGGGCTGTATAAGCTCATAGACTATGAAAGAACTGTGAATGATTCGGCATGTGCAGTTCATGATTCTCAGGCTATGTCAGATGCAAAGCTTTGGCATGCACGCTTTGGTCATCTGAATTTTGCTAGTTTGTTACGCGTGCAGAAATCTGAAATGGTGTCCTCTTTGCCCAAACTTGAGGCACCAGGAAAACATGTTTGTGAGGGCTGTATTTTGGGCAAAATGCAGCGTTCTTCCTTTCCAAAAGATGGTTCAGTTCGGGCTATGCAGAAATTGCAGCTTGTACATAGTGATGTCTGTGGTCCTATGGAGACACCCTCTTTTGGAAATTACCTTTACTTCGTGACTTTCATTGATGATTTTTCCAGGCATGCATGGGTATATCCACTCAAAGCAAAGTCCGAAGTGTTCATGTGCTTCAAACAGTTTTTGGTTTTGGCTGAAAATCTATCAGCATGTAAAATGGGCACCCTCCGTTCTGATCAAGGGGGGGAATATATGTCTTCGGATTTCAATGCATTTCTGGCTGAACGTGGGATAAAACACCAGTGTACAGTGCCGTATACACCTCAACAGAATGGAGTTGCTGAACGAAAGAATAAGTCACTCATGGAGATGGCGAGGTGCATGGTCAAAAGTCAGGCTTTACCACATAGTTTCTGGCTTGAGGCTATCATGTGTGCAGCATATGTACTGAACAGGTGTCCCACTAAAGCGTTGCAGTCTATCACTCCATATGAAGCTTGGCATGACCGCAAGCCATCTGTTGCTCATCTGCGTGTTTTTGGTTGTTTGGCATATGCATTAGTGCATGAACAACATCGCAGAAAATTGGATGATAAGGCAGTAAAATGTATTTTTGTTGGGTACAGTTCTGAAAGTAAAGGCTATCGTCTGTATCATCCACAGACTAAACGCATTCTGGTTAGCCGTGATGTTGTCTTTGTGGAAGATGCTATTCAGCCATTGCTTTCATGTACTAAGGAGACATCTGTTAGCTCCAAAGACATGTATGATACTTTGATGCCTCTTTTTACAGGTGGACAGGCTAGTGCTTGTCCTAATGAGGCAACTTCTCAGCCTTTACAGGTTTCATATGATGATGCAGATCATTCCATTTCTGATGCAGATATACATGATGCACTTGTTGATGAGAGAGCTGATATTGAGCAGGCAAAAACTATGCCAAAATGGCTGGTGTAGACTTTGCGTGATAGCAAATTAGATGCACCTTTGTCATATCGTACTCGTTCAGGCTCTCATAGTACCTCCTTTGCATCAGATTGCTATGCTATGGCTGCATCTAGTCTCTGTGATGAGAATGAGCCTGTTTCTTTTGATGAAGCACAAAATTCAGAAAATTGGATGGCTGCTATGCAATCTGAATATGATGCAATAATGAAGAATGGTACATGGTCTTTATGTGACTTGCCTCCTGGCAAGAAGGCCATTGGCACTAAGTGGGTATACAAGTTGAAGCGTAAACCTGATGGTACAGTTGACAGGTATAAGGCTAGGCTTGTTGCAAAGGGTTATACACAGGAAAGAGGCATTGATTTTGATGAGACCTTTGCACCTACCTGCCGTATGACTACTGTTCGGAGCATTTGTGCACTTGCAGCCCATCATGGTTGGAATGTACATGAGTTGGACATTAAAACAGCATTTCTGAATGGTGACTTGCATGAAGAAGTGTATGTTTTTCAGCCCCGTGGCTTTGTGCAGAAAGGGCATGAAAACCAGGTTTGCAGGTTAAAGAAGGCATTATATGGTTTAAAGCAAGCACCACGTGCTTGGTATGAGAAGATACATGCCTATCTGATTGCACATGGTTTTGAGAAGAGTCCAACTGAAAGCACCTTATATGTTAAACGTGCTAATGATGTGCTTCTGATCATTGTTGTCTATGTTGATGACATGCTGCTCACTGGTCCTATTGAGACACATATTGCTGATTTTAAGGGTGATTTGCATGCCTCATTTGAGATGTCTGATTTGGGGCATTTGCATCACTATTTGGGCATTCAATTTATGCACGTTGATGGTGGAATGGCTTTGTGTCAAATGAAATATATTGACACATTATTGCAGCGTTTTGGCCTTGAAGACTGTAAGCCTATTGCCACTCCTATGGAGACAGGTTTACGATTGAGTCTTCATGATGCTGGAGATGCATTTGATGCTGTTCTCTATCAGCAGGTTGTTGGATGCTTAATTTACTTATGCATTACTCAGCCAGATATTCAGTTTGCTGTCTCACAGATGAGCAGGTTTATGCATTGCCCAGGAGTCATGCATTGGAAAGCGGTTAAGCGCATCTTTCGCTACTTGAGTGGTACTCGACTACTTGGGTTGTTTTATCCCAAGGGGGGATCACTACTGCCAGATTTGCATGCTTTTTCTGACTCAGATTGGGCTGGTTGCTATGACACTCGTGTGTCCACCAGTGGTTTTTGCTTCATGCTTGGTAGCTCATGTATATCTTGGTTGAGCAAGAAGCAGCCTACTGCGGCCACTTCCAGTTGTGAGGCTGAGTATAGGGCAACTTTCACAGCGACTATTGAGTGTGTGTGGCTCAGACGCCTTATGGCTGATTTGGGTGTTGGCCAGTCTTCTGCCACCACCATCTTCACTGACAGTCAGAGCGCATTGGCAGTTGCGAGGAACCCTGTGTTCCATGCTCGCACTAAGCACATTGAGGTGCATTATCACTATGTCAGGGAGAGGTTCTCTGCTGGGGAGATCAGCTTGGCATATGTGCCCACGCAGGAGAACATTGCAGACCTTTTCACGAAGGCTCTGCCTAGGGAGAAGTTTGAAGCTTTCCGCAAAGCTTTGGGCTTACTTCCTTTTGTGGAGTGATTTCCACATAGCTTGGCACTTCCTTATACATGAGCGCCAGCTCCTTGTTCACCGCATCACTCCCAGGGGGATTTGTTGATATATTTAGGTAGTGATGTGTGTGAACACTCTAGGACCGTCGGGGCACTTTTTTCCCTCTTTAGGAGGTTTTTTTCCCCCGGCTTGTATATACGCCTATTGCCCTAATGGGCTACTTATCTTTGTACATTCTCTAGTAATACATTCAGTCTTGTGTGTTGTGCTCCAAGCTTCTTCTTCTTCCTTGTGCTGTTCGCGTGCTTCCGCAGACATCTAACTCCAACAAAAAGCACACAAGTTACCATTTCAAAAGAAGGGTTATAAACATAATGGTTTTCTAGAACTCATACATACAGACGTATGGGGACCAACAAAAGAAGGATCTATCAGTGGCTCAAGGTATTATATTCTTTTTATTGATGATGCAACAAGATGGATAACTCTTTATGTTTTGAAAGAGAAGTCAGAAGTGTTTGGAGCCTTCAAGCATTTTCATGCATATGCTGAAAGACTTACAGGACAAAAACTCAAAAGGCTGTCGGATGGAGAAGGAGAATATTTCTCTCAAGAATTCAATGATTATATGTGGAATGCAGGTATCAAAAGAGAAATAACTTGCAGGTATACACCGCAACAAAATGGAGTAGCAGAAAGGAGAAACCGAACTCTAGTTGAATTTGCAAGAGCAATGTTAAAGGAGAAGAATTGTCCAAACTATCTTTGGGCTGAGGTTGTAAATACAGCCACATATCTTGTAAACAGATTACCATGTGCAACTTTAAAAGGAATGACCCCTTATGAAGCTTGGTGGGGTAACAAACCAACACTTGATCATTGTAAAGTGTTTGGATCAGTTGCTTATGCTTATGTACCATCACAACTTAGACATAATCTTGAACCAAAAGCTGAAAAATATATGTTCATCGGATACGATGAAAAGCAGATGGGTTATAGGTTATGGAACCCTTTAACCAAATAGTTTATTGTTTCCAGAGATGTGACATTTGATGAAGGAAAGAGCTGGTATGCAGATAAAGAGTATAATGATGAAACAATTGAAGAAGAGATAAGAAGAAATGAAAAAGGTAAATCACATATGGAGGTGAATGGGGATGAAGATCATATGCAGGCAAGTACTAACAGATTTGGATCAGTTATGAGAAATGAAGATGGACCGAGATTTGATGAAGAAGTGTATTCAGATACACATGAAGAATATGAACCAAGAAGGTCAAACAGAGTAAGGAAACAACCAACAAGGTATTCCTATGATACTTCTTATTTGACTCAGAAAGCTATGCTTACTTAGTAAAGGAAGATGAAGAACCTCAGAATTACAGGGAAGCAAAAGGTAAGGAAAAATGGGAAGAAGCAATGAAGGAGGAGTTCAATGCACTTGAGGAGAACAAGACTTGGGAAATTGTTCCAAAACCAAATGGTGAAAAAGTGATTGGAAATAAATGGGTTTACAAAGTTAAGAAGCTTGCAGATGGAAGAATAGCCAGATACAAAGCTAGACTCGTAGTCAAAGGTTATGCTCAGACGCATGGCATAGATTATGATGAGACATTCAGTCCAGTGGCAAAGATGTCAACCATAAGGACAATGATTGCTATATCAGCATCAAAAGGATGGAAGCTAAGTCAATTGGATATAAAGAATGCATTTCTAAATGGATATATATCAGATGAAGTCTACATGGAACAACCTGAAGGGTTTGTAAGTTCCAGTTACCCAAATCATGTTTGCACATTAAGAAGAGCACTTTATGGATTAAAGCAAGATCCAAGAGCTTGGAATTACAGACTTGTGAAGTATCTCAATGATCTTGGATACCAAAGCTCAAAAGCAGATGCAAGTCTACTCATCAAGAGAACAGATGAAGGTATGATATACATTTGTATTTATATAGATGACATTATAATCATAGGTACCTCAGATGAAGGAATCAAGGAGGTAAAGAGATTGCTTGAAAAAGATTTCAAGATCAGTGATCTAGGAAAGTTATCATACTTTCTTGGAATGGAAGTTACATATACAGATCATGGTGTATATGTTTCGCAAGAAAGGTATCTTCTCAACTTACTGAAGAAGTTTAACATGGAGAATTGTAGAGAAGCCTCAACACCACTTGAGGTCAATCATAAACTCAACAAATATGATGGTGGAGAGTTTAAAGATATGAGAAAGTATCAATTTTTAGTGGGAAGCTTGATTTATGCTACGCTAACAAGACCAGATCTTAGTTATGCAGTATGAGTTCTCTCACAGTTCATGCATTGTCCGAAGGATCAACATTGGGTTGCAGGACAAAGAGTTCTTAGATATATCAAAAGAACTATAAAGGAAGGATTATATTATCCTTTTACATCAGATATAAAGCTGAGAGCATACAGTGACTCAGACTAGGCAGGAAGTCAAGATGACAGAAGGTCGACACATGGGTATATGATATACCTAGGAGATAAGCTTGTCAGCTCATGTTCAAAGAAGCAGCATACAATGGCTTTATCGTCAACGGAAGCAGAATATAAAGGACTTGTGGAAGCAGCTAAAGAAGTGATATGGATGCAGACCTTGTTCAAAAGCTTGGGTATTGATCAAGGTACACCTATCATACATGGAGATAATATGAGTTCGTTGTATCTTGGAGCAAATCCAGTATTTCATGCAAGAACAAAGCACATAGAGATTCAATATCATTTCCTAAGGGAAAAGGTAATGGATAAGGAGATTGAAATTGTATTCACTCCTACAAAAGATAAGATTGCAGATATGTTGACAAAGAGCTTGGATGGAGTAAAGACAAGCAGATTCAAAGAAATGGCAGGAATAAATAAAAAGAAGAATATATGAAAGATCAGAGGATGCTAATTAGTGATTGAGGGAAGTTGTTGGAGATTCACTCACTGATTAGACATAAAGACCTGAAGATGTATGAAGGATGAAGGAAAACGAAGAAAAGTAGAAACAAAGCATTCAAAAAATCAAACCTTAGTGAAGGGACAAATTCAGGACTGTAAGATAGTTCATCAAAACTTCCAGAGTTACGAGTTTAGAATCTCGGATCAAAAATGTATATAAGAGAGTTGAGAGAGTGCTTAGTAGAGGATGTAGAATAGGAGTAGAAGGATGTATGTGTAGTAGATGCAAGAGTGCATATGTAGAGATGAATAATAAGAACCTGAACTATCAGGTATTCATCTGAGAGAGAGATGGTAAGGAAAAACTACTCCGCATAGGAGAGTTTTCCATGGCTATGAGCAAAGTGAGGCCAAGCCATTCTGTACACATCTTCTCTAATAGAAAACACATGTTTATGTGGAAAGTTTTGAGCGCATTCTTCTTGTGTGAAGAAATCTAAATGATTTCATATTCCTATGAAAGTTAGTTAACAGTTACAGTTTCTCAATGCACATTTACGGTATTTCTACAAGTTAGATTTCATCGTATAGTGTTAAGTTTTTCACGAGCAATAGCTTATCTTGAAGCTACTAGTCTGAACTATAAACTGATCAAAAGAGTTTTGTGAAACGGGACATGTACACACAATACTATGTCTGACAGTAAAGGAATCTAGAACTGATGAAGTTTTCTCTCAAACTTCAGATAAAGTTCATTCACTGAAGGGAGCTCAGGTATTACTTCTTTACTTCACTTACAACCATTTGAAGTAACCACAAATAGAATTGCAGTTGATTGCGGTAACATTCTGGTAACATTACAGTGACAGTCTGGTAACAGTCCTCTGAGATTCCAGTGAATTTAAAACACAGTTTTGATACAGTGAAGTAACTGAAAGTATATCTAACAGTAAGCAGACAAAGAATTGTAAAGATTGAAGTAAACCAGATTAGAATTGAAGCTTGAAGAAAAGGCAAAGTTTCTATAAAGTGAATTTTTCGGATTTCACTAAACACAATTATAAAGTTTTCAGTTTTCAGAAAGGTCGCTAAGCTATTGATGATTATAGAGGTGTTCTAACATCACTTTAGCTTAGTTCTTATGGCATGGAAAATTCTGCAGCTTAGTTTCAAAGCTCTTGCCGCATCAACACATAAGCATACGCAATTGATCCAAACACCTTACAATGATCAAGTGTTGGTTTCTTACCCCACCATGCTTCATAAGGGGTCATTCCATTTAGAGCTGCACATGGTAACCTATTCACAAGATATGTAGCTGTATTTACAGCCTCAGCCCAAAGATAATTAGGGCAATTCTTTTCTTTTAACATTGCTCTTGCAAACTCAACCAATGTTCTATTCCTCCTTTCTGCCACCCCATTGTGTTGAGGTGTATACCTGCAAGTTGTTTCTCTCTTGATACCTGCATTCCAAAGATAATCATTGAATTCTTGGGAGAAGTATTCTCCCCCTCCATCAGACCTTAGCCTCTTGAGCTTTTGACCTGTAACTCTTTTTGCATATGCATGAAAATGTTTGAAAGCTCCAAATACTTCTGATCTTTCCTTTAAAACATAAATGATTATCCACCTTGTAGCATCATCAATGAAAAGAACATAATATTTAGACCCATTGATTGATCCTTCTTTTGTTGGTCCCCATACATCTGTATGTATGAGCTCTAGCAAACCATCATGCTTGAAACCTTTCTTCTGAAATGATAACCTGTGTGCCTTTCCCATCTGACAAGCTTCACATTTGTAGATCATATGTTGAATTTTTACATTTGGTAGCCCTATTACAGATTGATTCTCCACCATGGTTTTAATTTCTTTTTCATTGAAGTGTCCTAACCTCTTATGCCAGAGGTCTAACTCTGTTAGTACTTCATCACCATGTGTGATTAGGGCTTGACCAACATTCCCTTGCACTTTGAGAGTAAAAAGTCTACATTCCTTTTTACCACAGACAATTTGATTGTATCCATCCTTTGGATCTTCAACAAATACCCCTTCATTTGTAAATCTGACTTGAAAACCTTTCTCCACTATTTGTCCCACACTAATCAGATTCTTTGGTATTGTTGGGACATACAAAACATTTGTTAGCAAATCAGCTCCACTCCTGCACTTCACTTTTCCAACTGAATGCACATTATGTTTTGTATTGTCACCTGTTTGTACTGTATGACTTGAAATACCTTCTTCCAATTCTGATAACAATTCTATATTACCTGACAAATGATTTGAACAACCAGAGTCAATATAGAATACCTTGAGATCCTCCTTCTCTGATGTACTTATTGAATTCATCATCAATGTTGTATGGTTGTCATTTTGTGTATCATTTGCATAGTTGTAATAGGTAGTATTATAAGACTGATTTTGATTCCAATTTCTTCCACCACCTCTACCAAAACTTCCTCTTGAATTATGTCTTCCTCTTTGAAATTGATTATGAAATCTTCCACCTCTTCCTCTACCATTATTACTTTGATTTTGATTTGATCCTTGTTGATTATGCCAACAATCATAAGATAGATGATTGCTCAATCCACAAATCCAGCATGTCTTCTTGTTATTGTGCTGATTACCTCTACCTCTTCCATTTCCTCAACCTTTACCTCTGCCAATACCTCTTCCTCTTGCATAATTTGCTTGAGTAGTCATCTCTTCTTCATCCTTTTCTTTACCTTTCTCACCTTTCTTCTTATTCTTTGCATACGTAGTAGAACTAGAGACTTCAAGTCTTGCTCAATTGAAATGTGAGCATCAGTCCAAGCAATTGATTTAATTCTGGCACATAATGATTTAATGAAAGTTCAGTTGAGAGTACAAAAGGTTTCCACCTTTCATCTCCTCTCAATCTTGCAAGCAATTGTGCTATCAACCTATGATGTTCAATATCCTCATCAATAGATCCAAGGCTATCTGCCAAGTCCTTCATCTTAGTGACATAATCACTAATGCTCTGACTTTGCTTTTTCTTAAATGTGGTGAAGTCTGAACATAAGCTAGCCTTCCTAGCTTTAGTAATGTTTTGGAAGTGATCTTCCAAAGCGTTCCATATGTCTTCAACTGTTTCTAATCCTCTGATATGTGGTAACAAATGATCTGTGATAGTGTCATATATATAAGCCCTTGCACTTGCATCTCTCTTCTGCCATAGCTTCAAAGCTTCTAGTTCTTCTTTCCTTGGTTGACTCTCATCTTCAAATTTAGGCTTTTCTTCTTTACCTGTCACATATATCATTAGATCCTTACTCATAAGTAAGGCTTCCATTCTCATTACCCAAGCAGGATAATTATCTCTATCCAATTTGTCAATAGATACATGATCTGCCATAGTCTTCTTGCTTCTGTTACAACTTGTGAGTATAAGGTTAAAGTATGGTACCTTTTGTAGATCTTTACCCTTGAGAATAACTTCGAAACACTCCTATGATGTCTTTTGTTGTTGAACACCTTAGCTTTCACCTCTTTAATGAAGAACTCTTCAATTCCTCTTGTATCTGCTTCTCTTTTCACCCTTGAGGACCTTTCTACTCTAATACCACTTGTTGATGTATGAAACACCACAAGAACTAAGCTAAAGTGATATTAGAACACCTCCATAATCATCATTAGCTTAGTAACATTCTCAATTTGAAAACTTTACCAATAAACTTAGTGAAATCCAAAAATTCACTTTCCAAAAACTACATCTTTTCTTCCAGCTTCAAATCTGATCTGTATTAGCTTGATATTTGTGAATTCTTTTGATCATTTACTAATAGAAGTTCTTGCTAATGTTAAGCAACACATATCAAGCAAGACTTTCAAGTCATAACTTCAAAATCTTCTGAATTCACTTCAATATTTGCACTATGTCTGAAATCTGAAAAATGACTTCATCGATTTGAAATACCTTCACTATTAGACTCATTTCTCTGAATACGCATCCTGTTTTGTAAAGATCTTTTGACCAGTTGTAGTTGAAGGTAGTAGATTTAAAATGAGCTATCACTCATGAAAAACTTTACACTATACTGAGATCTGACCTTAAGAAGATCAGGGAAAAATGCACCAGAAAACTCGTAACTGTCAACTCACTTACACACTGATATGAAATCACTTAGAATTCAATACACAAGAGGAATTAGATCAAATCCTTCTATACAAACATGTGTTATCTATTAGAGAAGATGTGTACAAAATGGCTTGGCCTCATTCTACTCATAGCCATGGAAAACTCTCCTATACTCAGTAGTTCTTCCTCAACATCTCTCTCAGAAAAAACCCGACTTTTCTCTATTCACTCAAGAATTACAAAATTGAGTTCTCTATATGTTTTTCAACTCAAATTGACTTATATACATATGGTCTACATACTCCTAGATGCAAACTCGTAATTTTTAAGATTCTATGTCAAGACTAGACTTTAATTTTGCACTAAATTACAAGAGTGAATTTGTCCCTTCACTTAGGCTTAGTTTTCTGAGTGCTTTGCCTTCACTTCTCTTTGTCTTTCTTCTTCCTTCATATATTCATGTCTAAGTAGTGAGTGAAGCCCCAACAACTTTGATCCCTACATATATCCTTCAAGGTTTTTTCATTCATATGATAGAGATCCAAAGTTGAATAGAGCTATGTTTTTGTTTTCTCCTACTTCAAAAGTAAAGAACCTACCATGCTTCTCACCTCTAGCTATCTTGAAGCCTTGACATGAATCTTCCACAAAAGCCCCATTGTGGGTGAACCTTACTTGCACGTATTTCTCAACAATTTGGCCTACACTTATTAGGTTTTTGTAATAGCAGGAACATAGAGTACCCTACTCAAAATGTTTGTCCTACCATTGGAAGCCTTGACATTACCAATATTCTCCACACTATGCTTTGTGTCATCCCCTATTCAACCTCCATGTCTATGATTTGGACTTTCCAAATCAAATAAGAGAGCTATGCTACTTGCAACATGACAGATGACATCCAATCAACTTAGGGTTATTTCTCCTTCATTGGTTGTTATAAATTAGGAATTTAATTTATTATTACAAGCCAACCCTATGTTTGAAACTCCCTTAAGAGGATTTTTTTCGAATTTAACTGTGTTAGTTGCTTTGAGTGTTTCAAGTCATAACTTCCATCCATATTTAGAAGGTTTTTTGTGAGCTAGTCAAGGTGCAAGTTATCTATTTTGCATCCACTTGTTACTAACGATGTTCCAAAGTACCTATTGGGTTTTATTGCACTAATCACAAGCCTACAAGATCTATTTTACATACTCAAAACCTAGGGTTGATCCTATGGTAGATTGCTAGACCATCTTCACCATCTGACAACTCTACTTCCAAGCTTCTCCAAGCTTCTTCAACGTCTTTCAGTGGTATCAAAGAAACTTCAAGATGGGAGATGATTCTTCATCAATGATTGAGAATCTTGATAGACACAATTATGCTACTTCAAAAATAAGAATGGAGGCTTATTTGCAAGGAAGAAATCTATATGGGAGTGTATCAGGTGATGACACAATGCCTATTCCAAGATGCAAAAGAGGACCAACTCAAGAGGAAATAGATAAACTCACTCTTTGGTGTGCAAGGGATGCTCAGGAAAAGTCATACATACTAAACTCTATCTCTAATTTTCTATTACCACATATTAGAGGATGCATGACAAGAGACTTGGGATGCCCTAGAGGCTTTCTTTTTTGCTAGTACAAAGGCAAGGAACAATCACCTCTGGAAAGAGTTCAACTAGATGAAGAAGAATCCAAAACAAACTATCATTGAGTTTATTACAAAGGTCAAGGAGGTTGCTGATCAATTGGCATCCATTGGAGAGTTGATTGAAGAAGATGCCATCATGAGGAAAATTCTCAATGGGATTAGAGGTGACAAGTAGTGGCAATCTTTCACCACAACCTATGGTCTCATCATGATGTGCAAACTCTAGAATTCAAGATATTTCTTGGACAACTCTTCAATCAAGAAGCCAACAATACATAAAGGAAGGTAAATCTTATCATGGTTATTCAACTAGTGCTCTATATGTAGATAAGAAGGACAAGAAGCTGAAAGGCAAGAAGAAGGAAGAAGATGAAGAGGAGACTTCCCAAGCCAACTTTGCAAGCAAGAGCAAGTGGAAAGGGAAGAAGAAAGGACCAAAGAATGACAAAACAAAAGGCCAAAATGTTCAACCTTGTGCCATCTGTGATAAGACCAACCACACCACTCAAAATTGTTGGTTCAATGAAAAGACCAAGAAAGGAAGTGCAAGAGGTGGATATGGCAACAATAGAGGTAGAGGTGGACACAAATTCAACAATAACAATAGAGGCCATAACACAAGGGAGTAGAACAATTATTCTAAAGATCAACAACATGAAAAATCATTGCTTTTGATGAATCTAAGCCATAAGGAAGGTAAAAAAGATGATCATTTATTCTACATAGATTCAATATGTTCAAGTAAGGGATGTGCAAAAGATGACCTTGAGACTCTAAAACTAAGATTTCTCTAAATCTACAAAAACAAATGACTTGAAAATTTGTAGAAATAAACTAGAAGGTGATATCTTTCCAATGAATGCTTAATCACTTGATTTAGATCTCTATAAAGAGAGAAAACAGAAACCTCTCCAAGTTGATTGAGTCTAAGGAAGAAGGAGCAGAGAAATGAAGGACCAAGACACTGATGGCCAAAAGTGTATGTATATTGCCTCAATTTTCTTCCAACACAGTGTACAATGTTTAAGAGTCCCTTTATAGGCTCTTGGGTAGCTCTCCATGGCTCAATCCTCTTGAATTGGAATTCAAATTAAGCGGGATAATTTGTTGTCATTGATTGAATCTACTTTTCCTATAATCTAGGAAAAGGGAAAGTTGGAGTTACATCTACCTTTTGATTGATTGATTGAGAATGAATCTCAACCACTCCAAACTCAAGGTTTTTAGGCCTTTTAATCTTTCCTTTTACAAAGTTAAATACCTTGAAGCTTACAAGAAATGATCATAAGTGATCAACCAATTAATACAAATAAATAATGTACACATAAGTGCTATTCTTCAAGGTATATATATGGCACCATCGAGATGATGGTATGGATGTAGATCATATCCACCTCAA